>OY747705.1:7500-525000 GCA_963556495.2 Valencia hispanica | reverse complement strand
CTCTCCCTCTGTCCTGTGAGCAGCAGCAGCAGGCCCTGGGTGAGGGCTGGGGTCGGGCCCTGGGTCCTGGAGCCGGATCTCCTGCCCCTCTCCCTCTGTCCTGTGAGCAGCAGCAGCAGGCCCTGGGTGAGGGCTGGGGTCGGGCCCTGGGTCCTGGAGCCGGATCTCCTGCCCCTCTCCCTCTGTCCTGTGAGCAGCAGCAGCAGGCCCTGGGTGAGGGCTGGGGTCGGGCCCTGGGTCCTGGAGCCGGATCTCCTGCCCCTCTCCCTCTGTCCTGTGAGCAGCAGCAGCAGGCCCTGGGTGAGGGCTGGGGTCGGGCCCTGGGTCCTGGAGCCGGATCTCCTGCCCCTCTCCCTCTGTCCTGTGAGCAGCAGCAGCAGGCCCTGGGTGAGGGCTGGGGTCGGGCCCTGGGTCCTGGAGCCGGATCTCCTGCCCCTCTCCCTCTGTCCTGTGAGCAGCAGCAGCAGGCCCTGGGTGAGGGCTGGGGTCGGGCCCTGGGTCCTGGAGCCGGATCTCCTGCCCCTCTCCCTCTGTCCTGTGAGCAGCAGCAGCAGGCCCTGGGTGAGGGCTGGGGTCGGGCCCTGGGTCCTGGAGCCGGATCTCCTGCCCCTCTCCCTCTGTCCTGTGAGCAGCAGCAGCAGGCCCTGGGTGAGGGCTGGGGTCGGGCCCTGGGTCCTGGAGCCGGATCTCCTGCCCCTCTCCCTCTGTCCTGTGAGCAGCAGCAGCAGGCCCTGGGTGAGGGCTGGGGTCGGGCCCTGGGTCCTGGAGCCGGATCTCCTGCCCCTCTCCCTCTGTCCTGTGAGCAGCAGCAGCAGGCCCTGGGTGAGGGCTGGGGTCGGGCCCTGGGTCCTGGAGCCGGATCTCCTGCCCCTCTCCCTCTGTCCTGTGAGCAGCAGCAGCAGGCCCTGGGTGAGGGCTGGGGTCGGGCCCTGGGTCCTGGAGCCGGATCTCCTGCCCCTCTCCCTCTGTCCTGTGAGCAGCAGCAGCAGGCCCTGGGTGAGGGCTGGGGTCGGGCCCTGGGTCCTGGAGCCGGATCTCAAGCTCTCCTCCCTCTGTCCTGTGAGCAGCAGCAGCAGGCCCTGGGTGAGGGCTGGGGTCGGGCCCTGGGTCCTGGAGCCGGATCTCCTGCCCCTCTCCCTCTGTCCTGTGAGCAGCAGCAGCAGGCCCTGGGTGAGGGCTGGGGTCGGGCCCTGGGTCCTGGAGCCGGATCTCCTGCCCCTCTCCCTCTGTCCTGTGAGCAGCAGCAGCAGGCCCTGGGTGAGGGCTGGGGTCGGGCCCTGGGTCCTGGAGCCGGATCTCCTGCCCCTCTCCCTCTGTCCTGTGAGCAGCAGCAGCAGGCCCTGGGTGAGGGCTGGGGTCGGGCCTTGTGTCCTGGAGCTGGCTTCAAGCTCTCCTCCCTTCTGCCTGTGAGCAGCAGCAGGCCCTGGGTGAGGGCTGGGGTCGGGCCCTGGGTCCTGGAGCTAGCCCAGACCGTGTGTGGTGCAGGAGTGAGGAAAGAGATGCGAAAAAAATCCTAAATGTCAGCCCCTCCTCTTACCAGAGGCACCAGATGCGGAAAAATGACTAAGTGTCAGCCCCTCGCCTTACCAGAGGCACCAGATGCGGAAAATATCCTAAGTGTCAGCCCCTCGCCTAACCAGAGGCACCAGATGCGGAAAATATCCTAAGTGTCAGCCCCCTGCCTGAAGGGGAGGCACGGGCGGCCCCATGCCCGGGAAGAGGCCCGCTTCCCGGGTAAAGACAGCTAGCCTCAGCCCCTCGCCTTACCAGAGGCACCAGATGCGAAAAAATGACTAAGTGTCAGCCACTCGCCTTACCAGAGGCACCAGAAGCGAAAAAATGACTAAGTGTCAGCCCCTCGCCTTACCAGAGGCACCAGAAGCGGAAAAATGACTAAGTGTCAGCCCCTCGCCTTACCAGAGGCACCAGAAGCGGAAAAATGACTAAGTGTCAGCCACTCGCCTTACCAGAGGCACCGGATGCGGAAAAATGACTAAGTGTCAGCCACTCGCCTTACCAGAGGCACCGGATGCGGAAAAAAGACTAAGTGTCAGCCCCAGCCTGGAGGGGAGGCTCGGGGTTCCCATGCCCAGGAAGAGGCCCCGTCCCTGGGTAAAAAGAGTCAGCCACAGCCCCTCGCCTTACCAGAGGCACCAGATGCGAAAAAATGACTAAGTGTCAGCCCTTCGCCTTACCAGAGGCACCAGATGCGGAAAAATGACTAAGTGTCAGCCCCAGCCTGGGGGGGAGGCTCGGGGTTCCCATGCCCAGGAAGAGGCCCCGTCCCTGGGTAAAAAGAGTCAGCCACAGCCCCTCGCCTTACCAGAGGCACCAGATGCGAAAAAATGACTAAGTGTCAGCCCCTCGCCTTACCAGAGGCACCAGAAGCGGAAAAATGACTAAGTGTCAGCCCCTCGCCTTACCAGAGGCACCAGATGCGGAAAATATCCTAAGTGTCAGCCACTCGCCTTACCAGAGGCACCAGAAGCGGAAAAATGACTAAGTGTCAGCCACTCGCCTTACCAGAGGCACCAGATGCGGAAAAATGACTAAGTGTCAGCCCCAGCCTGGGGGGGAGGCTCGGGGTTCCCATGCCCAGGAAGAGGCCCCGTCCCTGGGTAAAAAGAGTCAGCCACAGCCCCTCGCCTTACCAGAGGCACCAGATGCGGAA
Source organism: Valencia hispanica (assembly GCA_963556495.2). Taxonomy (NCBI): domain Eukaryota; kingdom Metazoa; phylum Chordata; class Actinopteri; order Cyprinodontiformes; family Valenciidae; genus Valencia; species Valencia hispanica. Next base: position 522,329 of record OY747705.1, on the reverse strand, counting down.
AAACGACTAAGTGTCAGCCCCAGCCTGGGGGGGAGGCTCGGGGTTCCCATGCCCAGGAAGAGGCCCCATCCCTGGGTAAAAAGAGTCAGCCACAGCCCCTCGCCTTACCAGAGGCGCCAGATGCGAAAAAACGACTAAGTGTCGGCCCGCTGCCTTACCAGAGGCACCAGATGCATAAAAACAACTAAGTGTCGGCTCGCTGCCTTACCAGAGGCACCAGATGCGTAAAAACGACTAAGTGTCGGCCCGCTGCCTTACCAGAGGCACGAACTGAGCGTATGGTTCTATACTGCGTAGCATGGGTTGCCCATTGGACATGGTCTCTCATGGTAGTCGCCAGAAGCCCAGTCGAGAAAAACACCTCCCGCAGGATAGTAGGAAGGTGTTTTTGGACCCAGCCCGGCCGGTTCCATGCCCGGGAAGATGCTTGGTTCCCGGGTAAAAAGAACCAGCCTAAGTCCCTTGTCTTTCCAGTCTCACCGGATGCGTGAAAATGACTAAGTGTCGGCCTCAGGCTGTGGGGATCCGCAGGGTTTACATGCCCAGGAAGAAGCCCGTTCCTGGGTAAAAAGAGCGAGACTCAGCCCCTCGCCTTACCAGAGGCACCAGATGCGGAAAAACGACTAAGTGTCGGCCCCAGCCTGGGGGGGAGGCTCGGGGTTCCCATGCCCAGGAAGAGGCCCCGTCCCTGGGTAAAAAGAGTCAGCCACAGCCCCTCGCCTTACCAGAGGCACCAGATGCGGAAAAACGACTAAGTGTCAGCCCCAGCCTGGGGGGGAGGCTCGGGGTTCCCATGCCCAGGAAGAGGCCCCGTCCCTGGGTAAAAAGAGTCAGCCACAGCCCCTCGCCTTACCAGAGGCACCAGATGCGGAAAAACGACTAAGTGTCAGCCCCAGCCTGGGGGGGAGGCTCGGGGTTCCCATGCCCAGGAAGAGGCCCCATCCCTGGGTAAAAAGAGTCAGCCACAGCCCCTCGCCTTACCAGAGGCGCCAGATGCGGAAAAATGACTAAGTGTCAGCCCCTCGCCTTACCAGAGGCACCAGAAGCGGAAAAATGACTAAGTGTCGGCTCGCTGCCTTACCAGAGGCACCAGATGCGTAAAAACGACTAAGTGTCGGCCCGCTGCCTTACCAGAGGCACGAACTGAGCGTATGGTTCTATACTGCGTAGCATGGGTTGCCCATTGGACATGGTCTCTCATGGTGGTCGCCAGGAGCCCAGTCGAGAAAAACACCTCCCGCAGGTTTATGATATTCTTTTTCACACAACGTCTTAAAAAAGGAGCGAAAAGATCGATATGGTCATGATTGTGGAGGCTTTTTGTCCAGCAGCCCTGGAGCTATTCTGCCAATGGCAGGCGTTTGTCGGTCGGTCCTGCCAATGGCAGGCGTTTGTCGGTCAGTCCTGTCAATGGCAGACCCTTGTCGGTCGGTCCTGTCAATGGCAGGCCTCGCTCGGGCTGTCAATGGCAGACCTCGGTCGGTCGGTCGGTCCTGTCAATGGCAGACCCTTGTCGGTCGGTCCTGTCAATGGCAGGCCTCGGTCGGGCTGTCAATGGCAGACCTCGGTCGGTCGGTCCTGTCAATGGCAGACCCTTGTCGGTCGGTCCTGTCAATGGCAGGCCTCGGTCGGGCTGTCAATGGCAGACCTCGGTCGGTCGGTCCTGTCAATGGCAGACCCTTGTCGGTCGGTCCTGTCAATGGCAGGCCTCGGTCGGGCTGTCAATGGCAGACCTCGGTCGGTCGGTCCTGTCAATGGCAGACCCTTGTCGGTCGGTCCTGTCAATGGCAGGCCTCGGTCGGGCTGTCAATGGCAGACCTCGGTCGGTCGGTCCTGTCAATGGCAGACCCTTGTCGGTCGGTCCTGTCAATGGCAGGCCTCGGTCGGGCTGTCAATGGCAGACCTCGGTCGGTCGGTCCTGTCAATGGCAGACCCTTGTCAGTCGGTCCTGTCAATGGCAGGCCTCGGTCGGGCTGTCAATGGCAGACCTCGGTCGGTCGGTCCTGTCAATGGCAGACCCTTGTCGGTCGGTCCTGTCAATGGCAGGCCTCGGTCGGGCTGTCAATGGCAGACCTCGGTCGGTTGGTCCTGTCAATGGCAGACCCTTGTCGGTCGGTCCTGTCAATGGCAGGCCTCGGTCGGGCTGTCAATGGCAGAACTCTGACACTTCCCGCACATGAACGTAACACATTTTCACTGCGGTGAATTGTGTGACAATGTCCGCAAACTCCATTGGAAGTGTGTGCCACTGACAGGACTTTGGGTTAAGCTGTATTAAATATTAGGTCTTTATCAGGAAAGTCTATCCATCCATCCATTTTCTGTACCCGTCCATCCTATGCAGGGTTGCGGGGGCCTGATGCCTATCTCCAGCGGTCACGGGGTGAGAGGCGGGGTACACACTGAACAGGTCGCCAGTCCATCGCAGTATCAGGAAAGTCATTCCTAATCAATTAATTCATCACTGAACACAATATACGCACCATTTTATTTATCAGAAACCTGGCTAGACGTAAATAATGAAGCATCTGCAGTGATAGAATTTACTCCTCCAAATTACAATTTTTTTAAGCGAGAGCAAAAAACACAGATGAGGTGGAGGTGGAGGTGCACCCACGATTTTTCATAACTCAATGAACTTTAAAAAGGTATCCCTGGGCACATTTGACTCTTTTGAATACCTAGCTACCCAGATAAATGAGCCTAACAAAGCTCTATTTCTAAGCTTATATAAAGTCCCAATACTTAATTCTAACTTCTTTAATGATTTCAGCTACCTTTTTCGGTAATATGTATCGATTAGGAACAGTTTCTGTATTTCCTTTGAAAGTAACATCTCTGCTAAAATATCTAGCCAAAGTGAGATAACTGTAAAAAAAAAAAGCATTTTCTCAGGGACGGTTCAGTTGAAACCTTTAAACGTATTTACCCTTCCACCACATCCCCCTCATCTCCCAACTCCAACTCAGTAAATAAGCTGGTAGATAATTTCCTCGCGGAAATCTCAGACATCATTGATTCCATTGCTCACACTAAAGTGAAAGAAGTCTCAGGTAGAAAGAAGTCTCTGTGGACAAACAATCCACTGGTACGTACTGAAAAAAGGGAGTGCCGAGAAAAAATGGCGGAAAACTCGACTCCAGATTCACTGTAAAATCTACAAAGAGAGACTGAACAGATATCAGTTAACTTTAAAAGATGCTAGGGAATCTTTCTTCTCTGAAATCATTAACAGAAACATTAATATTGCAAAGACTCTTCCTCCAATGACAGAAGCCCCTGAACTAAATTCTACCAGGGTCTGCAACGAATTTGCCAGCTTTTTCACTGAAAAGATTCTAACAATTAGACGGTCAGTCTGTACTGCAGTACCAAACCCACTACCAATGTTATATCCAATTAACAGCAATGTAGAGAAAATGTCAGAATTCCATGAATTAAATAAAAAATGTTTTTGAAGAAATCATTAACCAATTAAGCTCCTCCTCTTGCTGTCTTAAAATCCTACCCACAGCTTTCCTTTAAGAAAGTTTTCCCTGTCATTGGGTCTGATCTGATTCAAATAGGGAACTCATCGCTCCTGTCAGGTGCGTTCCGTAGGCATTAAAACAGCAGTTATTAAACCATTGATAAAGAGAAATAACCTGGACAACATGTTAATGCAGAACTACAGGCCAATCTCTAATCTTCCATTCATCAGTAAGATTATTGAAAAAGCTGTGTTTCAGCCGTTAATTAGCTTCCTCACTAAGACAAACTGCTTTGATGTTTTTCAGTCTGGTTTTCGTGCTCACGACAGCACTGAGACTGCCCTTGTCAAAATTTTCAATGACATCCGCATAAATATAGACTGCGGTAGAACTACAGTGCTGGTTCTGTTGGACCTCAGTGCAGCATTTGACACTGTTGATCATGATATATTATTGAAACGGCTGGAGAGCTGGGTCGGACTCTCTGGTACAGTACTTGGCTGGTTTCAGTCTTACCTAAAGAACAGGGATTTCTTTGTTTCTGTCATAGTTCTTAGGTTTTGTGTTTAAACTTATTTTCCTTATTTGGTCTAATTATCACTTTAATGTATTCTTTGGTATTGATTTTATGGCACTTCCTTGTTTTCATTTTCCCTTTATGCTCTTAGATGTTTTCACCTTTTGTTTGTGTCCTCCTTATTTATGTTTCCTTAGTGTATTTATCCTTAGATTGTTTACTAATTTATTTCTTCCTTCTCCTCTCCAGTGTTTCCTTAAGTTTCCCTTTAGAGTCCTCCTTAGCCATATTATCTTTAGTTAGTTTCTAGTTTCTTAAGAGTTTTCTGTTTCCCTTGCCATTCCTGTGGTCTCCCTGCCAATCTGTTCTTGACCCAGTTTCACTCATTGCCCTCACCTGCACCTGCTTTCACTAATTAGTCCTTGGTTTTCTCTGTCACTTCCTCATTCCTTCCTCAGTATATATTCAGCTCTCATTCAGTCACTACTCGCTGGTCCGTCGTCGTTCTTTCTTGTTCGGTTTCTGTTTTCATCGTCGTTACATTTGTTGGTCCTCCTGAGTTTTGTAAGTTCTTGTTTCTTGGTTTTCAAATGAACCATTTTAATTTTCCTTACTGCATTTGGGTTCTTTAAACCACCAAACATGACAGTTTCAATAGGAAACTTTTCATCAGAACAAGCAGAAATCCCATGTTGGGTGCTCCAAGGCTCCATCCTGGGCCCCCTCTTATTTAATAACTACATGCTTCCACTAACCCGGTGTTGGGACTGTAAATGAAGTTCTTTAATAAAAGAGATGAGAGAGATTCCTTCAGATATTCGGATGTTTTAATACAGACTTGGTTGATCAAGCAAGGAGGTACAGCGTTAACAGAGAATACGCAATACTGACCTGCCTTCCAAAACAAGACCCAGGATTATATAGGTTCAGTAATGCTGAGCCTATCAATATCAAATCTGACAACATTTCCTCAGTTTGTAGAGCATTTGACTTACAGGCGTAGAAGATTTGATATTGAAAGCATAATCAATGTATGTCAGGACGTTCTTAGACGTAAAGAGAGTTGCTATGCCAAACCAGGCTGTAAGAGCCTGAATCAGCAGGTTTGTCCTGACCTAAATTCATACACTGTCATATAATCAGATTTGTACCATATCATAAAGAAAAGACACACAGTAACTATCAGTAACTATCAGTATGTGAACTACACAGACCAGATAATTCTTATTATTAAATTTTTCCACAATAGTCCTCCCTTTCTATCAAATCTCAGTGATAACCCAAAACACAACAAAAAACAAATAATTAGGAATGGCTCACTTGAAACTACCACTAATGAGAAGGCAGGCAGTAGAAAAAAAACAATACCAAATTATTTTTGTGCATTACATGTCACAGTAAGTCAACTTCTGAACAAAATGATGAGTTCTATACATCCTTCCTGATGACAGTTATTGGACCCGATGCAAAGCCACATTCAAAAAACCCAGGGGCGTAAGATGATCAACCTCCAACCTATGGTCATGTTTGTCGTCTCACGACTTTTTGGGTGAAAAAGAATGTGGCAACCCTTTGCCCCCAAGGTGGCTATTTCTGCATCACTCGTTATCAAATCAGGATGCCTAAGATGCAAAACAGAGAAAGAAAAAAAACTATTTAAGGCAGGATCAGTCAAGTACACAATGAATGAGTAAAATAAATTTTGCACAAATTGAAACGTGTAATCTTCCCTCAAATGAGGCTTGCATCCAGTGTGAAACCCCAAAATCAAAGATCATCAGTCACTCATTTGCCAGCGCCACAGTGACCCTTTAAAAAGGTTACGCAAAAACAGATCAGTAGTAATCAATAACAATAGACTCCATCATAATAAGAACCATAAGAAATTAAGAACACTTCAATTTGAGTACTGATTCACTGCTCATAAATTACGCTATGGGAACTCACCCAAGAATCAAACACATTTATAATCTCCCCCCTTTATTCATAGATTAATGTGAATAAACAAAACAATGAAATAAATGAAAAAGGAAATAATTGTTGAATAATAACAATGAACTGGAATTGAATAAAAAATTAAATTAAAATAAAAAGGAAACATAACTGAAATCACATTAATAAAATATTAATGAAAGAATAATAAAAATATAATTGAAAAATGAAAATCAACCCCTTTTTCTCTCTGCTTTACCTGGGATGAGACCCTGCTAAATTTTAATGGAACTGCCTGACTCTCATGGAGGAACACAAGAGAGTAAAAAAAGAAGAAGAAAAAAAACACATCATCAGAAAACCTAATTCACAAAGTGATTTAAAAGTAATCGTCATACACCTGTAATCCAATTACTCATATAACTCGAGGTCCTCGAGCGTGTCCACGTCACATCCATCCCCTTCATCTCTTCCTTCCCCTTCATCTCGCCTTTCAGCGTCTGCACCAGGTTCGTCCGCATCTGTCGACTCAGTCAGAGATTTTGCTAACATCTGATGTGTAAAAGCTCTCTCAAACACTCTGATCACCAGTCCTTTAATGAATGGAATGACACAACCACACACAGAGAAAACTGCAAATGCTGTAGTACAAGGCCCAAGCACAGAAATAGCTAGTGATTTCCACTCTCCCAATACATAATCCAACCAATTACTCAGACCTCCCAGATTAGTGTTTACACCAGCATTCTTAGCAAGGCCCTCTTTCATGACTCTCAGGCCTTCTAAACCTCTTGATACACTACCATTAGTATCTGTGTTTCCGGGGGAAAAAGTGCAACTCCTACCCCCCAGCATTGCACAGACTCCTCCCCTTACTGCGGCGAACATGTCGATAGCCATCCAGTTTTCCCATGCAACTAGGGAGGTTGCATGGAGCAGTACAGCCACGCCCTGCAAAACATTGTGTGAGTAATTGATGAACTCTCCTGGTTATAAAACAGGTAATTAATCCAATCTATATTTTTATTAATAGTAGGCCACAATAAAATTGACTCAACCCCTGCTAGAATCTGATTCCTAGCTTTAAATTCATCTGGGACCCTGTGTGACACACCAATCACGTCAAAGTAAACATGCTCATCAAAGCTACCTGGAACAGGTGCTTCTCTCCTAGACATGTGATGTGAGGAAACTCCACTTTCCTGGAATGGATCTATTCAATTCAGTTTATTTATATAGCGCCAATTCACAACAGATGTCATCTCAAGGCACTTAACAAGAAGTCATTTCAATACATTTATACAAACATTCCAATCAGTTAAAAAGTTTCCTATTTAAGGAATCCCAGCAGATTGCGTCAGTCATTGGCGTGAGGTTTGGCCCCGTTGATGCAGACTTTCCAACCACAGCAATCCTTCAGCAATCCCTCATACTGAGCAAGCATGTAGCGACGGTGGAGAGGAAAAACTCCCCTTTAACAGGAAGAAACCTCCAACAGAACCAGGCTCAGTAGGAGCGGCCATCTGCCACGACTGTCTGGGGGTTTGAGAAGACAGGGCAGAAACACAGAAGGAACAGAAGATCTGATATAAGAGAACTTTCTATGTTACAGAAAGTAAAAAGTTGATAACAGGACACAGTGGATGTTCAGTTACTGGGAGGATCATCCCAGTCGATGCCCCCCGTCCAACAGGGCATTGCAGCCAAGCAGGATCCCAGACCAGGTATATTTTCTATGGAGAGAAAAACACTGAGAGAAAACAAAGTTAACAGTCGAAATAACAGAATGTACTGTAATACAACTGCCTATAGCAGCATAACTACAGAGATAGCTCAGGATGACTTTAGCCACTCTAACTATAAGCTTTATCAAAAAGGAAAGTTTTAAGCCTGGCCTTAAAAGTAAACAGAGTGTCTGCCTCACGGACTAAAGCTGGGAGCTGGTTCCACAGGAGAGGAGCCTGATAACTAAAAGATCTGCCTCCCATTCTACTTTTAGAAATCCTAGGAACTACAAGTAAACCTGCAGTCTGAGAGCGAAGGGCTCTGTTAGGAACATAAGGAACAATTAGATCTCTGATGTATGATGGAGCTTGATTATTAAGGGCTTTGTATGTAAGAAGAAGGAGCTTAAATTCTATTCTGGATTTAACAGGGAGCCAATGAAGGGAAGCTAAAACCGGAGAAATGTGATCTCTCTTTTTAATATTCATCAGAACTCTTGCTGCTGCATTTTGGATCAACTGAAGGCTTTTAATGGCATTTTGTGGACTACCTGATAGTAAAGAATTACATTAGTCCAGCCTTGAGGTAACAAATGCATGGACTAGTTTCTCAGCATCACTCCTGGACAGGATGTTTCTAATTTTAGCAATATTCCGGAGGTGAAAGAAAGAAATCCTAGAAACCTGTTTAATATGGGATTTAAATGTCAAGTCTCGGTCAAAAATAACGCCGAGGTTCTTTACGTTATTACTGGGGGCCAATTTAATGCCATCCAGATGAAGGGATTGACTTATCAGTTTCTGTTTAAGAACTTCTGGTCCAAAGACAGCAACTTTTGTTTTGTCAGAATTTAAAAGCAAAAGGTTTAGGGTCATCCATGTTTTTATGTCTTCCAGACATGCCTGTACTCTACCTAACTGACTGGGTTCATCAGGATTTATGGATAAATATAGTTGTGTATCATCTGCATAGCTGTGGAAATGTATCCCATGCTGTCTAATGATTCTACCAATTGGGAGCATATATATGGTGAACAGAATTGGTCCAAGCACAGAACCCTGTGGAACTCCACAAGTAACCCTTGGGAGTGAAGAAGATTTATCATTTAGATGAACAAACTGGAATCTATCAGACAAATATGATTTAAACCAGCCTAGTGCTGTTCCTTTGATCCCTGCAACATGTTCAAGCCTTTCTAGGAGAATATTATGATCGACTGTGTCAAAAGCAGCACTGAGATCTAACAAAACCAGAACAGACACAAGTCCATTATCTGAGGCCATGAGAATATCATTTGTAACCTTCACCAGTGCTGTTTCAGTGCTATGATGAGCTCTAAAACCTGACTGAAACTCTTCACACAGCTCGTTAGTGTTTAGATGCTCACAGACTTGATTAGCAACAATTTTCTCAAGGACTTTGGATAAGAAAGGAAGGTTAGATATAGGTCTGTAATTCACTAAGTCATCTTGATCAAGGGAAGGTTTCTTGAGTAAAGGTTTAATTACAGCTTTTTTAAATTCCTGTGGTACGTATCCGTTTACTAAGGATAGATTCATCATATCCAAAATGGGGCCAGGAACCAAATGGAACACTTCTTTAAATAATTTGGTTGGAATTGGGTCCAACATACAAGTTGAAGGTTTAGATGAGGCTAATATTTTTGATAATTCCGAAAGCTCGACTGAATCAAAACAGCCTAAGCACAAATGAGGATCTACAATTCTTTCCGATGCTGCCTCATTTACTGAGGAAGAAGTAATCGTGTTTGGGAGGATGCCAATGATTTTATTTTTAATAGAATTAATTTTATTTATGAAGAATCCCATAAAATCATCACTGCTAAGAGCTGGGGGAATAGTTGGCTCAACAGAGCTATGACTCTGTGTAAGTTTGGCAACTGTACTAAAATGAAACCTAGGATTGTTTTAATTTGCCTCTATTAATGATGAAAAATATGCTGTTCTAGAGTGTCGAAGGGTCTTTTTATACAGCAATAGACTGTTATTCCAGGTTAAATAGGAATCCTCTAGTTGTGTAGAGCGCCATTTTCTCTCCAACTTCCTAGTATTCTGCTTTAAAGTATGCAACTCTGCGTTGAACCAAGAAGTCAGCCTCCTATGGCTAGAAAGTGTTCTTTTTTAAGGGGGCTACACTATCTAATGCCAAACGCAATGAGGACGTAACGCTGTGAACCAGATCATCAATTTCTGAAGGAAGCATTGTCTGATAAAGCTCTACTATAATGAAATTTTCTTTCAGATTTAAGATGGTCAGTTATAGTAAATTCAAAAGTTATTAAGAAGTGGTCAGACAGGACCGGGTTATGTGGGTGGACTGTTATTTCCTCACACTCAATACCGTATGTCAGTACAAGGTCCAAAGTGTGTTTGCCCGAGTGGGTCGATCCCTGTACTTTTTCAGTAAAGCCAATTGAGTCTAAAATAGCATTAAAGGCTGCATTTAGGGTATCACTTTCAGTATCCACATGAATATTAAAGTCCCCCACTATAATAACCCTATTAGTATTTAATACTAAATCAGATAAAAAATGTGAGATCTGATCCAAGAATTGAGAGTAAGGGCCTGGTGGACAATACAAAACCAGAAACAAAAATGGTTTTAATGTTTTGCAACTTGGCTGAGGAAAATTATGGGTTAGATGTTCAAAAGAACTGTAGCTATCAATTGGTCTGGGACTAATTAGTAAATCAGAACGGAAAATGGTTGCAACTCCTCCTCCTCGCCCAGTATTTCTAGGAATGTGAAAATTTAAATGACTGGAAGGAGTTGACTCATTTATACTGACATAATCCTCCTGCTGCAACCAGGTTTCTGTGAGACAAAGGAAATCAATGTGATTATCACAAATCAAGTCATTTACTAACAAAGTCTTTGAGGAGAGAGATCTTATGTTTAATAAACCACATTTAATAGATTTATTTTTCTGTTCAGTCTATTGCAATCGAGACATCATAAGCTAACATCACATGAGCACACATACATCCCCAATTGGGCGGAAGAGTGGATCTCAGCTTGCCGTCGCCACAAACCCAGTAAACGTCTGGTCCCGCCTGTTCCTGTTTCAAAATCCATCTACGCAGGCAAAGCTTAGAAGAACAGGTCCAGTAATCAACAGTTGAATCATCTCTAAGCTTGTCAGATTTCCAGCACTCAGAAAAAGAATCCCCTTTATCATTAAAATGAAATATTTTAGAACATTTTCCTGAAGATTTACTCATCTCAACCTGTTCTCCTGATCTTGTCACAGTATAACAAACAAAAGACGCATCTGGGGCTGGCTCTAAAAGGTTAATTAACCCAGGGTCTTCAACAGCTTTATCCAATCCACACGGCTTACCCCAGCCTATATTCAAACTGTCAGGTTCTGTGGATTTTTGTTTGTTTTTCTTGCACTTGATTTTCTTCCCCTCTGTGCCCCAAGCTTCTTTCTTGTTTTGTCCCTCCTGTTTGTGTTTAAACCTAGTTCTTTTCCTTATCTAGTATTTTTCATGTTAGATTATTCCTTGTAATTATTAGTTTATTCTGGCACTTCCTTGTTTCTGTTTCTTCTTATTGCTCTTAGATATTTTCATCTTTTGTTTGTGTCCTCATTTGTTTCCTTAGTTTATTCCCTCTAGATAGTTTACTATTTATTTCTTCCTTCTGTTTTCCAGTGTTTCCTTTAGATTCCCTTCCAGACATATTATCTTTAGTTTCTAGTTTCTTTAGAGTTTTCTGTCTCCCTACAATTCTACCTCTCTCCCCAGCTGTTAATTGTTTCCACATGCTCTCTCCCTCTCATCTGCATCTGATTCCCCCTAATTGGTCATTGGTCTCCTCTCACTTCCTCATTTCCTCCCCAGTATAAATTCTTCTCTCATTCAGTCACTACTCGCTGGTCCGTCGTCAATCTTTCCCTGTCTGGTTCCTGTTTCCTGCCCAGTTCCTGTTTTCTTCCTCATCTCTGCATTTTTGGTTCTCCTAGTTCTGTAAGTTTTTGCTCCTTGTTTTTGTTACTAATAAATTATTTAAGTTTTAGTTTTTGCTGCCTTTGGGTCCTATTTTAAATGCAAACATGACAGAACGGACCAGCCACAAATTGGACCCAGCAGCTGACTTGTCCGATCAGGACTGGAACAGGCTACATGTTATAGTCAAACTGTTTTACGATACCAGCGCTGGCACACCTGACCCACGGACCAGGCTGAGGGTGGCTGAACTCAGCATTTCCCCCCTTCTGAGGTGGCTACCCTATTTGGAGAAGCTGGGGCTGGAAGAAATGCTAAATGAAGCAGAGTTTCATTGACACCGGGCCATCTCCGATCTGTCCAAAATCATTCCACCGTCCACCTCCGTTCCCTCGGTCATTCGTATCCCACGTTAACTTTCTGACCCGCAATACAATTCTGGGAACAGCTCATCTTCCTCCACGGTTCCTGAACCTTCCCCAGTCACCAAGCTACGCCGTATCCATCGCCGCAATAAGAAGAAGTCTGCTTCTACCATAGAAGCCTCACCACCACTTCACTTAATCCACCACAGGTCAAGGAGGACAAACTTTTTGAATTTTTTTTACGGGGACAGAACGGATTATTTTTGTTTATCTGAGGGTCCTCACTCAGCCTCAGCCCATTTTCAGTCACCCCAGTAAGCCACAGCTTGCTCCAACCCAGCCTCAGCTTCCTCTCAGCCTGCAGGGGGTGTTCCCCTTGCTCCTGTTTCCACAGGGAGTGCCCGGGTGAAGACTCCCCTGACTCCTGTTTCCACAGGGGGTGTTCCGGATAACACGCCCCTGACTCCTTGTTCCTCAGGGGGTGTCCAAAAGGACACGCCTCTGTCTCCCGACTCCACTGAGGGTGTCCAAAAGGACACGCCTTGGGTTCCTGACTCCGCAGAGGGTGTCCAAAAGGACACGCCTTGGGTTCCTGACTCTGCAGGGGGTGTTCCGGAGGACACGCCTCTAGCTACTGACTCCGCAGGGGTTGTTCCAGAAGACACGCCTCTGGCTCCTGATTCTGCAGGGGGTGTTCCGGAAGACACACCTCTGGTTCCTGACTCCGCAGGGGGTGTTCCGGAAGACAAGCCTCTGGCTCCTGACTCCGCAGAGGGTGTTCCGGAGGACACGCCTCTGGCTCCTGACTCCGCAGAGGGTGTTCTGGAGGACACGCCTCTGGCTCCTGACTCCGCAGAGGGTGTTCCGGAGGACACGCCTCTGGTTCCTGACTCCGCAGAGGGTGTTCCGGAAGACACGCCTCTGGCTTCTGATTCCGCAAGGGGTGTTCCGGAGGACACGCCTCTAGCTTCTGACTCTGCCAAGGGTCTCCAGAGGGACATAACCTCGGGGTCTTCAGCGCCACGTTGTGGGTCTTCAGCGCCACGTCGTGGGTATTCAGCGCCACGTCGTGAGTCTTCTACGCCACGTTGTGGTATCCTGCTTGGCTGAAATGCCCTGTTGGACGGGGGCATCAACTGGGATGGTGCTCCCAGTGGCTGAACATCCACTGTGTCCTGTTATCAACTTTTTACTTTCTGTAACATAGAGAGTACTCATATCGGATCATCTGTTCCTTCTGTCTCTGCGCTGTCTTCTCAAACCCCCAGACGGTCGTGGCAGATGGCCGCTCCTACTGAGCCTGGTTCTATTGGAGGTTTCTTCCTGTTAAAGGGGAGTTTTTCCTCTCCATCGTCGCTACATGCTTGCTCAGTATGAGGGATTGCTGAAGGATTGCTGTGGTTGGAAAGTCTGCCCAACCTCATGCCAATGACTGACGCAATCTGCTGGGATTCCTTAAATAGGAAACTTTTTAACTGATTGGAATGTTTGTATAAATGTATTGAAATGACTCCTTGTTAAATGCCTTGAGATGACATCTGTTGTGAATTGGCACTATATAAATAAACTGAATTGAATTAAATTCAGCGCCACGTCGTGGGTCTTCAGCAGCACGTCGTGGGTCTGCAGCGCCACGTCGTGAGTCTTCAGCGCCACGTCGTGGGTCTTCAGCGCCACGTCGTGGGTCTTCAGCGCCACGTCGTGGGTCTTCTACGCCTCGTCGTGGGTCTTCTACGCCTTGTCGTGGGTGTTCTACATCTCGTCGTGGGTCTTCTATGCCTCGTCGTGGGTCTTCAGCGCCACGTCGTGGGTCTTCAGCGCCACGTCGTGGGTCTTCAGCGCCACGTCGTGGGTCTTCTACGCCTCGTCGTGGGTCTTCTACGCCTTGTCGTGGGTGTTCTACATCTCGTCGTGGGTCTTCTATGCCTCGTCGTGGGTCTTCTATGCCTCGTCGTTAGTCCTCTACGCCACATCGTCGGTCCTCTACTCCTCTCAGAGGGTCTTCTACTCCTCCCAGAGAGTTCTCCACTCCATCCTCTCGAGGGTCTTCCACTCCATCCTCTCGAGGGTTTCCAGCGTCCTAACAAGGTCCCCAAGACAAAAGGTTCTCTGCAGCCAGTTCCCAAACCTCAAGGTTCTCTGCAACCGGTTCCCAAGCCACAAGGTTCTCTGCAGCCGGTTCGTCTCCTGGTTCCTCGTCGCCGCCCTCCTCGGTTCCTGCTCCTTCGTCGCCAGCCTCCCAGGTTCCTGCTCCGTCGTCGCCGGCCTCCCAGGTTCCTGCTCCTTCGTCGCAGGCCTCCCAGGTTCCTGCTCCTTCGTCGCAGGCCTCCCAGGTTCCTGTTCCTTCGTCGCAGGCCTCCCAGATTCCTGCTCCTTTGTCGCAGGCCTCCCAGGTTCCTGCTCCTTCACCGCAGCCCTCAGGACTTTAGTTCGTTTGTTTGTTTTGGACTCTTGCCCTCCTTCCGAGGCCCCCTCCGCCCACCCTGGTTGGGTTAGTTTTTTGTTTTGGACTCTTAGGGGCGTCTGGTATCCGCCCTTGCTGCCTTTGGGTCCTATTTTACATGCAAACATCACACAAACCTGCTGCTACAGCTAAAATGCAATGTGAGGCACACACACTACACTTTCTACCTTCAAGGGTGAAATTAATTTTGGGGGCCTGCACTGAAACCCACTGGGCAGGATTACTCCCAGGAGTCTCACAGTAACTCACACATTGATCCAACCTTTCCTCAAACGGTATGGGGACATAATACTTTGGAAGAGCTGTTCCCAAACAACACACGATTTATTTGACACTGATCTAGCAGAGTAATTTGCAAACTGATACCACAAATTTCCTTGAACCCATCCTTCTCGGAGGACATTAGAAGCGACGAATCTCTCATGAACCCCAGCTGAGGTAACTGTTTGTCCCTGATGCAGAGTCCAAAAGGCGCCCCCTAATAAAACACGAAACACAAACAGTATTTATGTCTCAGACATTTTTGCTCTGGAGCCCCAGAGCTTCATAGAATGTGTCATCATTTTTCTTTTCTCCACGTGGGATCACTAGATGACTAGAAAGTGTCTAATCCACTGATTTAGAAGCTATTCTTCTTTGAGTCTACTTCTCTCAGTTCTTTGCTTCAGTGGTGGTGGGCTTCTCCAGAATAGGTCCTGTCAGCCTCTTGCAGTGACTGGCATGCACACAGGTTGCTCTCTCATTGACCTTTACGGCAGTGTAGGTCACAAGCAGAACCTGGAACAGACCCTGCCAGTGCTTTGACTTCCAATGTCGTCGTCTGAATTCTTTAATAAGAACCCAATCGCCTAGCCAAATAGGATGAAGTGGCCCCTCTGCTGCTTTTGGTAGGGCTTCTTTCACCTTTTGGTGCACCTGTGCAAGAGCGTCTCATTGCCCTCACCTGCATCTGCTTTCACTAATTAGTCCTTGGTCTTCTCTGTCACTTCCTCATTCCCTCCTCAGTATATATTCAGCTCTCATTCAGTCACTACTCGCTGGTCCGTCGTCGTTCTTTCTTGTTCGGTTTCTGTTTTCATCGTCGTTACATTTGTTGGTCCTCCT
This sequence comes from Valencia hispanica, assembly GCA_963556495.2. Taxonomy (NCBI): domain Eukaryota; kingdom Metazoa; phylum Chordata; class Actinopteri; order Cyprinodontiformes; family Valenciidae; genus Valencia; species Valencia hispanica. Next base: position 506,781 of record OY747705.1, on the reverse strand, counting down.
GAGTTTTGTAAGTTCTTGTTTCTTGGTTTTGCAATTGAACCATTTTAATTTTCCTTACTGCATTTGGGTTCTTTAAACCACCAAACATGACAGTTTCAACAGGAAACTTTTCATCAGAACAAGCAGAAATCCCATGTTGGGTGCTCCAAGGCTCCATCCTGGGCCCCCTCTTATTTAATAACTACATGCTTCCACTAACCTGGTGTTGGGACTGTAAATGAAGTTCTTTAATAAAAGAGATGAGAGAGATTCCTTCAGATATTCGGATGTTTTAATACAGACTTGGTTGATCAAGCAAGGAGGTACAGCGTTAACAGAGAAATGCAATACTGACCTGCCTTCCAAAACAAGACCCAGTATTATATAGGTTCAGTAATGCTGAGCCTATCAATATCAAATCAGACAACATTTCCTCAGTCGGTAGAGCATTTGACTCAACTCACAGGTGTAGAAGATTTGATATTGAAAGCATAATCAATGTATGTCAGGACGTTCTTAGACGTAAAGAGAGCTGTTATGCCAACCCAGGCTGTAGGAGCCTGAATCAGCAGGTTTGTCCTGACCTAAATTCATACACTGTCATATTATCAGATTGGTTACCATATCATAAAGAAAAGACACACAGTAACAATCAGTTACTATCAGTATGTGAACTACACAGACCAGATCATTCTTAATAATACATTTTTCCACAATAGGACACACACAGCCATTGGGTGGCGCTAATCAACATTCTAGCTCCAACAGGAGAAGAAGAGAACCAGAGCTTTTATAAGGGCTCTCCCCACCGGATTATGCTCTCTTCCGCTTAGGCTTTCGGCCAGACAGTGCCAGGAGAGACCCCAGGAAATCCTTCCCTCGCTAGCGAAGGGAAAGGACGCGAGTTTCTGGGGGAAACTCACTCCAAGGAAGACAAAGACTGCTGATCGATCAGGTGAATCGTAAAGCCCAGATGAGACAAACCTCACTGTTCTGCCCTGAGCCCTGCAGAAGCTTTCTGAATTACAGACGCTGCCGTGAGGAAGGGAGCCGCTGAAAAGGTACTGCATGCCGCAGAGCAGTGTCCGGACTGAAGCCATTATACCCACAAAAGCCTATGTGGGATGAATCCTGTGCTGGAAAGCTACAGAAAAAGGTACTGTGTCAGTGAAGGAAGGGTGGAGCTGATCGCTGTTTAGCCAAGCTGGAGAGTATGACCAGACGTCCCAGCTAAGGGCTGCTACACGCGATCCAACAGCCATTTTTTTCTCTTCCGGCTCTCGATGAGGACAGACGCTTTTTCCTTCTCCTCCCTCGTGTTACCATTCCACCCCCTGCTCTCTCTGTCTTGTGTCCTATCTGGAGCATCTGTCTGCACTCTTCTTGGAAAGCAACTATGGATCTGGTCAGCTGGTCTCTGAATGCAATTGATAAAATTTTTTCACCCCATAAATTGGGGAAGGGGGAACCCGCCTGCCCTGCCGGTACATATCCGTCAGGATATACGATGGATTCCTGGAGTACAGTAAGTGGAAGATCGTATGTCTGTCGATGATGTCAGTGGAGGACGTGGAAGATATCTACATAATTGGATTCATGATAATCAGGTTTCTGCTGTTTGGCTTGGGTGGATTCCTGATGTATCGCAGAGAGAAGAAGCGGTCGGAAGTAATTGGCAAGCTTTTGCAGCTTCAAGAAGGATTATGCCGTGCTGTAAACACTCAGACTAATGCGCTGAACGAGCAAAACCGCAAACTGGATGCCATGACGGGCAAACAGGATGCGGTGGATGGACTCGTACGCGAGATGGGAAACAACTTGGAGAAGTTGCTCAGCCGGGCTGATGGAAACTGAGCCATTATTCGGATGTTTGGAGCGCCACGTTGGCTATGAGACCGTTGAAAAAACTGTAAGGCTGAAAAGTCCCAGCCTGAACCAAAAATGTTATCTGAATTGGAGCCAGGTGCAGCCTTGAAAGGCTAGACATCACAAACTCCCCCTGTGAAGAGAAGAATGTAAACGGAGGCTCCTACTCCCACACCATTCCCCTGTGTTTACATGAGTCTCACAGTCTCACCTACTTACAACGCACACACATACACACGCACGAACTTTCACGCCACAACTACAGATACACACGCTCCTTGAGTTCAATGTCCTGGCTGTTAACCTTACAGTCTCCTGCCCACTCTTCGGACAGTGAAATACTGGGCGTGCTTGGATGGGTGCGACCGCTTTTCTCTGTGTGGAGGGTTCGCGAACCTTCCCCCCGTCCTATTTGTGTTCTCACATTTGATGAGTGATATATGTGCTTATATGTTTTGCAGTGGGTTTTTTTTCAGCACCCCGGCTCGGCTCGCTGTAGGGGGCTGGGCAGAGTTGCACTTTTTCTTTTTCCCCTGTCCCCCCCCCCTACCTTCTGTGAATCCTTTTTTCTATCTGCTATAAGGGGCGCTGGGTAAGCCGGCTGCCACCGCGGTCTTCCATATCCTGTACTGTGTTAATGCTTGTAAATGTTTGTATGATCTTGGATTGGTTGTACTGAAACTTAATTTCCCCACGGGGATTATTAAAGTATTTCTTATCTTATCTTATCTTATAAGGCCTCCCACTGTTAACCGACCGCAGCTATTGCTAGCCTGCCGGAGAGGACGACCAGACGTCCCAGCTAAAGGCTGCTACCCGCGATCCAACAGCTATAAGACCTCCCACTGCCAACCGACCGCAGCTATTGCTCGCCTGCCAGCTAACGTTGTTTGAGCTTTCCCAATCATCAAAGGAGCAACCTGGAGAACCTTAAACGTTAAATAAGGTCTGTCTCGGCAGAGGCGAGATTAGTTTAGGATAAACAAGATTTAAGGGTTGTTTGTTTTCTCTGTGATTCATTACCTTGTGTAAGATTTCATTTGTTTGGGTACAAACAGGCCGTTTGGGCAGGAGGTTTAAACAGTGATTTTTAAGGTTTCCGACGGAAAGTCGTTTTATATCCTGAATCCTGAGTTACTCAATCTGAAAGATTTTCTCTGTTTGGTGTTTAATAAATGAACCAGAGCGGCTTTGAGCAGCTCCACGTGAGTTAGCTGTAGGCTAAATGCTCAAGCAAACCACATGGGCCCGGCTTTGACTGCTCGGCTTCATGAACAATAAAGACTGCCAATAATATTCAAAATAGAGATCGGCTTTAAAACAGATAGTTTAAACACCAAAACTAATCTTTTAAAGATCTCCTTCACTGAAAATCTTGAAAAACTGAGTTTTCTTTCATTAAAATCAGTCACTCTGTGTTCTAAAAGCATGCTGCACATGAACATTTTATACAAACTCCAATCCTTGAATCAGTTAAATAAAGAAAACAGACCAGAAAACGCCTGAGTTTTAAAAAGCCCAACAACCATACGTCATAATGCTAACTTAGCATTTATGGCCTCGCCTACCTAGCTTTGACAAGTACATTTGTGAAACCCACGCAACACGCCAGCACCCAAATAGACCCACCACGCCATTTATGTCGGGCTACACAGCTTTCGATGGGTAAATTACGCCATCGAATTCAAAGTAAAGGTTAGTGATGTATAGCGAAGTTATATTAATCTAAGGTAATCAGAAAATTTTATTCAAAGTATTTTCTAAAAAAATTAACCATGTATGTCAAACCACTTCATATTATTCTCAGATATGTTACTTTTTTGAGAGATTAGAGATTATTACAAATAAGGGAAATTATGTTTTTATCATCTTGTAATTGGATATCAATATAATTTTCACATTTTTACATAATTTCAAATTTAGCCTGTCAAACAGATCTCCTCATAACAAGAAATAGCATTGCAACAAGCACTGATGATGCTCCATGGGGTCCCAGTATGTCAACGCCAATCCAGGATTTCCGAAAAAGACCTAATAAAAGACCTCGTTTGGATGAAGAGGAGGAGGATGAAAGCGTGTTTTCCACATTAACAACTGACCCCCATGACTCCACATATGATCCAGCTCAGTCGATGACAGATGTTACAGATTCATCACATCTTACATACAAATTTTTTGAAATACCATTTCAACTACATGTTAATTTTTTTTCTGTCTAATATGTTCAATTATTCGTTGATGTTTGACTGCATGTCATTTATATCAAACAGGGACATCCCTTCCAATGGATACAAAGACACAAAATACATAGTTTTTGAGAAAAATCTACTTGAAATTTTTGAAAGCTGCTCTATCTGCTGCCGTGTTTCGGAAGTGAAGACTTACAAAAGAGGAACTTTTCTATCGGTTAACCAAAAATGCCACCACTGCCATTTTTCAAAACATTGGAATAGCCAGCCAGTGACAGGGAGCACCCCTGTTGGCAACATGCAGTTGTCTGCTGCAATTTATTTCACTGGCTCATCTTTTTTTCAACTTCAAAAGTTACATGTTATGAGAACCCAGTAAAATGCAATTTCAAGATTCTATTCAAGTCTTGATTATAAAGTAATCAATATTTGCTTACTGGGTCTGTCAATCTTGCATGAAATGGAAATCATGCTATTTATCCTATTATTTTATTAAGCTTTGTCAGCAATTCCATTCAGAGTACTTACAGGTGTGCATGATACGTGTCTCTCTGCTGTATAAGCAAACATGAATTATAAACTTGTCAATGGAAGCTCAAATCAAACTCTCTGTAACCCCACTTATTGAGAAATGTAAACTCGACTTTGATATTGACATGGAAAACAACTCTGCAACATAATTAGATTTAACATTGACATTAACTTTTTTCTTTTTTCAAATTTTTAGGTGTTTCAAGCAATCCATCTCCAAAACATCACTTACTCAGGATTCAGAAAGCATGCCAGAGGTTATCTCCAACCAGCTGTAATACACAGATGGCATAGGTTCCAGGAAGAACAGTTAGGGGAACTTAGCCAAAAAAAGGTTAAACTTGGAGGGGACATGCGAGCTGATTCACCAGGTAAACTTCATTCCAATTATTTTTACATCTCTCAAATCAGCTTCATTGTATTCATAAAAACAAAATTCATAATCTAAATTAAATACTAATGTCTCGCAGTTAACGTAATAACACTCTGTTGTATATGAAGGCCACTCAGCTAAATATGGGAGCTACAGTATAACGAATCTGGAGAACAACAACATCATTGACATCCAACTTGTACAGGTGAGGATGTTCATACATTCAGTATGTTTATTTCCTTTTGATGTGGGTGTATTTCAAAAAACAAGTAAACAGCTGACGTCTAGGGCTATTTTTGATCATTTGTCAATTACAACGTTGGGATACAACATGTACAAAAGTCTTCATAATTATTTCCAAAATTACTATTTAGAGTATATCAAAAAAGGCCAGCACAAACTAAGGATTATGAAAGTACTCTTTCTTCACATAGAATAATTTTCTGCACATCTTATGGTCACTCTGCAGACTGAAACGCCACTAATCCCACATTTAGCAAATCTGTACTCTTTATGAACCTTTATGTCTCTCTGAAATGCAGAAGATCTCCATTTGTAATTTAAACACAATCTGAGGTTTGTAATATGTAGTCACAAAGTGAGTATCAGATGTTTGTAAAGTATTTTCAATTTAAGCATTCATTTCAAATTTCTTCATACTCTAACTATTATCCTTTTTTATCCTAGGCAGAATAAATTTAGTCCAGTGTAAAAAAAAGTAAAATAAATTGTATAGCATAAAATGCTACATTTATGTAACAATAGTTTGAATAATTGTTTGTTAATGTATTGAAATTGAAACGATGAAATATGACATAGAAATAAGTAACACCTTGCTCATTATGAGTAGAAGTACGCTTTTGAGCTAGTACAGCCTTGAGTCTTCTTCTCAATGATGCACAATTTCTTTGCACCTGTATTTGATGTGAAGAGTTTAGAAAATGTAAATCCTTTAGGACTTGCATATCCAGACAGACAAGATTGAAGAAGCAAACCAAGCGGACATTGTGGTGGTTGATAAAGAGCACAATAAAGCCGTTGTGGTGGATGTACCAAGTGATGTTAACATCAAAAAGAAGGAACATAAGAAACTTGAGAAATACCAGGGGCTCGGAGAGGAGCTAGAGAAGGCTTGGAAGTTGAAGTTGACAGTAGTACCTGTGGTAATCAGAGCACTAGGGGCAGTAACTCCAAAACTGGAGGAATGGCTTCAGCAGATCCCTGGAAGAACATCAGACATTTCAGTCCAGAAAAGTGCAGTACTTGGAACAGCAAAGATACTGCGCTGGACCCTCAAGCTCCCAGGCCTCAGGTAGGGGACCCGAGCTTGGAAGGAATTGGGGAAAATTCCCGTAGAGGGCGAGAAGGAAACTCTTCATGTTTATATGACTGCACTTCAACTTAATTTTTTTTGTCTTCACAGAGTAACGAGGTTGGTGGAAGCCATAATATGGAGAAAGAGGGCCTTACAAGAAGCTTGAAGGTTTTGGAGACCAAGGGTGTGGCAATAGATTATATTGTCACTGACTGACATCTCCAGATCCAAAAATTACTTTGTGAAGAAAACATAACGCACTACTACGACGTTTGGCATTTTGAAAAAGGTTCGAGTTTTGAATTAATTTTTTGATAATCAATTTTAAATTACATTTAGATGTTAAATTCTCAGTACTATGACTATAGTTGAATGTTTGTAAAAATAAATGTCATAGTATTTAAAATACTCATTGAGTGACTTATTTGACCAACAGGTATATCAAAGAAAGTTGGAAAAGTTGCACAAGAGAAGGATTGTGAGTGGCATCGTGGAATCAGCAACCATGTCTACTGGTGTGCCATGTCATCCTCTTCTGGTCCGGAAACGGTAGCGAAGTGGACATCGCTGGTTAACCATATCCAGGACATCCACCAACATGAAGACCCTCTCTTCCCAAAATGTAAACATCCCATCCTCAGGAGCAGAGATCGAAAGAAGTGGTTTCAACCGGGTCTGTAAAAATGTCTTTTTACTGTGTAATTCTTTACAAAATAACTATGTAAGTGTGGTTTAAGTTGTTGTTCTTGTAAATAGGCTCAAAGGCACTCTTCAAACTGGAGAAGATCTTGACAAATAAAAGAGTTCTTACGGATGTGGCAAAGCTGAGCTCACGTTACCAGACTTCAACACTGGAGGTGTTCCACAGAGTTGTACTTCGCTTCACTCCCAAAAATGTTGTCTTCCCTTTCATTGGCATGCTGTGCAGGTATGTTTGGTGACATCTATAATTACTCTGTTATTCCAACTGAATCTTTTACTTTACAAACAACAAAGAAAGTATAATTAATAATGTGTTATGCGCAATAATCAGTTGTGCAGATAAGTGGTTTGCTGGTGTTGTTAAATTTACAAATGTACATACTGCAAAATCTTAAACACATACTTTTTGATAATAAACTTTTGGTGGAGATGGCTAACCTAATAATGTACATCTGAAGTAATGTACTTAACCAATATCACACTCGGTTGTGCTGTTGTGTGGAATATCAGCACTGGTGTGCAGTGCTGATATTCCGCACAACAGCACGACCTCGAGTGTGATATTGATTTTTAGGCAACAGTTGTACAAGCACATTTTATTATTTAACAATAACAGCAAATTATGATCTGATTTGTTTATTTAATTTTTTTAGCTCCGCCAACACAAATAGTTTAAACTGGCAGGGAGAAAACGTTGTTGCCAGGCATCACAAACATTTCCTTTTATACACATTTTCTTTTCAAATACAAGCATTAGAACTCCAGTATGGCGGAGTGATACTGTTTGTAAAAAGTCCCAGTGCTGTTGTACTCCAATATCAGCACTCTTGGAAAGTTTTTTTTGTCCAATCAAATTCGTTGATTGGAACTAACTGTTGGATAAAAAAATAATACTGTATGCAAAGATAAAGACATTAAATAATTGTTGTAAAGACTTCCTTTCTCACATGTGATTATGATTTTCATCCTCCTCAACATCTTACAACCATTCTTAACATTCTGTGCACACCTGACTTCAGTGTAATTAGAACTTTTGAATGTCTTACACATGTGAATACTGCAGGTGGTAATCAGGTTGATCGTCAGCTGATTCGACGGGGGTAAGCCGTATTGCGTAATTTCCTGTTGTCACCGTTTTGCTCCCTGTAAGCTGTTTGGTGTTCAGACTCTCTTGAATTGATCTTATTTTCTCTGTGCTGAGGCCTTTCTAAGTTATTTTAACACACAAGCACACTAAAAACACACGTTTTGTGGTGGTGTACTTTACGTTTTGGGAACTCCTTGTGTTTCACACAGCTTTTCTTGGGGTGGTAAGGTCTCGCTAGCTCAGTTAGCTTATCTTCATTGCGCCTATGGCTACTCTTCTCTCTCCTGTCTCTAACTCTTCCCTTCTCTCTTGCTCTCTCTGTCAGATGTTTAGTTACTTCCCTGCCTCCTTTAGTGATAATGGTAGCTGTAATAAATGTAATATTTTTGTAGCTTTGGAGGCGAGGGTATCAGAATTAGAAGCACGGCTCCGCGCTGTTGAAAAACCAGCTGATAGCCGAAGCCCATTAGCCAGCGCGGAGCCAACAAGGATAGAACCCCCTAGCTGTCCTCCGGTAGAGCCTGCGCAGCCGGGACCTCAGGCTGGTTGGGTGACGGTACGTAGGAAGCATAGTTCTAGGACCCAGCCCACGGGCCACCACCGACCCGTCCGCGTTTCTAACAGATTTTCCCCGCTCAGCAACACACCCGCTGAGAAGCCGACCCTGGTAATTGGCAGCTCCATAGTCAGAAACGTGGCATTAGAGACACCATTGACCATAGTCAAATGTTTGCCAGGGGCCAGAACAGGCGACATCAAATCCTACCTGAAACTGCTGGCTAAAGATAAGCGTAAATACAGTAAGATTGTTATTCACGCTGGCGGTAATGACACCCGGTTACGCCAATCGGAGGTCACAAAAATTAGTGTTCAATTCAATTCAATTCAAAAATACTTCATTGATCCCAGGGGGAAATTAAGTGTTGGTTGTAGCTCATATAATTAATTATTTAAGGAGTTGTTGTAGATGATGATGGCTGTGGGCAGGAAGGATTTCCTGTAGCGGTCTGTATTGCAGCGAAATTGAAGAAGCCTCCGACTGAAGACGCTCTGTTGTTGTATGACTGTCTCATGAAGAGGATGCTCAGGGTTGTCCATAATTTTTTGATTTTATGAAGAATCCTTCTTTGCATTATCATCAGCCTTCTTTATCAGGTTGTTTAGCCTTTTTAAATCCCTGGCTCTGATGCTGCTACCCCAACAGATGACGGCTGAAGAGATTACACTCTCCACAACAGACTTGTAGAAGATCTGCAGCATCTTGCTGCAAACCTTGACGGACCTATGCTTCCTCAAGAAGTACAGTCTGCTCTGTCCCTTCTTGTAGACGGCTTCACTGTTGCGCCTCCAGTCCAGTCTGTTGTCAAGGGGAACTCCGAGGTATTTATATTCCTCAACCACCTCCACTTCTTCTCCCATGATGGAAACAGTGTTTGACTTATTCCTGTTTCTTCTGAAATCTACAATCATCTCCTTTGTTTTGTTCACATTCAAGGTGAGACGATTGTTTCCACACCATGTCACAAAGCAATCCACCAGCTCTCTGCATTCAGCTTCTTGTTCATCTCTGATACACCGGACAATTGCAGAGTCATCTGAGTATTTCTGCAGATGACAGGTCTCTGATTTGTACTGGAAGTCTGAGGTGTACAGAGTGAAAAGGAATGGTGAGAGTTTGGTCCCCTGTGGTGCTCCTGTGCTGCTGACCACCTGGTTTGACACACAATTCTTCAGTCTCACAAATTGTGGTCTGTTGGTCAGGTAGTCATTGATCCAGGCGATTGTTGAGGGCTCCACCTGTGTCTTCAGGAGTTTCTGACAAAGCAAATCTGGCTGAATTGTGTTAAATGCACTAGAGAAATAAAAGAACATGATCATCACAGTGCTGCCTGCTTTGTCCAGATGACAGTGGGTTGGTTGAAGTAGGTGGATGATGGCATCTTGAACTCCAACTCCTCGGCGATAAGCAAACTGCAGTGGGTCCTGATACGTTCTTGTTTGCTTACTCAGGGGTGCCAACAGGAGTCTCTCCAGGACCTTCATGATGTGGGATGTCAGGGCAACGGGTCTATAGTCATTGATGACTGATGGGTGAGTTCTTTTGGGTACTGGAACAAGGCAGGATGTCTTCCACAACACTGGAACCTTCTCCTGAGTTAGGCTAAGGTTGAAGATGTGCTGCAGAATCCCACAGAGCTGCTCTGCACAGGCCTTCAGGACTCTGGGGCTGACACCATCTGGACCTGCAGCCTTGTTCCGGTTCAGTTTCTCCAGCTGCCTCTTCACCTGACTTTTGGAGACAGACAAGTGGGAGGGGGAGGCAAAGGGGGTAGCAGCATTTCCTGACTTGGTTGAAGTCAAACTTGTGGAATTAAAGAGTCCATGGCTGAGGTGAAGGATAAAACATCCGAGGTGTAACAGGAAAGCTGTTGATCAGAGGAGAGTGGGATGTCTGTTTGGCTGGGAACAGGAGAGGGGGATGCTGAGCTAGTTCCTGAACTGAACCTGTTGAAGAATATGTTCAGTTCATTGGCTCTGTCCAGACTTCCATCTATCCAATTCTTCTTGTCCTTAAAACCTGTGATCTTTCTCATTACTGACCAGACATCTCGGATATTGTTCCTCTGTAGTTTGTTCTCCAGCTTCTTCCTGTATGCCTCCTTGCTGTCTCTGATCTTAACCTTAAGTTGCTTCTGTATACTCCTCAGTAATTCCCTATCTCCCTCCCTGAAAGCTCTTTTTTTCTTGTTTAGCAGTTCCTTCAGGTCACTGGTGATCCAGGGTTTGTAATTAGGGAAGCATCTCACTGTTCTGGTGGGGATGATGTTGTCCACACAGAAGTTTATATAGTCAGTCACACACTCAGTCATGGCATTGATGTCCTCTCCATGTGCTTGGCAAAGAGTCATCCAGTCTGTGGTTGCAAAACAACCCTGCAGGGCTTTTTCAGCTTCCTGTGACCATTTTCTCACAGCTCGTTTTGTGTGTAAGTTTGCCAAAACAATGTCCGACTCAGTAATCTTTTCTGGTCCCCTGCCTGATCGGACCAGTGACGACATGTTTAGCTGCATGCTGTCATTCCATCAATGGTTGTCTGGGTGGTGTCCTGCAAACGATGTGGGCTACATTGATAACTGGCGAACATTTTGGGGAAAACCTGGTCTGATCCGGAGAGACGGCATCCATCCCACTTTGGATGGAGCAGCTCTTCTTTCTCGGAATATGGCCGAATTTATTAGTCCTCCAAAACACTGACAACCCAGGGTCCAGACCAGGAAGCAGAGACGTAGTTTAACCCACCTCTCTGCTGCTTCTGTACCGTTACCCACCCATTACCCTATAGAAACAGTGTCTTGCCCACGGCCAAAATTACATGGATTAAAAATTAAGCCAACAAAAGCAAATTATGGAAATTTCATAAAAATAAATACAACTTTGACTGAACAGAAAAATAAATCTATTAAATGTGGTTTATTAAACATAAGATCTCTCTCCTCAAAGACTTTGTTAGTAAATGACTTGATTTGTGATAATCAAATTGATTTCCTTTGTCTCACAGAAACCTGGTTGCAGCAGGAGGATTATGTCAATATAAATGAGTCAACTCCTTCCAGTCATTTAAATTTTCACATTCCTAGAAATACTGGGCGAGGAGGAGGAGTTGCAACCATTTTTCGTTCTGATTTACTAATTAGTCCCAGACCAATTGATAGCTACAGTTCTTTTGAACATCTAACCCTTAATTTTCCTCATCCAAGTTGCAAAACATTAAGACCATTTTTGTTTGTGGTTTTGTATCGTCCACCAGGCCATTACTCTCAATTCTTGGATCAGATCTCAAATTTTTTATCTGATTTAGTATTAAATACAAATAGGGTCATTATAGTGGGGGACTTTAATATTTATGTGGATACTGAAAGTGATAGCCTAAATGCAGCCTTTAATGCTATTTTAGACTCAATTGGCTTTACTCAAAAAGTACAGGGATCGACCCACTCGGGTAAACACACTTTGGACCTTGTACTGACATACGGTATTGAGTGTGAGGAAATAACAGTCCACCCACATAACCCGGTCCTGTCTGACCACTTCTTAATAACTTTTGAATTTGCTTTAACTGACCATCTTAAATCTGAAAGAAAATTTCATTATAGTAGAGCTTTATCAGACAATGCTGTAACAATTTTTAAAGAATCTGTTCCATTCTTACTTTCCTTAGTGTCTCAGAGTAACACAGTGGATGGCAGCAAATCTATCTCTAACCCTTCAGAAATTGATGATCTGGTTCACAGCGTTACGTCCTCATTGCGTTTGGCATTAGATAGTGTAGCCCCCTTAAAAAAGAAAGTGGCTAGCCATAGGAGGCTGACTCCTTGGTTCAACGCAGAGTTGCGTACTTTAAAGCAGAATACTAGGAAGTTGGAGAGAAAATGGCGCTCTACACATCTAGAGGATTCCTATTTAACCTGGAATAACAGTCTACTGCTGTATAAAAAGACCCTTCGACAAGCTAGAACAGCATATTTTTCATCATTAATAGAGGCGAATAAAAACAATCCTAGGTTTCTTTTTAGTACAGTTGCCGAACTTACACAGAGTCATAGCTCTGTTAAGCCAACTATTCCCCCAGCTCTTAGCAGTGAGGATTTTATGGGATTCTTAATAAATAAAATTAATTCTATTAAAAATAAAATCATTGACATCCTCCCAAACATGATTACTTCTTCCTCAGTAAATGAGGCAGTATCGGAAAGAACTGTAGAACCAGAGTTGTGCTTAGGCTGTTTTGATTCAGTCGAGCTTTCGGAATTATCAAAAATAGTAGCCTCATCTTAACCTTCAACTTGTATGTTGGACCCAATTCAAACCAAATTATTTAAAGAAGTGTTCCATTTGGTTCCTGGCCCCATTTTGGATATGATGAATCTATCCTTAGTAAACGGATACGTACCACAGGAATTTAAAATAGCTGTAATTAAACCTTTACTCAAGAAACCTTCCCTTGATCAAGATGACTTGGTGAATTACAGACCTATATCTAACCTTCCTTTCTTATCTTGGCATAATGCCATTTCTTGAGAAAATTGTTGCTAATCAAGTCTGTGAGCATCTAAAAAGTAACGAGCTGTTTGAAGAGTTTCAGTCAGGTTTTAGAGCTCATCATAGCACTGAAACAGCACTGGTGAAGGTTACTAATGATATTTCCGTGGCCTCAGATAATGGACTTGTGTCTGTTCTGGTTTTGTTAGATCTCAGTGCTGCTTTTGACACAGTCGATCATAATATTCTCTTAGAAAGGCTTGAACATGTTGCAGGGATCAAAGGAACAGCACTAGGCTGGTTTAAATCATATTTGTCTGATAGATTCCAGTTTGTTCATCTAAATGATAAATCTTCTTCACTCTCAAGGGTTACTTGTGGAGTTCCACAGGGTTCTGTGCTTGGACCAATTCTGTTCACCATATATATGCTCCCAATTGGTAGAATCATTAGACAGCATGGGATAAATTTCCACAGCTATGCAGATGATACACAACTATATTTATCCATAAATCCTGATGAACCCAGTCAGTTAGGTAGATTACAGGCATGTCTGGAAGACATAAAAACATGGATGACACTAAACCTTTTTGCTTTTAAATTCTGACGAAACCGAATTTGCTGTCTTTGGACCAGAACTTCTTAAACAGAAACTGATTAGTCAATCACTTCATCTGGATGGACTGCTACTTCGTTTTCTCCTACGACTCTCCAGTTGAATTACAGTACATTCTGTTATTTCGACTGTTAACTTTGTTTTCTCTTAGTGTTTTTCTCTCCATAGAAGATATACCTGGTCTGGTATCCTGCTTGGCTGCAATGCCCTGTTCGACGGGGGGCATTGACTGGGATGATCCTCCCAGTAACTGAACATCCACTGTTTCCTGTTATCAACTTTTTACTTTCTGTAACATAGAAAGTTCTCTTATATCAGATCTTCTGTTCCTTCTGTGTTTCTGCTCAGTCTTCTCAAACCCCCAGACAGTCGTGGCAGATGGCCGCTCCTACTGAGCCTTGTTCTGTTGGAGGTTTCTTCCTGTTAAAGGGGAGTTTTTCCTCTCCACCGTCGCTACATGCTTGCTCAGTATGAGGGATTGCTGAAGGATTGCTGTGGTTGGAAAGTCTGCATCAACGGGGCCCAACCTCACGCCAATGACTGACGCAATCTGCTGGGATTCCTTAAATAGGAAACTTTTTAACTGATTGGAATGTTTGTATAAATATATTGAAATGACTTCTTGTAATGGCAAAAAATAGTATCTCAGGGTTTCCATAATAAAGAAGACTTGAGTCCTGGAAGGCGTTTAAGTATTTAATTCAAACATGTCTGGCCAGAACACGGAGGGGACAGAGTTACTCGTGCATCACCCTAACCAACCTTTCTAACTAACCGCTTAAATAGTATTCAGCAATCATTGTTTATCTCTGTAGATGTCTTCTCCAACATTCACGCCCCGCCTCCGGAGAACTGCTTCACACAAGTCTTATAGCAACGCATAAAGCAGCACATCCGAAGGCCAGACTGTTATCTTACTGCCCCGGCGTCTGTCTCTCTGGTGACCTGAGACATATATCTTTCTCATAACATTAAGCTGGAGCAATAACCTTGTCATTTTACCCTAGATGCATTCACTAAACAGAGAATATACACTTAATTCCTAATTGCATAACAATTTTCCACCACAATTCCCTGCTTTTATTAACTTAAATAATACCATAAATATAAAGGAAAATTCAAAAGTGCTATCACAAATCTCCCTAAAAGGTTGGTAGGTTGATCAAAAAAAAAGACAATGTTCAAAACACAAATTACAATCAGACATGAGACATGCTTGGCCATGGAATTAGCTCACAGTGACAAACATTAGATCCTTCCCGGTGACTTTGCTGAGACTCCTGTGCATTGAGACCGAAAACCCACGGGGTCTTCTTACGCCATTTTCTTGTGGGCAAAATGTCATCTCAACAGCCCCTCGCCCCAGAGGCGGCCATCCACAGGTCTCGTCATCGGTCAGGATGTTCTAGATAAAACACAGAACAAAGGAGAAATTATGTAGCATCTTCCAGTACACTTCAGAGGGTATCACATCAACACTAGATGTTGAAATGTATACTCTTCCCTTGAGCTGTTTGTTGTCTGTTGACTTGAAGTCAGCCTCTGCCTGCATCCAGTGACCCGTAGCCACCGATCAGTCCTTCCTCAGAAAGTTGAGAGTGATCACCCCTCAGAAGCTCCTTCAGTGAGAACCTCCCAATGCGACCTTTGGAAGCTGAGCTATTTAGGTATTAGAGCATTGATGTTCAAACATAGGTGAGCCAATTCACAAAAGATGAATAGGATGATTATGACAAGTATAACCCACACCCTCGGAGTATGGTTTCAGATCAACCTGATGCAACTGTGTGCAAAAGCAATTCTAAAAAACTCACAACCTGGTTAATGAGCCAAACCTCATCAACTGAAGCTAGATTATAATTAAAATAAATGTCTCCAAATCACTCTGTACTAAATCCATGCCAAGAAAAAGACAACCAACCATTCCAACTTGTGAGAGTAAAAAATCCCAAGAATCAACTACTACCAGCAAGAAGTAAAGAAGGTTTTCAGATCAAATTAAAACTTTGTAAAGTTCCCAGACACAATATGTTCTACAACTCTGAACCCAAACCGAAATGGAATATTAAGTCAGAGTCAAGTCCAGGTAGTAAAAACCCTCATTAATTTATGACGGAGTAATGATTCCCAAGAAACTCAATTAAACCTGTGTTACAATTCTCTTCATAATCCCTTAACAATCTGTTCCAATTAGTATCAAATCCAATTCCCCCCTTTTTTTAAGGCATCTTGCACGTACCTTAAAAATCAAGAAACAAGGAAACAAAAACTTCAACCGCTTTTCCCGTGTCTAGAAAAGAAACATAGTAGGTTAAAGGTCATGCATAAGACACAACCTCAGAACATGTGTATCCTGCTGCCGTCGCCGCCAAGGCAGCCTCAACCCCAGATGACCATATCCCAATCTTTTAGGTTTGCAATTAGGTTCTTATATTTGAATTACCTTGTTGTTGAAAGTGTGCTATACAAATAAAATTGCCTTGCCTTGCAAAAACAAAACAAACTAATAAGTTCACCACATAGTTACCTAATGTATTTAATCATTTTTGTCCTACTTGCATTAGCTACAACAACACGTAATTTCCCTCTGGGATCAATAATGTATTTTGAATTGAATTAGACAACTTCTTCAGACCCTGCTTTTCCAGAATCTAATTGATGTTACAGTAAGGATTATCTTTAAAACCACCTTAGTTAAAATTGTTTTACTCAGGACACAGTTTATTTACCTAAATAATATCTCTGCTGCTGTTATTTGCTCATCTGTTTCTTACAGTTTATTCTCTGTTAACTCCTTGAAAAAAATAATACATTTATTCTAAATGCACAATTTTAAAACCTGTACAACTGTAAAACATCTCTATTTCAATTTATCTAACTCAGTTGCACATTCAGATTTGAGTATGCCACTTCTATTTTAATAACAACGATGTCAAGTAACCTTTTTACCTGTACCTGATACTCTTGCTTAAGAAAGAAACTTTTCTTCATTGCAGTTTCTGTGTAGGACTTGAGTTATACTTTATACTTTAACGGAGTAATTATCTATTTGCCCACTTTTACCTCTACTCAGTACTTTAGACTGCTTATATTTTAAAATTAGCCTTGTTACCCCTGTCTCATTTAGTCTTTCATTAAAAGGAACACACAAAAAACTAAATACACAATCCTCACATTTGCAGCTGAAACAGGTAGCCTAGTGTATCCCAAATGTGTCATTATTATTTAACATTTTTATTAAACATTACTATCATTATGTAAAAGTCCTTTTTGGTCGAGGTATGACTAAAGCTTTATTCTTTATCATTTAATGTTCTAATCCTACATTTGTTTTATGATTTCTACCTCCTTTGTGTGAATCTAAATGTATGTACAGTCTATGATTTAAATGCTTCTATTATCTGTCACTTTGCTGCCGGTACAGCAGAAGTTCCCCTTCTTGGGAAAATAAAAGCATGATTCATGAAGTTAAGCATTACCGTATTTTAATTTGGAAAGCTCATGTTTGAAACAGGAAGTGGTTTTGCGCAAAAAACAAACAGTTTGACTAACCGGACTCGTTAACATCCAGGAAGCAACTGAAAACTCAAGACTAAACTTTCCATCAAAACAGTGTTTAAGTTCGTATTTTAGACTTCCAGCCGCACAGCGCTATTAACGCTTCATCAGTGTTGGGATCTATGATTGTTTACAACCAGAGAATCGCAGCACATCGGTCGTAAGAAAGAAGTTTGTGGCTCAATTAGCTGATTAGCAACACGAGAATCACATTTAATCTGCAACGGACTTTATTTCAGATCATTTTTACCACATTGTAGTTAATAACTCGCTGGCTAAGATTAACCTTACAGTTTTTACCCGCGTTGTTTTCTATTCGTTTTCTGTAAATTACTCAAAAGACTGAAATACTTTCATACTGCTACTCGCATCTGTATTAACTGGAGTTGGTTTTCAATATATCCGATTCTAACGGTGTGTTTTCAGTGTTATTTCTATTTACTGCGGAGTAGGCTACGTTTATCAAAAAGTTAAACATAGAAACCATCGTTCATCTAGTTTATTGCTGAATTGCATCATTTCTCATAGGATTTTAAAAGAACGTTTCCAAGCTAAGGTTCCCGGGCCGAACGCGGCCGCCCCTTATCTCATGAACACAGAATGTTATAGTTTTAATCGGTTACAATAGTTCAAATGTTATATTACCATTTACCTTTGTTCATTATTTCCCCCCGTGGCTTTTTATTGATTAGCGCAAATCTAACAGCTGTAACTCACTGAGTACAGCTCACCCATTTAATAGGCTATAAAATTTATATGGATTCAGGTTAGAAAATACTCAAATATTAGATTCAGGTAAATGTAATTTCCATCTCTCACATTAATTTGAAGCATTGCTTTGGAAAAACCAGCATAATAAATCAAATAGACTAAAGAATGTTTATTCATATTTGCACCTTGCAGAAAAATATCATTATTAATGATTGTTGGAAATGTGTTCTAGCAAATATGTTTTCAAAAATGATGTAGAAATTTATTCTCCAGTAAATCACTGAGTCAAGTTTAGATAATTAATCATTATTATATTATCACCATTAAAACTATAGCAAGTTTTCAAGATAACATCGTTTATTTTAAACATTAAATCTGACTCGTATGCACCAATCTAGATCATAATAATCATCCATCATTCATTGCTTTAAATTGGAATATTCTCTGTTTTATTTGATCTATTTTTATCCAAGATTACTTGATGTTAAGATTGCAGTTTCCTAGATCTGTTGTGTTTAGTTTTTCAGACAGAGTGATGACATATTTATAATCCTGAGATCCCGAGCAATCCACTGATACTAAATGCATGTCAAATGCATTAAAAAGCCTATTATGGAAATAATATTTAACAAGGATGAGAAAAGATAATGGAGTGTTTCCACGTCCTTCAGTCAGCATGCAGACACATCTCACAATTGGTGACCCGAGACACAGAGAGTATCCTTGAGCTTCTCACATGTTGGTTCAACATAACAATACATATCTCAGTTAACACAGAGACTTAACCTTTAACATGATCAATATATTTTCTCTACATTAAGCCATTCACATCTTCTGCTACGCAGAAAAATTCTCACAACAGGCCTCAAATAATTTAGGCTTTGATAAAAGCCAAGAGGAGCTACAACAAAACTAACTGTGAAATCTATAGTTTAGGATTAGATTTTTACCCCTAAACACCAAGTGATTATATATTATTTGCTTTCTTAATTTGAAAAGTGATACGTCACTGTTGACGAACAAATACGTTTTGTTGGATTTGCTTTTACTACAAGAAAGTAAAACAATTGGCTAAACAGTGTCCAACATTAGTAATTCAGTATGCTCATTCATTTGGAAACAAGCAATTAAATTCCAACAGTTCTTTTTACGTTTCATTATTTATTACTATTTTAAAGAAAACGGGTTCCCAGAGTGTTTTTGCAGCTACAGGGGATCACACTTCTTAGCCTCCCTTCTAAGGTCTAAGAGAAAATGTAAGAATTTGAATTCCCTTCACCATAGCCCCAAATAAGCCAAAATATATAAGCAGCCCCCAAACTCAGGTACGCACAGGTAACCTCCCAAGCCACTTGTCCATACCTTTTTGGGTCGAACCTCGAACATGACTCCTCCCCTGTGGACAAAGTGGTCAGTCCATTCTAGAGAAAAAACAAAAAAAGAATGAGAACCAGCCTGACTTGCATTCTGGTTCAGTTGAAATTGAAAATTGCTTTGGTTGTCATAAGCAAAATCCCAAACTCACAGGACCACTGTATTGTTATAATTGATGGCCCCTAAAAAGCATTTCAGGCATGTCAATATTTACTTAAAACAGTGAGACGACTTCCCTTTAATTACAAAGTCAGATGCCTTATATTAAGACTCACTTATATAACTTCCTGTGTTTACCCACCAGAGTGACAAAACCATCAGATTTCTCGGATCAAAACTTTCCTGACCTCTTGCCCCTTATCCTGGAAGGAGACACAGAACACTTTACAGCTTGAGATCAATTTAGTAATTTTCCAAGCAAAATTTCTAATAAGGCCCACTAATTGCTCTGACGCTTGAATGTTCCCCAGATAAGATTAGTATTTATCTTTTTTCCATTTATTTAGGACCTAAGTATCCTAAGGACCAGTCATCTTTATTTTAATGTTACCCAGCAGAAACCTAAAGGTTTATTTTTGTTTCAGTTGTGTTCAAATTATAGCCTAAACAATGTTGTTTTACTGTTGCTGCTCACAGCACGGTCTTGTTATTTTTTAGTCTCGCGATTGTTTACATTAGTGCCTTGCAAGCTGATAAAGAAATTCGTCCTTCACAGCTGTGGCGAAATCTAAGCAGTGTTACTGTAAAGGTCCAAGTTACTTTAGTTAATGTTCATAGTTCTAAGATTTATTACTTTCTTACAACAAACCCCAAAATACAAGGAAACAATTCAGCCCCAATTGTCCCAGAAAGGAAGGAAAATATGTTTTCACTGTCAGTCAGCTTAGTCAAAATTTAAGTCAGTCAGGGTATAATTCACAACCTACTCTAAATGCCCCAATCCACTTTGCTATTTGTTCTAGTCGTAAAATAGGAACGTTTCCGTTTCTAAGTTAGTGCACACAAGCTGCAACAGCTAAGGAAACTTGTACTTAGTGTAATAACAATTCCATCAAATAACTTTCAACCAAAATGAAATAAAATAAAATGTGGACTCTCCTGACAGAGAGCATTAGGAGAGAAAAGAAAAAACTTCTTGACCATTTACTAGATAACTGTGTGCAACACCGTCTATAAGCTCTGATTAGACTAAACTCACCGGATGACGAATTTGGTTTAGTTGCACATCAACTTTCCCTTACAAATTACAACACAATAACAAAACAAAATTTAGATCAACATAGAAAATAGAAAGAATCAAAAATTATGGCCTGCTTCCATCGAGACCCCTTTCGCTCTAAAGGTCCTCTGGCAGAAACAAAACAAAAACAAAACAAGATTTACTTTCCTAAGGGAGTGTGTGTGTGTGTCATAGGCAGGTGTCACAGAGATAAAATACAGCTACATCAGTCAGCAAGCATTTCTTAATTGCATTTGAGCTGTGTGTATTTTTGTCCTGCCTGAATTTCGCTGGGTCATCTGCAGGCTGGCCTGCCCAGGGCCCCCCCCTCACGATCCAGCTAATCGCCATGTTCCAGGGACCACAGCCCCCAAATAACTCATCTCACCTGAGCAAGAGTTTTCCCCTCTGCCCACTGGTCAGCCCGCATTCAGGCCGGAGTCCGGCCTCCACCTTTGTTATGGCTGCCAAACCCCTTATTCCAAGGGTGGGGGAGGTACTAGGGCTCCTTGTGGCCCTCCCCAGGCACCGATGGACCAAAGGCAGGGGTCCCAACCAGCCTGAAGAAAAACACAGGACAACTCAGCGAAACTCACCAGCAGTCCTACCATGGAATGTGTAACAATAACTGTGTGTGCCATTCTGCATTATACCAAGCCATCAAACAAATGATCTTAATGCTCAAACACTCCAGTTCTGGAAGAAGCAAACAAGAGTAAATAAAAGAGAAATAAACAAAACCACATAAATAAACCACAAAGAAATTACATCACTTTTAGATTTTCTTTCAAATTATCCAAATTCCTCCCCTGGGCCCATTAATTATTTTATTTGTATTTATTTATTTATTTTTTTCTTTCTGTCGACATATTGGACTGTCTGGAGGTGAAGTGTTGCTAGATTACAGACCCGATTGTCTGCCTGGGTACCCAGTTCCAATGAAGGACGTCGCCCCCATCGCTTTCTAGTTTCCTTGAGTGAAACAAAAGCTTAAAAAAACCCTCGTCGGAAAATAATCAATCAATTGAATTAATTGACCACTTGTCCAACTGCCGTGCTCCCAGGTAAAACCCGGAGCAAAAACCCGATACTTTCTTTAACGTTAATTAAATAATTAACCATACAATTATATATAAGAATATATATTATATTAAGTAATCAATCAATCAACCGCGTGTAAGTAAATAAACACAAAACCGCTAGCAAATATTTCACCTCTTGAGAGTGCAAATAAAATTCTGTTATCACTATTTATTTAAAAGGACTCAGTCTTACCAGGTTCTGTCTCAGGCGACAGCAGGGCCGACAGAGACGCTTCAAGGCCGCCATCTCCCAAACAGCTACTGGAGGTAAGAGGCTGGGAGAAAATTTTCCCAGGATGCTAGCAACACCCTTGACCCTGTCCCTGCCGGTCCATTCCATTCGCTGAGGCTGCGTTGGACGCCAAGTGTTATGGCAAAAAATATTATCTCAGGGTTTCCATAATAAAGAAGACTTGAGTCCTGGAAGGCGTTTAAGTATTTAATTCAAACATGTCTGGCCAGAACACGGAGGGGACAGAGTTACTCGTGCATCACCCTAACCAACCTTTCTAACTAACCGCTTAAATAGTATTCAGCAATCATTGTTTATCTCTGTAGATGTATTCTCCAACGTTCACGCCCCGCCTCCGGAGAACTGCTTCACACGAGTCTTATAGCAACGCATAAACCAGCACATCCGAAGGCCAGACTGTTATCTTACTGCCCCGGCGTCTGTCTCTCTGGTGACCTGACACATATATCTTTCTCATAACAGTAAGCTGGAACAATAAGCTAGTCATTTTACCCTAGATGCATTCACTAAACAGAGAATATACACTTAATTCCTAATTGCATAACAATTTTCCACCACACAAGCTTTGCATGTCAAATAATTAAATACATTTTTTTTTAGCTACTTTCATGATATATTTCTTTTTTTATTTAAAATGAATAGTGTGTGGTTTGCTAAGTGAAGGTCAGGAACTCCCATTGCCCAAAAGTAGTGTTGTCATGGTTCTACAGTCAGCTTCCTTTACTCGAATAGCATTACAATTGTAATAGAATGTTACCTATATAATCAGAACTCAATATACCCATCACAATTTTCAAGGTGTACTTGTGGAAATTGCACCAGGATGCCTACGGAAGCAGAAAATGTGCGCTGTAAGGAAATCCCACAGGTAGTGACAAATATGGAATGTCTTTTGTTGATAGTGTATTAGTAAAGAAAGTTTAAATTTTTTTTCTTAATTCTCAGGTTGTTAGAAGATTGGATGACACAAACACCTGTTTCCTGTATGACACTCCACCCAGGATTAGAACCAGTGTGCCTAAACATATATTCTCTTCAAAACACACTCAACATTTATAAAGCTGATTTTGAGTCACAGGATATGAAAGGTTTATACACACACACACACAAACACACACACACAAAAATAGACTTAAATGCGTAAGAAAAAAATAAATTTTTTTTAACCTACTGCAGAATAACATGAAAACAAAATTTCTGCAAAACTATGTACATATTTTAAAATGTCCTTTCTTTTGCAGGTGTTGTCGTAGGCTTTAAGGCTGCACTTGCTTAAACCGAGACGTATAGGCGGCCACAGCTTCCGTCAATGGAGGATGGTAGAAATCAGATGCGAGGTCATCAGGAATACCCTTGGAAAAAGGGGTTTGGCAGCCATAACAAAGGCGGAGGCCAGACTCCGGCCTGAATGCGGGCTGACCAGTGGGCAGAGGGGAAAACTCTTGCTCAGGTGAGATGAGTTATTTGGGGGCTGTGGTCCCTGAAACATGGCGATTAGCTGGATCGAGAGGGTGGGCCCTGGGCCGGCCAGCCTGCAGATGACCCAGTGAAATTCAGGCAGGACAGAAATACACACACCTCAAATGCAATTAAGAAATGCTTGCTGACTGATGTAGCTGTATTTTATCTCTGTGACACCTGCCTATGACACACATACACACTCCCTTAGGAAAGTAAATCTTGTTTTGTTTTTGTTTTGTTTCTGCCAGAGGAACCTTAGAGCGAAAGGGGTCTCGATGGAAGCAGGCCATAATTTCTGATTCTTTCTATTTTTTATGTTGATCTAATTTGTTTTGTTATTGTGTTGTAATTTGTAAGGGAAAGTTGATGTGCAACTAAACCAAATTTGTTTGTTTTAGACAGACGGGGTAAAGCAGACAGCGAAACTGCTACGGCTCTGATAAGGTGATGATTCGTCATCCGGTGAGTTTAGTCTAATTAGAGCTTAAAGACGGTGTTGCACACAGTTATCTGGTATTTCATTTTGGTTGGAAGTTATTTGATGGAATTGTTATTACACTAAGTACAAGTTTCCTTAGCTGTTGCAGCTTGTGTGCACTAACTTAGAAACGGAAACGTTCCTATTTTACGACTAGAACAAATAGCAGAGTTGATTGGGGCATTTAGGGTAGGTTGTGATTTTTACCCTGACTGACTTGATTTTGACTAAGCTGACTGACAGTGAAAACATATTTTCCTTCCTTTCTGGGACAATTGGGGCTGAATTGTTTCCTCGTATTTTGGGGTTTGTTGTAAGAAAGTAATAAATCTTAGAATTGTGAACATTAACTAAAGTAACTTGGACCTTTACAGTAACACTGCTTAGATTTCGCCACAGCTGTGAAGGACGAATTTTTTTATCAGCTTGCAAGGCGCTAATGTAAACAATCGCGAGACTTAAAAATAACAAGACTTTGCTGTGAGAAGCAACAGTAAAACAACATTGTTTAGGCTATAATTTGAACACAACTGAAAAAATAAACCTTTAGGTTTCTGCTGGGTAACATTAAAATAAAGATGACTGGTCCTTAGGCTACTTAGGTTTTAAATAAATGGAAAAAAGGTAAATACTAATCTTATCTGGGGAACATTCAAGTGTCAGAGCAGTTAGTGGGCCTTATTAGAAATTTTGCTTGGAAAATTACTGAATTGATATCGAGCTGTGAAGTATTCTGTGTCTCCTTCCAGAATAAGGGGCAAGAGGTCAGGAAAGGTTTGATCCTAGAAATCTGATGGTTTTGTCACACTGGTGGGTAAACACAGGAAGTTATATAAGTGAGTCTTAATATAAGGCATCTGACTTTGTAATTAAAGGGAAGTCGTCTCACTGTTTTAAGTAAATATTAACATGTCTGAAATGTTTTTTAGGGGCCTTCAAGTATAACAATACAGTGGTCCTGTGAGTTTGGAATTTTGCTTATGACAACCAAAGCAATTTTCAATTTCAACTGAACCAGAATGCAAATCAGGCTGGTTCTCATTCTTTTTTGTTTTTTTCTAGATTGGACTGACCACTTTGTCCACAGGGGAGGAGTCATGTTCGAGGTTCGACCCAAAAAGGTATGGACAAGTGGCTTGGGAGGTTACCTGTGCGTACCTGAGTTTGGGGGCTGCTTATATATTTTGGCT
The DNA here is from genome assembly GCA_963556495.2 of Valencia hispanica. Taxonomy (NCBI): domain Eukaryota; kingdom Metazoa; phylum Chordata; class Actinopteri; order Cyprinodontiformes; family Valenciidae; genus Valencia; species Valencia hispanica. The sequence continues at coordinate 481,757 of OY747705.1, read as the reverse complement.
TATTTGGGGCTATGGTGAAGGGAATTCAAATTCTTACATTTTCTCTTAGACCTTACAAGGGAGGCTAGGAAGTGTGATCCCCTGTAGCTGCAAAAACACTCTGGGGACCCGTTTTCTTTAAAATAGTAATAATGAAACGTAATAAGAACATGAAATGTGTGAATTTAATTGCTTGTTTCCAAATGAATGAGCATACTGAATTACTAATGTTGGACACTGTTCAGCCAATTTTTTTTACTTTCTTGTAGTAAAAGCAAATCCAACAAAACGTATTTGTTCGTCAACAGTGACATATCACTTTTCAAATTAAGAAAGCAAATAAAATATAATCACTTGGTGTTTAGGGGTAAAAATCAAATCTGAACTATAGATTTCACAGTTAGTTTTGTTGTAGCTCTCTTGGCTTTTATCAAAGCCTAAATTATTTGAGGCCTGTTGTGAGAATTTTTCTGCGTAGCATTTTTTATAAAAGAAGATTTGAATGACTTAATGTGGAAAAATATGTTGATCATGTTAAAGGTTAAGTCTCTTTAAATTAAAGGTTAAGTCTCTGTGTTAACTGAGATATGTATTGTTATGTTGAACCAACATGTGAGAAGCTCAAGGATACTCTCTGTGTCTTGGGTCACCAATTGTGAGATGTGTTTTTTTGCTGACTGAAGGACGTGGAAACACTCCATTATCTTTTCTCATCCTTGTTAAATATTATTTCCAAAATAGGCTTTTTAATGCATTTGACATGCATTTAGTATCAGTGGATTGCTCGGGATCTCAGGATTATAAATATGTCATCACTCTATCTGAAAAACTAAACGCAACAGATCTAGAAAACTGCAATCTTAACATCAAATGATCTTGGATAAAAATAGTTCAAATAAAACAGAGAATATTCCAATTTAAAGCATAATGAATGATGGAAGTCTGATTATTATAATCTATATTGGTGCATATGAGTCAGATTTAATGTTTAAACTAAACTATATTATCTTGAAAACTTGCTATAGTTTTATTGGTGATAATATAATAATGATTAATTATCTAAACGTGACTCAGTGATTTACTGGAGAATAAATTCCTACATCAGTTTTGAAAACATATTTGCTGGAACACATTTCCAACAATCATTAATAATGATATTTTTCTGCAAGGTGCAAATATGAATAAACATTCTTTAGTCTTTTTGATTTATTATGCTGGTTTTTCCAAAGCAATCCTTCAAATTAATGTGAGAGATGAAAATTACATTTACCTGAATCTAATATTTTAGTATTTTCTAACCTGAATCCATATAAATTTTATAGCCTATTAAATGGGTGAGCTGTACTCAGTGAGTTACAGCTGTTAGATTTGCGCTGATCAATAAAAGCCTCGGGGGGAAATAATGCACAAAGGTAAATGGTAATATAAAATTTTAACTATTGTAACTGATTCGACCTAAAACTATAACACTCTGTGTTCATGAGATAAGGGGCGGCCGCGTTCGGCCCGGGAACCTTAGCTTGAAAACGTTCTTTTAAGATTCTATGTGAAACGATGCAATTCAGCTTTAAACTAGATGAACGATGGTTTCTATGTTTAACTAATACTTTTGATAAACGTAGCCTACTCCGCAGTAAATAGTAATAACACGGAAAACGCAGTTAGAATCGGATATATTGAAAACCAACTCCAGCTAATACAGATGCGAGTAGCAGTATGAAAGTATTTCAGTCTTTTGAGTAATTTACAGAAAACGAATAGAAAACAACGCGGGTAAAAACTGTAAGGTTAATCTTAGCCAGCGAGTTATTAACTACAATGTGGTAAAAATGATCTGAAATAAAGTCTGTTGCAGATTTAATATGATTCTCTTGTAGCTAATCAGCTAATTGAGCCACAAGCTTCTTTCTTACGACCGATGTGCTGCGATTCTCTGGTTGTAAACTATCACAGATCCAGACACTGATGAAGCGTTAATAGCGCTCTGCGGCTGGAAGTCTACAAATAGGAACTTAAACACTGTTTTGATGAAAAGTTTAGTCTTGAGTTTTCAGTTGCTTCCTGGATGTTAACGAGTCCGGGTTAGCCAAACTGTTTGTTTTTTGCGCAAAACCACTTCCTGTTTCAAACATGAGCTTTCCAAATTAAAATACGGTAATACTTAACTTCATGAATCATGCTTTTATTTTCCCAAGAAGGGGAACTTCTGCTGTACCGGCAGCAAAGTGACAGATAGAAGCATTTAGATCATAGACTGCACATAAGTTTAGATTCACACAGGGGAGGTAGAAATCATAAAACAAACTTAGGATTAGAACATTAAATGATAAAGAATAAAGCTTTAGTCATACCTCGACCAAAACAAACTTTTCCTTAATGATAGTAATGTTTAATAAAAATGTTAAATAATAATGACACATTTGGGATACACTAGGCTACCTGTGTCAGCTGCATATGATGTTCTTCTGTACAGCACCTTGGTCAGCCTCGGCTGTGTATAAACGTGCTATATAAATAAAGTGGTATGGTATATGTGAAAATTATGCATTTAGTGCAATCTTTAAGCCAACAGGTGTGACCTACACACACAGTGGGGTTTAACTTGGTTTCTATTTTTTAAAATTTAGTTTACTTCATTAAGACAAATGATGATAAAAATAGATTCAGAATTTCGGTCACTGTTCTAAAGACGGGACAAATGTGGAAAATATTGAGTTAACACCTGTGCACATTATATGCTATAGATCGCATGAAAAAAAACAGGTGGTCAGTATAATAAATGTTAGACCTACTATCAAACCGCAGTAAATTCTATTCAGTTGTAACACTTTTTGATGTTTGAGGGTTTTTGTGTGTTCCTTTTAATAAAAGATTAAATGAAACAGGAGTAACAAGGCTAATTTTAAAATATAAGCAGTCTAAAGTACTGAGTAGAGGTAAAAGTGGGCAAATAGATAATTACTCCGGTAAAGTATAAAGTATAACTCAAGTCATACACAGAAACTGCAATGAAGAAAAGTTTCTTTCTTAAGCAAGAGTATCAGGTACAGGTAAAAAGGTTACTTGACATCATTGTTATTAAAATAGAAGTGGCATACTCAAATCTGAATGTGCAACTGAGTTAGATAAATTGAAATAGAGATGTTTTACAGTTGTACAGGTTTTAAAATTGTGCATTTAGAATAAATGTATTGTTTTTTTTCAAGGAGTTAACAGAGAATAAACTGTAAGAAACAGATGAGCAAATAACAGCAGCAGAGATATTATTTAGGTAAATAAACTGTGTCCTGAGTAAAACAATTTTAACTAAGGTGGTTGAAAAGATAATCCTTACTGTAACATCAATTAGATTCTGGAAAAGCAGGGTCTGAAGAAGTTGTCTAATTCAATTCAAAATACTTTATTGATCCCAGAGGGAAATGAAGTGTTTTGTAGCTAATGCAAGTAGGACTAAAATTCTTAAATACATTAGGTAACTATGTGGGGAACTTATTAGTTTGTTTTGTTTTTGCGGGGCAGGGCCAGGCAATTTTGTTTGTGTGACGCACTTTCAACAACAAGGTAATTCAAATATAAGAACCTAATTGCAAACCTAAGTGATTGGGATATGATCATCTGGGGGTTGAAGCTGCCTCAGCGGCGACAGCAGCAGGATACACAGGTTCTGAGGTTATGTCTTATGCATGACCTTTAAACCTACTATGTTTTTTTTCTTGACACTGGAGAAGCAGTTGAAGTTATTGTTTCCTTGTTTCTTGATTTTTTTTAAGGCATGTGCAAGACGATGCCTTAAAAAAGGGGGGAATTGGATTTGATAGTAATTGGAACAGATTAAGGGATTATGAAGAGAATTGTAACTTGCAAGTAATTGAGTTTCTTGTGAATCATAACTCCGTCATAAATTAATGAGGGTTTTTTTACTACCTGGACTTGACATCTGACTTCATATTCCATTTCGGTTTGGGTTCAGACTTGTAGTACATATTGTGTCTGGGAACTTTAAAAAGTTTTAATTTGATCTGAAAACCTTCTTTACTTCTTGCTGGGAGTAGTTGATTCTTGGGATTTTTTACTCTCACAAGTTGGAATGGTTGGTTGTCTTTTTCTTGGCATGGATTTAGTACAGAGTGATTTGGAGACATTTACCTTAATTATAATCTAGCTTCAGTTGATGAGGTTTGGCTCATTAACCAGGTTGTGAGTCGTTGATAATTGCTTTTGCACACAGTTGCATCAGGTTGATCTGAAACCATACTCCGAGGGTGTGGGTTCCACTTAATCACTTGTCATAATCATCCTATTCATCTTTTGTGAATTGGCTCACCTATGTTTGAACATCAATGCTCTGATACCTAATTAGCTCAGGTCCCAAGGGTCGCATGGGGAGGTTCTCACTGAAGGACCTTCTGAGGAGTGACCACTCTCTCCTTTCTGAGGAAGGACTGATCGGTGGCTACGGGTCACTGGATGCTGGCGGAGGCTGACTTCACGGCAACAGACAACCAACAGCACAAGGGAAGCGTACACGTTTCAACATCTAGTGTTGATGTAATACCCTCTGAAGTGTACTGGAAGATGCTACATAATTTCTCCTTTGTTCTGTGTTTCATCTAGAACATCCTGACCGATGACGAAACCTGTGGATGGCCGCCTCTGGGGCGAGGGGCTGTTGAGATGATATTTTGCCCACAAGAAAATGGCGTAAGAAGACCCCGTGGGTTTTCGGTCTCAATGCACAGGAGTCTCAGCAAAGTTATCGGGAAGGATCTAATATTTGTCACTGTGAGCTAATTCCATGGCCAAGCATGTCTCATGTCTGATTGTAATTTGTGTTTTGAACATTGTTTTTTTTTTTATCAACCTACCAACCTTTTAGGGAGAGTTGTGATAGCACTTTTGAATTTTCCTTTATATTTATGGTATTATTTAAGTTAATAAAAGCAGGGAATTGTGGTGGAAGATTTTTATGCAATTAGGAATTAAGTGTATATTCTCTGTTTAGTGAATGCATCTAGGGTAAAATGACTAGCTTATTGTTCCAGCTTAATGTTATGAGAAAGATATATGTGTCAGGTCACCAGAGAGACAGACGCCGGGGCAGTAAGATAACAGTCTGGCCTTCGGATGTGCTGCTTTATGCGTTGCTATGACTCGCGTGAAGCAGTTACTCTGGAGGCGGGGCGTGAAGGATGGAGAAGACATCTACAGAGATAAACAATGATTGCTGAATACTATTTAAGCGGTTAGTTAGAAAGGTTGATTAGGGTGATGCACGAGTAACTCTGTCCCCTCCGTGTCTGGCCAGACATGTTTGAATTAAATACTTAAACGCCTTCTTGGACTCAAGTCTTCTTTATAATGGAAACCCTGAGATACTATTTATTTGCCATTACACTTGCATACTCATATTTTGGGATTTCTAAGACAAACATTCAAAAAGTATCTAATTTCAGAAAACAATTAGAAATAATGTTTTGGATATAAATATATGTATATTTTTTAATTAACAACACGATCATTACTTGTTCCATTAGTTCGATGTTGTTTTAACACGAAATGGACAGTGTTTAAAATGATGCACCACATGAAAAACAATTTTCAAATTAACATCAAGGGGATAAAATGAGTAGGCCTAATGTCAAAGTAATAGAGGCAATCTGTTCATTTGAGCAAAACGTTTGGACATATTTCTATAATCTGTCAATGGGCTTTTTAAAAAAAACAAAAAAACATGGGTGATGTGTTTTGAAAACATTTGACACAAGAATTGCTCATTTAATTGCTTATTTTCATTTTTGGTTTACATTGCACAGAAACGTTCACGGTCGGCTTTTGACGTTGTCAGAGACCGTTTTTTGCCGTTAGCCACACATGCTAATATTCAGCAATCAGGACCACGACGTGAGGCACGTAGCTCAGTTTCCACTTGAAGTTGTAGCTACTGCAGTAGAGAATGTTAACTTCAAAGTTGTTTTCGCTACTTCCATCAGGATGGTGATCAACAAAAAGGTAAGTTTACATGCATGCATGGTCTGGTATCCTGCTTGGCTGCAATGCCCTGTTCGACGGGGGGCATTGACTGGGATGATCCTCCCAGTAACTGAACATCCACTGTGTCCTGTTATCAACTTTTTACTTTCTGTAACATAGAAAGTTCTCTTATATCAGATCTTCTGTTCCTACTGTTTTTCTGCCCTGTCTTCTCAAATCCCCAGACGGTCGTGGCAGATGGCCGCTCCTACTGAGCCTGGTTCTGTTGGAGGTTTCTTCCAGTTAAAGGGGAGTTTTTCCTCTCCACCGTCGCTACATGCTTGCTCAGTATGAGGGATTGCTGAAGGATTGCTGTGGTTGGAAAGTCTGCATCAACAGGGCCCAACCTCAGGCCAATGACTGACGCAATCTGCTGGGATTCCTTAAATAGGAAACTTTTTAACTGACTGGAATGTTTGTATAAATGTATTGAAATGACTTCTTGTTAAGTGCCTTGAGATGACATCTGTTGTGAATTGGCGCTATATAAATAAACTGAATTGAATTGAATTGAATATCTAACTCAGCAAATGGTTTAATGAAACATTAATTCAATTCAGTTCATTTATTTCTCTCTTTTTAATATTCATCAGAACTCTTGCTGCCGAATTTTTGATCAACTGAAGGCTTTTAATGGCATTTTGTGGACTACCTCATAATACTTAAGTTAGCTTTATTAAACATTAGATCTCTATCCGGGAAGTCTTTTCTTATCAATGACTTCATCACTGAGCATAATTTACACGCCCTTTTTTTATCAGAAACTTGGCTAGATGAAAATAACGAAACAACTTCATTAATAGAATCCAGTCCTCCAAATTATAATTTCTTAAGCGAGAACAGAAAACACAAACGAGGCGGAGGTGTAGCCACCATCTTTCACAACTCAATGAACTTTAAAAAGGTAACTCTGGGCACGTTTGATTCTTTTGAATATCTAGCCACCCAGATAAATGAGCCTAACAAAGCTTTATTTCTAAGTTTATATAAACCACCAAAACTTAACTCTAACTTCTTTAATAATTTCAATGACCTTCTTTCTGTAATATGTATCGACTATGACCAACTAATCATCGTGGGGGACTTTAACATCCATAACGACAACCCCCAAGATAGACAAGCAAAAACGTTAGATGATACTCTCCACAACTTCGGACTGATCCAGCATGTCAAACAACCAACACACAATAAAGGACACACTCTGGACTTAATTATCAGCAAAGGTTTAAATATTTCTGACATTTCTGTAATTAATATTGCATTATCTGACCATTTCTGTATTTTCTTTCAAAGTACCATCTCTGCTAAATTATCCAGCCACAGTAAGACCACCATAAAAAAGCGTTTTCTAGGGGACAGTTCAGTAGAAACCTTTAAACGTATTTATCCTTCCACCACATCCCCCTCATCTCCCAACTCAAACTCAGTAAATAAGTTGGTAGATAATTTCCTTGCGAAAATCTCAGACATCATGGATTCCATTGCTCCAACTAAAGTGAAAGTAGTCTCGGGTAGAAAAAAGTCTCCGTGGACAAGTAATCCACTGGTACGTAATGAAAAAAGAGAGTGTCGACGAGCCGAGAGAAAATGGCGGAAAACTCGACTCCAGGTTCACTGTGAGATCTACAAAGAGAGACTGAATAGATATCAGCTAACTATAAAAGATGCTAGGGAATCGTTCTTTTCTGAAATCATCAACAGAAACATTAATAACGCACGGACTCTATTTGCAACAGTGGAAAGACTAACTAATCCTTTAGTGACAGTAGCCCCTGAACTAAACTCTACCAGGGCCTGCAATTAATTTGCCAGCTTTTTCACTGAAAAGATTCTAACAATTAGACAGTCAATCTGTACCTCAATATCGAACCCACAACCAGTGCCATCCCCAATCAACAACAATGTAGAGAAAATGTCTGAATTCCACGAATTAAACCAGAACAGCCTTGAAAAAATCATTATCCAATTAAGCTCCTCCTCCTGCTGTCTTGATATCCTACCCACAGCTTTTCTAAAGAAGGTTCTTCCTGTTATTGGTTCTGATCTTGTTCAAATAGTGAACTCATCACTGCTATCAGGTGTCTTCCCTCAGGCTTTAAAAACAGCAGTTATTAAACCACTGCTAAAGAAGAAAAATCTGGACAACACGTTAATGCAGAACTACAGGCCAATCTCTAATCTCCCATTCATCAGTAAGATTATTGAAAAAGCTGTTAAATGGCTTCATAACAATGACAAACCGTTTTGATGCTTTTCAGTCTGGTTTCCGCGCTCACCACAGCACAGAGACTGTCCTCGTCAAAGTATTTAATGACATCCGCATAAATACAGACTGTGGAAGAACCACAGTGCTGGTTCTGTTGGACCTCAGTGCAGCATTTGACACTGTTGATCATGATATTTTATTGGAACGACTGGAGAGCTGGGTCGGACTCTCTGGTACAGTACTTGGCTGGTTCGAGTCTTACCTAAAGAACAGGGACTTCTATGTTTCAATAGGAAACTTTTCATCAGAACGAACAGAAATCACATGTGGGGTGCCCCAGGGCTCCATCCTGGGGCCCCTCTTATTTAATATCTACATGCTCCCACTAGGCAAGATTATAGCAACCAATGACATTAGCTACCATAACTACGCAGATGACACTCAGCTCTACATTACAATGTCACCAGGTGACTCTGATCCCATTCAAACCCTAAATCAATGCATTGACCAAATAAATGGATGGATGTGCCATAACTTTCTCCAGCTGAATAGAAACAAAACTGAAGTGATTATTTTTGGACCCAAGGAGGAACGATCAAGAGTCAGCACACAGCTTCAATTAATACAGCTAGAAACTACTGATCAGGTTCGTAACCTAGGTGTAGTAATGGACTCAGACCTGAACCTCCAGGGTCACATAAAGGCAATAACAAGGTCAGCGTTCTATCACCTGAAGAACATCTCTAGGATTAAAGGACTGATTTTGCAACACGACCTAGAAAAACTCATCCATGCGTTTATCTTTAGTCGGATTGATTACTGCAACAGCATCTTCACAGGTCTGCCTAAAAAGTCAATCAGACAGCTGCAGCTGATCCAGAACGCTGCCGCTCGCGTACTCACTAGAACCAGGAAAGTAGAGCACATCACCCCAGTTCTAAAGTCCTTACACTGGCTCCCTGTAGCTCAGAGAATAGACTTTAAAATACTTTTACTAGTTTATAAATCATTACATGGCTTAGCACCAAAATATGTTGAAGATCTGTTGTCATGGTACCAACCACCAAGACCACTCAGGTCCTCCAACTCTAGCCTACTAAACATCCCTAGACTCAGAACTAAACATGGAGAAGCAGCTTTCAGTTTCTATGCTCCCCTTATCTGGAACGGACTTCCTGACGAGTGTAGAGCTGCTGAAACTCTGAACTGCTTTAAATCGAGACTAAAAACCCATCTGTTTAGAATTGCCTTTGAGTAAATGCTTGATGTCATATGTATGAAATGTGTTCATGCTCTCTTGCTTTTTTTTATTTTTTCTATTGTGTATCATGTGTAATGTGTGTTTCTTTTATGTGTTTCTTTTAAATCACCAAATCATGTAAAGCACCTTGAATTACCCTGCTGTTGAAAGTGTGCTATACAAATAAAATTGCCTTGCCTTGCCTTGCCTTACCTGATAGTAAATAATTAAATTAGTCCAGCCTTGAGGTAACAAATGCATGGACTAGTTTCTCAGCATCACTCCTGGACAGGATGTTTCTAATTTTAGCAATATTCCGGAGGTGAAAGAAGGAAATCCTAGAAACCTGTTTAATATGGGATTTAAATGTCAAGTCTTGGTCAAAAATAGCGCCGAGGTTCTTTACGTTATTACTGGGGGCCAATTTAATGCCATCCAAATGAAGTGATTGACTAATCAGTTTGTTTTTTAGAACTTCTGGTCCAAAGACAGCAACTTCTGTCTTGTCAGAATTTAAAAGGAAAAAGTTTAGATTCATCCATGTTTTTATGTCTTCCAGACATGCCTGTAATCTACCTAAGTGACTGGGTTCATCAGGATTTATGGATAAATATAGTTGTGTATCATCGGCATAGCTGTGGAAATGTATCCCATGCTGTCTAATGATTCTACCAATTGGAAGCATATATATGGTGAAATGAATTGGTCCAAGCACAGAACCCTGTGGAACTCCACAAGTAACCCTTGAGAGTAAAGAAGATTGATCATTTAGATGAACAAACTAGAATCTGTCAGACAAATATGGTTTAAACCAGCCTAGTGCTGTTCCTTTGATCCCTGCAACATGTTAAAGCCTTTCTAAGAGAATATTGTGATCGACTGTGTCAAAAGCAGCACTGGATCTAACAACACCAGAACAGACATCAGTCCATTATCTGAGGCCATGAGAATATCATTAGTAACCTTCACCAGTGCTGTTTCAGTGCTATGATGAGCTCTAAAACCTGACTGAAACTCTTCAAACAGCTCGTTACTGTTTAGATGCTCACAGACTTGATTAGCAACAATTTTCTCAAGGATTTTGGATAAGAAAGGAAGGTTAGATATAGGTCTGTAATTCACTAAGTCATCTTGATCAAGGGAAAGTTTCTTGAGTAAAGGTTTAATTACAGCTATTTAAAATTCTTGTGGTACGTATCCGTTTACTAAGGATAGATTCATCATATCCAAAATGGGGCCAGGAACCAAATGGAACACTTCTTTAAATAATTTGGTCGGGATTGGGTCCAACATACAAGTTGAAGATTTAGATGAGGCTAATATTTTTGATAATTCCGAAAGCTCGACTGAATCAAAACAGCCTAAGCACAAATGAGGATCTACAGTTCTTTCTGATGCTAGGATTGTTTTTATTCGCCTCTATTAATGATGAAAAATATGCTGTTCTAGCTTGTCGAAGGGTCTTTTTATACAGCAGTAGACTGGTATTCCAGGTTGAATAGGAATCCTCTAGACGTGTAGAGCGCCATTTTCTCTCCAACTTCCTAGTTTTCTGCTTTAAAGTATGCAACTCTGCGTTAAACCAAGGAGTCAGCCTCCTATGGCTAGCCACTTTCTTTTTTAAGGCGGGCTACACTATCTAATGCCAAACGCAATGAGGACGTAACGCTGTGAACCAGACCATCATTTTCTGAAGGGTTAGAGATAGAATTGCTGCCATCCACTGTTACTCTGAGACACTGAGGAAAGTAAGAATGGAACAGATTCTTTAAAAAATGTTACAGCATTGTCTGATAAAGCTCTACTATAATTAAATTTTCTTTCAGATTTAAGATGGTCAGTTAAAGTAAATTCAAAAGTTATTAAGAAGTGGTCAGACAGGACCGGGTTATGTGGGTGGACTGTTATTTCCTCACACGCAATACCGTATGTCAGTACAAGGTCCAGAGTGTGTTTGCCCGAGTCGGTCGATCCCTGTACTTTTTGAGTAAAGCCAATTGAGTCTAAAATAGCAGTAAAGGCTGCATTTAGGCTATCACTTTCAGTAACCACATGAATATTGAAGTCCCCCACTATAATGACCCTATCAGTATTTAATACTAAATCAGATAAAAAATGTGAGATCTGATCCAAGAATTGAGAGTAAGGGCCTGGTGGACGATACAAAACCACAAACAAATATGGTCTTAATATTTTGCAACTTGGATGAGGAAAATTAAGGGTTAGATGTTCAAAAGAACTGTAGCTATCAATTGGTCTGGGACTAATTAGTAAATCAGAACAAAAAATGGTTGCAACTCCTCCTCCTCGCCCAGTATTTCTAGGAATGTGAAAATTTAAATGACTGGAAGGAGTTGACTCATTTATACTGACATAATCCTCCTGCTGCAACCAGGTTTCTGTGAGACAAAGCAAATTAATGTGATTATCACAAATCAAGTCATTTACTAACAAAGTCTTTGAGGAAAGAGATCTTATGTTTAATAAACCACATTTAATAGATTTATTTTTCTGTTCAGTCAAAGTCGTCATTTATATTCATGAGATTTCCATAATTTGCTTTTGTTGGCTTAATTTTTAATCCATTTAATTTTGGCCGTGGGCAAGACACTGTTTCTATAGGGTAATGGGTGGGTAACAGTACAGAAGCAGCAGAAAGGTGGATTAAACTACGACTCTGCTTCCTGGTCTGGACCCTGGGTTGTCAGTGTTTTGGAGGACTAATAAATTCGGCCATGTTCCTAGAAAGAAGAGCTGCTTCATCCAAAGTGGGATGGATGCCATCTCTCCGGATCAGACCAGGTTTTCCCCAAAAAGTTCGCCAGTTGTCAATGTAGCCCACATCATTACTTCTTCCAAAGAATGTTTGTCTTCACTTCTGCTTTCCATTGTGAATTGGTGGTTTGAAAACAAACCAGAAGGTTTTGATTAGTCTTAAACTAACCACAATTAGTTTAAAACTAATTTAGCTTTATTCCCAAAACTCTTCAATACAAGCCCTGGTCTTTATGCAGACATATTCATTCTGAACTGTAACATCATTATCAATTTATTGGTTATTGTTTCAATTTCTGTGCATATTTATCACTTTTACTGTTTACTTTTGGGTGTTAGTTTTATTATAATTATTCTTTTCTTAGTAGTTTAGTTGTGTGTTACTAGCTTAGGGAGTTTGTTGATTAAAGCATTTTAGCTGAAAATTGAATTTTTTTTGTAATAAACTCTTGGAAAACCGTTGTTTTTTCACCCACATGTGTAGTAACCTGCTTTTCAAAGAACGCCAAGAACTTATTCCTTCATCTATTGTTTAATTATCTCAGCCCTATCAGGCAGGTAATCATAAACATAAACTGAGACTGAACAACTTGGCTATTGATATTCCTGGAATCCAGGTGGTGCCCCCAAATTTGGTAATTTTTACATAAAAATATTCATCTTATTAATAATTGGCCTAAGCAATTATTCATAGCCAAATCCTACCTATCTTTGGCACAACACCAGATTATAACAACCAGTGAGATTAACTACCATAACTATGGAGATGATACTCAGCTCTACATTACGATGTCACCAGCTAACTTTGAAACCATCCAAACCTTAAGTAAATACATCGAGCAAATCAATGGATGGATGTGCCATAACTTTCTCCAGCTGAACAGAAACAAAACAGAAGTAATTACTTTTGAATCTAAAGAGGAACGATCAATAGTCAGCACACAGCTTCAGTTAAGACAGCTAGAAAATACTGATAGGCCCAAATGTAGGTGTAGCAAATGTTTCAGACCTGAACCTCCAGGGTCCCATAGAGGCAATAACAAAGTCAGCCTTCTATCACCTGAAGAACATTTCTAGGATTAAAGGACTGATAGGACCTGGAAAAACTCATCCATGCGTTTATCTTTAGTCGAATTGATTACTGCAACAGCGTTCTCACAGGTCTGAATAAAAAGTTAATCAGACAGCTGCAGCTGATCCAGAACGCTGCTGCTCGTGTTCCTCACTAGAACCAAGAAAGTAGAGCACATCAACCCAGGTCTAAAGTCCACTGGCTCCCTGTAGCTCAGAGAATAAACTTCATAATAAGTTTGCTAGTTTATTAATCATTGAATGGCTTAGCATCAAAAGTATGTTAAAGATCTACTGTTACTATACGAACCCACCAGACCACTCAGGTCCTCTAGTTCCAGTCTGCTCAACATCCCTAGAATCAGAACCAAACGAGGAGAAGTACTTTTCAGTTTCTATGCTCCTCTAATCTGGAAGAAACTTTCAGACAACTGCAAAGCTGCTGAAACACAGTTCTTTTAAATTACGGCTAAAAACGTATCTGTTTAGAGCAGCCTTTGAGTAATGTTTTGTGTGCTTCTTGCTTTATTGCTGTTTTTACTTTATATGCTTTGTGTTCCCCTAATCATGTAAACCACCTTGAATTACCTTGTTGTTAAAAGTATGCTATACAAAGAAAATTGCCTTGCCTTATATTTACTCAGTTCGCCTACAGTTAATGGAATAGTTTGACTGCACCATACTTTTTTACATTTACTTAAATAATATTATTTTAAAATACTGCTATTCTTACTTGGGTACAATTTTTGGATACTCTACCTACTGCAAGTTAGAAGTGAGAAATACAAAAGTATGGACAAAGGAAGGAAGCTTTTATGCACAGAAAATCGTCTCTAAGCATATGTGTGCGTGTAATACTTGATTTGTAACTTGTGTTAGCCTTTTCTGTGTGTAAGTTTGGGTAGTTTTATGTGTAAAACATGACTTGTAAACCGTTAAATATATTTTGTACGTAACTTTGGGTACTTGCAACTGTGTGTTCAAATGTACACACAGATATCAAGAAATTACGATTACAAAATACATTTACACACACACAATTTCAAATTACACTAACTTGAAACTACGAAATAAAAACACCTTCTACATATACAAATTGTTAAAGACATATGCACCAATCGTTTGATACTCACAACCAAATTTACGCACAGATCAACAAGTGCGAAAGGGGTTTCGTATGGAGCCACCCCAGTCCCACTTATCTTATAACAAATAACTATCTCGTGGCCTCAAGATAGTATCTGGTGGCCTCAAGATAGTATCTGGTGGCCTCAAGATAGTATCTCGTGGCTTCAAGATAGTAAAGTGCCTGACACATGGATCCTTATTCTCTGTTTTAATATTCCGTGTGCAATATAGTTTGCTGCAGTTCGGCTTCTATTCATTTACTAGTACTGTAAGTCTTGTAGGCTGCATATATTCATAGTCCTTTATGATTCTTCTTCATATTTTATATCCTATATTTATACTTTTTACATGTATAGCCTATACATGTTTATTTACCAACTTCTATTATCTATATTCCTTTAAATGTTTTGATGTTCACATCAACTGTGACACAAGAATTGTCTCCTGGGTTATCAATAGCATCAATAAAGATCAATAAAGTATTTCTGATTCCGATTTTAAGTTAGCCTATAGTGGAGTGTGCAGACTTGTTCATTAATTATTGAAGTGTTTTACATTTTGGTAGTTTTGAATGTAAGAAAAGCATGTGTCCGTGTAGCCTACGAAAGAACGTCAGCAGAGGGCGCTCTAGGCCTAGGTCACGGTACCTCAGTCTGGCTGACTGTATTTCCATATGTGTATTTCCCATAGGGTATTTCCTAGTTGACGGGAGCTCGGAGCTGTAGAGGAACAGCAGATGATCATATGAATCATTGTGATGGCTTTACAGATTTAAGAGTGTTTAAGTGCTATCCCTCGCACATATTAATCAAAATAAATCGACACGGTGGTAAAAGGTCGGAATACCAAAGTTTGATGTGGAGCATTCGAAGATTTTTCTTTACCTGAATTACCGCTGGGTGTGAATTGGGCTAAATAAGTTGCCTTATCTTCTCTGAAAAGCATTCACAAAACAACACTTTAATTGATCGGGAAAAAAACTATCCAATGATTAAATGTTTTCTGTGTTGACAGAAATCTTGGATGTCCATGTCCTTACTGCTGGGATAATCACACAAGGCATGACACATCCAATTCGTGAACCAATGACTCCTTTGAACCGATTCATTTTAATAAATGGTTAAAACAACTGATCTTTCCAACTGTGAACTCAGGAGACATCTGAATCGGTGGTTGAACTAATCACTAACATTTTACAATAAGGTTCTATTTATTACATAAAAGTACACTTTGCTTACTCAAGCTTATGCTTCAAAATAAATAAAACCACTTCTTTTTTTAAAGCATATGACTACATTTTTCCACACAGTACTATCAAGAATTGATAAGAGAATAATTAAAGAATCTGATCAATTGGCAGAATTGTCAGTGGCATTAATATTGAAAAAATCTTATAAATTCCCATCCCTATGTGAAGACAGTAAAATTATAATCAAACATTAAAGAACATACATGTTTTTTAATAGTTTTTTTTTGAGAGTCAAAAGATTAAAGATTTTGCTAACGTGAGGTATTGGGTCACTGTCAGTCTTTTTACATCAGAGCAAAACTAGGGTAGGCTATGCAGATTAAAACCACTATTCATCAGCATGCATTGATTAATCCTATGGCTTGTAATAAAAAAAAAAGGTGCAACCAAATCAAATGCTGGTGCAACCAACTGAGAAAGTTGGTCGCACCAGTGCAACCAGTGGAAAAGTTAGTCTGGAGCCCTGTGAGACCATAATAAGAACACACTAAGGGTGTAACGATACTTTCACGTCAGGATTCAATACATATCACAATACTGAACTCTCAATACAATATTATTGTGATACCCCAAGACATGTTAAAAGGTGAAGAAAAAAATGAATTGTAGATTAAAATGCTAAATTTGTTTTAGATTGTGTGTGTAAATGAATAGGCTTGAACTTGGTGCTGGAAACATAATGCACAGGACAATAGAGACACCCCTCCCTGGGCTGCCACCTTATCGTGGTGGAAGGGTTTGAGTGTCCCAATGATCCTAGGAGCTATGTTGTCGGGGGCTTTTGCTCCTGGTAGGGTCACCCATGGCAATTTGGTTCTAGGTGAGGGTCAGACAAAGTGCAGCCCAAAAGACCCCTATGATGAAAACGACAGATGGACTCAGTGTTCCCTCGCCTGGATGCGGGTCACCGGGGCCCCCCTCTGGAGCCAGGCCTGGAGGTGGGGCACGTTGGCGAGCGCCTGGTGGCCGGGCCTTTACCCATGGGGCCCGGTCGGGCTTAGCCCGAAGAGGTAACATGGGCCCCCCTTCCCATGAGCTCACCACCTGTGGGAGGGGCCATAGGGGTCGGGTGCTGTGCAGGATGGGCGGCAGCCAAAGGCGGGGACCTTGGCGGTCCGATCCTCGGCTGCAGACGCTGGCTCTCGGGACGTGGAACGTCACCTCTCTGGTGGGGAAGGAGCCGGAGCTGGTGTGCGAGGTTGAGAGGTTCCGACTGGACATCGTCGGACTCACCTCGGTGCACGGCTCTGACTCTGGAACCCATCTCCTCGAGAGGGGTTGGACTCTCTTCCACTCTGGGGTTGCCCCCGCTGAGAGGCGCCGAGCTGGGGTGGGCATACTTGTTGCCCCCCATCTCGGCGCCTGTACGTTGGGGTTTACCCCGGTGAACGAGAGGGTAGCCTCCGTCCGCCTTCGGGTGGGGGGACGGGTCCTGACTGTTGTTTGTGCTTACGCGCCAAACAGCAGATTAGATTACCCACCCTTCTTGGAGTCTTTGGAGGGGGTGCTGGAGAGTGCTCCTCCTGGGGACTCCCTTGTTCTGCTGGGGGACTTCAACGCTCACGTGGGCAATGACAGTGAGACCTGGAGGGGTGTGGTTGGGCGGAATGGCCCCCCCGATCTAAACCCGAGTGGTGTCTTGTTATTGGACTTCTGTGCTCGTCATGGATTGTCCATAACAAACACCATGTTCAAGCATAAAGGTGTCCATATGTGCACTTGGCACCAGGACACCTTAGGCCGCAGCTCAATGATCGACTTGGTTGTCGTCTCATCTGATCTGCGGCCGCATGTTTTGGACACTCGGGTGAAGAGAGGGGCAGAGCTGTCCACTGACCACTACCTGGTGGTGAGTCGGCTCCGATGGTGAGGGAGGACGCCGGACAGACCTGGAAGGCCCAAACGTGTTGTGAGGGTCTGCTGGGAACGTCTGGCAGAGTCTCCTGTCAGAAGGAGGTTTAACTCACACCTCCGGCAGAACTTTGAACACGTCCCGGGGGAGGCGGGGGACATCGAGAGCGAGTGGACCATGTTCCGCGCCTCCATTGCCGAGGCGGCTGACCGAAGCTGTGGCCGCAAGGTGGTCGGTGCCTGTCGCGGCGGCAACCCCCGAACCCGCTGGTGGACACCGGCGGTAAGGGATGCTGTCAGGCTGAAGAAGGAGTCCTACCGGGTCTTTTTGGCTTGTGGGACCCCTGAAGCAGCTGATAGGTACCGACAGGCCAAGCGGGATGCGGCTCGGATGGTTGCTGAGGCAAAAACTCGGGCGTGGGAGGAGTTTGGAGAGACCATGGAAAACGACTTCCGTACGGCTTCGAAGCGATTCTGGTCCACCATCCGGCGTCTCAGGGGGGGAAAGCGTTCTGCCACCAACACTATTTACAGTGGGGATGGTGTGCTGCTGACCTCGACGCGGGACGTTTTGGGTCGGTGGATGGAATACTTCGAAGACCTCCTCAATCCCACCAGCACGCCTTCCAATCTGGAAGCAGGGTTTGGGGACTTGGGGTCGGGCTCTCCAATCTCTGGTGCTGAGGTCACCGAGGTCGTTAAAAAGCTCCTCGGTGGCAAGGCTCCAGGGGTGGATGAGATTCGACAGGAGTTCCTCAAGGCTCTGGATGTTGTGGGGCTGCGTTGGTTAACGCGGCTCTGCAATATTGCGTGGACATCGGGGGCAGTTCCCTTAGATTGGCAGACCGGGGTGGTGGTCCCCCTGTTTAAAAAGGGGGACCACAGGGTGTGTTCCAACTACAGGGGGATCACACTTCTGAGCCTCCCTGGTAAGGTCTATTCAGGGGTTCTGGAGAGGAGGGTCCGACGGATAGTCGAACCTCGGATCCAGGAGGAACAATGCGGTTTTCGTCCTGGCCGTGGAACACTGGACCAGCTCTACACCCTCAGCAGGGTCCTGGAGGGTGCGTGGGAGTTCGCCCAACCGGTCTACATGTGTTTTGTGGACTTGGAGAAGGCGTTCGACCGTGTCCCTCGGGGGGCCCTGTGTGGGGGTGCTCCGGGAGTATGGGGTACCGGGCCCCTTGATACGGGCTGTTAGGTCCCTGTACGACCGGTGCCAGAGTTTGGTTCGCATTGCCGGCAGTAAGTCGGGCTTGTTTCCAGTGAGAGTTGGACTCCGCCAAGGTTGTCCTTTGTCACCGATCCTGTTCCTAACTTTTATGGACAGGATCTCTAGGCGCAGCCAAGGCGTTGAGGGGATCCGTTTTGGTGGCCTCAGGATCGGGTCTCTGCTTTTTGCAGATGATGTGGTCCTGTTGGCTTCATCGGAGCGTGATCTACAGCTTTCGCTGGAGCTGTTCGCAGCCGAGTGTGAAGCGGCTGGGATGAGAATCAGCACCTCCAAATCCGAGGCCATGGTCTTGAGCCGGAAAAGGGTGGGGTGCCTCCTCTGGGTCGGGGATGGGGTCCTTCCCCAAGTGGAGGAGTTTAAGTATCTGGGGGTCTTGTTCACGAATGAGGGAAAAATGGAGCGGGAGATTGATAGACGGATTGGTGGGGCATCTGCAGTTATGCGGGCGCTCTACCGGTCTGTCGTGGTGAAGAGAGAGCTGAGCCAAAAGGTGAAGGTCTCGATTTACCGGTCGATCTACGTTCCTACCCTCATCTATGGTCACGAACTCTGGGTGGTGACCGAAAGAACGAGATCACGGATACAAGCGGCTGAAATGAGTTTCCTCCGCAGAGTGTCTGGGCTCTCCCTTAGAGATAGGGTGAGAAGCTCAGTCATCCGGAGGGGGCTCAGAGTAGAGCCGCTGCTTCTCCACATCGAGAGGAGTCAGTTAAGGTGGCTCGGGCATCTGGTCAGGATGCCTCCTGGACGCCTCCCTGGTGAGGTGTTTCAGGCACGTCTCACCGGGAGGAGGCCCAGGGGAAGGCCCAGGACACGCTGGAGGGACTATGTTTCTCGGCTGGCCTGGGAGCGCCTTGGGGTTCCTCCCGAGGAGCTGGAACAAGTGGCTGGGGAGAGGGAAGTCTGGGTCTCTTTGCTTAGGCTGCTGCCCCCGCGACCCGACCCCGGATAAGCGGAAGAAAATGGATGGAAAATGGATGGATGGATAGAGACACCAGAATAACAATATTCATGATTCTAGGGCTGAAATACAGAATTATTATTTTAGACGAATATGCTTTCAATCTTCACAGACTAGATGTATTTAAAATAATGTCAGTCAATTTGTACTGGTAACATTAGACATTTGGCATTATCAGGACACACAAATATTCCTTCATTGCACGATTATACACTATAATCAACATTAAATATAGTAGTTTAATGTAGTACTGTCACTATTTCAATTCAAATCAGTTTATTTATATAGCGCCGATTCACAACAGATGTCATCTCAAGGCACTTAACAATATCCAGCGATTATTGAATTGTCCCCACCAATAATTTTATCTCCTTGAGAAAAGAAAAACAAACCCGATAGAAAGCAAAAAAGAGAGAAAAATACAGATCTGTCAATGTCTCATTCACCTGAGGTGCAGAAAGAGTTTAATTAAGTTCTCTACTGGAGCCGTAACATATATGGCCAATGTGATTGGCTGGGCCTTTCCCTGCTGTCAGGTGAGACTCTGCAGCTATGTTTGCTTGTTAGCAGCGCCAAAACTGCAATGATAACTTTCCAGTCCGAGAGAGGACTCAGGTGCAACGTGGGCGACACATGAGTGTCAAAAGCGAGTAAGGATGGCAGCAAAAAAGAAGATTTTGGACATGAGGAATGCTAATGAAACGTGTCCGTCATAATAACATTACTGGCAATGCTACGCTTTGGTGCACATCATACAGTCTAAAATTGTATGTAACTATGAATTACTTGGTTTGGAAACTAACTGCACAAAAAGCTGCCCACTATTAGTTATGTTACACCATGCATCTAAGGATGACGCAGGTCTGTGTACGCTTCCCCCAGGGGCCAAGGTGGGCATGCACTGTGTGATATCTGTCATTTGCTATCGGTTCGTCTTCAAAGCTGAATAAAAATAAATTGTATATCTAATTTCCCTCACATATGTTTTAAATACAAAATAATTGCAGTAAAAGTATACATTTTACTGTTGCAAAGTCCTGCACTGGTCCAATTTTATCAACCCCCATGCATTAAGATGATTTTTTAACCCGACCCTTTACCCACGTATCTCCAGATTAAATCCTGACCCAACCCGCCAGGTGATTTAAAACGGCCATCGGTCTGTGTCTGCCACTCCAATCCCTCATTAACTCTCCATTGTGCTGTCAGCTGAGCTCTCAGATAGCGATGCTTTGAATACGTGTCCAGGTCTGAGATGATAATCAGTCAGATCCTCTCATAGGAATCTTTTTTGGATTGATTCAGTTACCTGAACTCTGTGCATAAAGTCGAAGTGCAACCATTGAGTGCAACAGACCTACATGGATGGGATGGAATCTGGGGAGGTGATTTTTGAGGTTGGTAAGATCTGAGGTGGAGCAAAGCAGCGGCATGGTCAGTGTTTATTGTCTATTGTTTCCAATAGATTTACAGTGACATTAATTGGTATTATGTTATGTTATTATTAAAGATGTATTGATTGGTTAACAGGTGACAGATTGTATTTATACCAACCATGCTCACAATCATGAATAGCTGTGTATATTCAATTCATATTAGAGTAGTCTATTCATTGTATTTGAATAACGCATTTCCTACCAATATGACACAATGTCATTGCCTATAATGGATTACGGTCTCTCCTCATTTGCTTACTAAGATGTCCTTCATAATTATTAAATTCAATTCAATTCAGTTTTATTTATATAGCGCCGATTCACAACAGATGTCATCTCAAAGCACTTAACAAGAAGTCATTTCAATACATTTATACAAACATTCCAATCAGTTTTGTAAGTGCATATCCATACTATATTCATTCACAACTGCATTTTTTCCCTGATGAGTAGTAGAGGCTAGCAACTTCAAATATCCATTCTCCCTTTGGCTCTTTATGAGTTTTCTCAATACTAAGATCAACAAGAGTAATCTTGCTTTGCAAGATGCTATACAATCCACAGTTCTCTGTCAATCGCAAAAGTAATGCAAGTTTTGAATTTATACATCGTTTTATCCCCTTTACACAGGATATAACAAGAATGGATGCTGAGCTGAGAGGATTTTTAATTCAGCGGGAAATTGATGAGGAATTTTTTCAAAAGCTGGAAAATGAAAAGGTGAGCTAAGCCACTTTGCATATGAATCTGTCTCATTTCTGTGTTATTATTCTTAAAGGAAAACTTTGAAATTATTAAACTTAGGGACTGTACTACGAAGCGAGGTAACTGGCTTATCAAGGTAATTTCAGGAGTAATTTTTTTGACGTCCAGTGTAACTTCCTGATTAACCCTCACTACGAAAGATGCATTGGTTTTACCCCAGGTATGCTGCTATGGCAATTTACGCTGCATCTCTAAACTCCTCTGCGCAGGTTATCTCCGTGGTTATCTCAAAGTTACCCTATGTACGTGCCCACTGCAGAACCCAGGTGAACATCAACCATTTCCAGGAGATCACCTCAGCCAGTGGTCATACAACTGGCTGCATTTCTGCAACATACTGCTATTGGGCAACTGCATACAATCATAAAACATAGACACACATTGTGATATTGAAGACGGTGCACTAGCAAGAGCTAACTAGAAGTGAAACCACATCAACAGTTGCAAGAGGCTAGCCCAGTTAATTGTAGATTCTATCGCTGTGTGGGAGGAGTCAGGTTATGCTTTAAAAAAACAAAACATGTTTTGTCAAGTTTGTATAAAAGGGTGTGCGCTGCCCACCTGAGAATACTGTCATCAGACCTGTGTTCAGCAGCAAATGGAGGCTGTCAAGCAATAATCTATTTGAAATGGGATAATTCACAAGACATGTATTGCAACAATGCATTCATTCTAATATCAAATAGTATTATAATAGCCTGTTTAACATCCTACTGTTGTAGTAGCCTACATTTATTGAGAACTGTCCCCATAAATGATTGCACATGCATTGAGTAGTGTTTTCATGATAAAATATGTAAAATTTTCTTATTGAATTGTTGAAATTTTATTCACCCCCACATGATTACACACTTTCTGATGACAAAAAGGTGCTTAAATTGAAATTACAGAAATCAAAAAGATTTTACCAGAAAACAAGGAATCTAGCAGAAAAAAAGTAGCATATTTAATTTAAATTCAATTCAATTAAATGTTATTTATATAGGGCCAAATCACAACATTTATCCCAGCGCTTTTGATAAAAGAGCAGATCAAGAGCTTACTCTGTGATATTTACAGAAACCCAACAATTCCCACCAAGACCAAGCACTAGGCGACAGAGGCAAGCAGGGCTGGAATGGGACAAAAAATCGGCCCTGGCATTTTGGCCCAGACTGACTCACTATATGATTAAAAACATGATCCATCTTTGCACGCCCTCAAATATATGCATACTCATATTCCTCAAAACCACTAATGCCATCTAATGAGTGAGTATAGGAACGAGTGAGAGTCAACAGATGAAATAAGTAAAAATCTGACATTTATTAATACAGTTGATCTATACTCCACAGTGATGAATCCAAAAAACAAGCTATAAGCTGCATTGGCATAGCAATACTAGTGTTTCTCACAGGATTCTTGGTAAAACTGAGGTGAGTGACCGTGATCCTTCTTGGGGGATTTTGGGGGATGCTCCCCCGTGAGAAAACTTTGTGCATTTTTAATGTTAAATTCATCAATCTGGTGCACCTTGAGAGTTCAAAATTAAAAGCTCCAACCCATATTCAGTGTGCAAATTAAACAAAGAAAAATGCAAATCTCTTTTAGTTACAGTGTCTATTTACATTACACCTACTACATAATAGTTATAATATTAATCAAATTACAGTAAAATACCATAATTTCTAAAACAAATGCACTAAAAGATAAAGGAAACTTTCATAATTAGTTTTGTACCAATTTCTATATTTGCTGTTTATTTTATTTTCTTATTGGTTTATTTGAAAGGAGACAGTGCAATTGCATACAACACATGAACAAACATGGTTAAAAAAGACAGACTTAGCCAGAAGGCTATTTTTCATCTGTAGTCCCCTGGCCAAGATGTAAAAAGCCATTAAAATACAAGCATGACAATACATTTACACGTCTTTGACAAATCAAAACACCAATATAAATGACACTGTAAAATAGCTAAAGGTACACAGTACCTGTTACAATATTAAAACACACAGAAAACACTTGTACAAAAGGATACGTTATCCAAATATACAATACAGCATAATATGCTCAGCTTTTAATGTTGGCAGACGTACTTGTTAATGGGCCAATTTTTCAATTTTTTTTTCCTGAAGGCCTTATAAGTGGGCGAGCTGTTTAACCTCCCTAGGCATTGAGTTCCATTCAGTGACGCCCCTCACTGACCAGGCCAAGCAACTGAAAGCCCTCCTGCGCAGGGGGATAAAACAGTCGCCTCTTACAGAGCCTCGAGTGACGCGCTCAGAGCTGTTTCTTTGGCTGATAAACTCTGCCAGTGGAGTTGGGGCTAAATCATGTGTTACTTTGTATATGAGACTCAAATCTGCAAATCTATGGAGACTGTCCCAGTTTAAAAGGCTATACTTTTTTTAAAATTGTACAGTGATGGTATTGCCTTGGTTTTTTTGTCCATGACTTTAATGGCTTGTTTGTGTAATGCTTCCAAAGGTATTTTGTCGCTCTGACTTGCCTGAGACCAACTTGTTAAGCAGTAGTTAAGGTGGCTGAAAATTATGGAATGTAGAAAAATTATTGCAGCCTCGGTTCACATTTCATTACGAATTGAGCGGAAATTTGCAAGATTAAATTTGATATTTTTGCATAATTTGTCAATACGGGATTTAAAGGAGAGATATGAGTCGATTACTAACCCAAGATATTTGTATTGATTTACAATTTGTAATTTTTTTCCAGCAACTAGTATGTTGGGATTATACTTGAAAGAGATAAGCACATGATCTTTTATTTTGGCGCAAACTCCATGAAGCTTTTATTTTGGCGGAAAACATGCTTTACATACGCCTCTCATTAAATTTCTAGTGAATTGTGGTAATTGTCAACTATGCAGATGTGGAAATAGTCTGTAACTGGGTTATGGGTTCCTAAACTCATGACATAGCCTAAGTGTTTTGAAAGTAGTTCTGCTTATGTTGTACTTCAGTCTAATTCCCATACTAGACACTGAAGTCCCCATATTCTCCCAGATTCTTATATTCTCTGACAACCTGGAAACAACCGAACAAATTACACAGGACTCAACAGTTTCATTACGATATACGTATATATAGTGGGAATAGAGCATTCACTCTATTCAAAGATCCTTTATTTACTTCAGCCTTTTATTAGCAACATTCAGCAAAGTTACACCCTGCAGAGGAGGAGCGGTTCCTCCCCTGCTCACAGTCAACCAATCAGAAACGAACACCATATAATACACCATTTGTAATAGGTTCCCTCATCTGATAATGCTATGCTCCTAAAAGTTCTTCTCAGCTTGGTGGAAGAATTTCCCCTGAGGTACAAAGTCTTCACACCCATGTAGTCACTTTAAACAACAAATCCCAATTTCTCAATAAAGCATTAAACTTACTCTGGAAGAACAGTTGTGTCAAAAATTACGCATGTCCTAAGTATAATCAAGGACTACACATGTTGAGTTAATTCTCACACATTCTATGTGTGACATATTTTAAATAATTGGTGCCTTTAAACTTCAATTGATTAGAAGATTCACAATACTTGTTACTACAGCCACCTATGCTGTTTTCTTTTGACACATCTCTTTTTGGAATGCATGTGCCTTAAAAGCAAAAATACATAGCCCCTTTAATTTCATCAACATGTAATCGTGAATTTAGATAAAACACAGAATGTGAACATCTTTAAACAGTGTCAGACTTATCAGCTATCAGGTATCTGGGAGTGTCCTGTGACCCATGCAGCCCTGTCCTGAGGGCAAATCTCCATTAGGGTCAACACCCTTTATAGACATTTAAAGAAGGATATCTTTAAAGAACACAGCACACATAGATAAACCTCTTTAAACCCAATCTAAACCAGTTATTCCATACTAAGCATGCATTGTGTTGTTTTACCCTTTGATCTGGAGTCGACGTCACATCTCTTGCCTTATTCTTAACATTCTTGTGATAACAGAAGAAACAACCTTATGCTTGTAATTAAAATATTCTCAACAACATCCCCTTTTGACATCTTATTGTAATAAGAGGTCATTATATGTAAAGAGAAGTATTAGGTATCACACTTATACACATCTAATGCACTCATTAACTCTTCAACAAATAAATCAAATCAAACTTTATTTATAAAGCGCTTTTCATACAAGAAGTTGCATCACAAAGTGCTTTACAGATTAAAATGACCCCACATAAAACCACCTTCTCTTCCCTCCCCCACAGATTTAAAAGCATGGTCACAGTTATACCCCCTCCCCCCAACCCAACTCCCATGCACACACATAGTTAAAGGCAAAAGTAAAAAAGGACATTGGGCCGAGTGTAGATGAACCATGCAAGGAAACGCCATCAGAGGAGCCATCTGCCCCGGCAGCAGTAGATCAACAGCAGCAGCCGAGGCGCCGACACAGGGCACCCAGTGGAGGCAAGGACAAGACCCCCACCTTCACCCAAGCTCCACCTGGAGAGCACCCAAGCAGCCACAGCCGACCACCGCTCCCGGGGCTGAGGGCTCCCATAGAGGAAACACTGGAACGGGGAATAAAATAAATTAAAGTAAAAATAAAAAATAAACAGTAAATTAATGTGCTAAGATTTAATAGTAAAACACTGATAAAAATATAATCATATAAAACTTGCAGAGAAAGTAAACGAACAGTAATAAATAATAATCAGTTAAAAGCTAGGCTAAAAAGGTGAGTCTTGAGCCTGCTCTTAAAAACATGAACGTTCTTCAGGGCCCTGAGGTCCTCCGGCAGCCTGTTCCAGAGGTGAGGGCCATAAAACTGTAAAGATGCCTCGCCATGCGTGTTCCAACAGAACCAGGCTCAGTAGGAGCGGCCATCTGCCACGACCGTCTGGGGGTTTGAGAAGACAGAGCAGAAACACAGAAGGAACAGAAGATCTGATATAAGAGAACTTTCTATGTTACAGAAAGTAAAAAGTTAATAACAGGACACAGTGGATGTTAAGTTACTGGGAGGATCATCCCAGTCGATGCCCCCCGTCCAACAGGGCATTGCAGCCAAGCAGGATACCAGACCAGGTATATCTTCTATGGAGAGAAAAACACTGAGAGAAAACAAAGTTAACAGTCGAAATAACAGAATGTACTGTAATACAACTGGAGAGTCGTAAGAGAAAAGGAAGTAGCAGAGTGAAGAAAATTGGTACGTCTGTCCTCCAGCAGTCTAAGCCTATAGCAGCATAACTACAGAGATAGCTCAGGATGACCTTAGCCACTCTAACTATAAGCTTTATCAAAAAGGAAAGTTTTAAGCCTGGCCTTAAAAGTAAACAGAGTGTCTGCCTCACGGACTAAAGCTGGGAGCTGGTTCCACAGGAGAGGAGCCTGATAACTAAAAGATCTGCCTCCCATTCTACTTTTAGAAATCCTAGGAACTACAAGTAAACCTGCAGTCTGAGAGCGAAGGGCTCTGTTAGGAACATAAGGAACAATTAGATCTCTGATGTATGATGGAGCTTGATTATTAAGGGCTTGTATGTAAGAAGAAGGATCTTAAATTCTATTCTGGATTTAACAGGGAGCCAATGAAGGGAAGCTAAAACAGGAGAAATGTGATCATTCTTTTTAATATTCATCAGAACTCTTTCTGCCGCATTTTGGATCAACTGAAGGCTTTTAATGGCATTTTGTGGACTACCTGATAGTAAAGAATTACAGTAGTCCAGCCTTGAGGTAACAAATGCATGGACTAGTTTCTCAGCATCACTCCTGGACAGGATGTTTTTAATTTTAGCAATATTCCGGAGGTGAAAGAAAGAAATCCTAGAAACCTGTTTAATATGGGATTTAAGTCTCGGTCAAAAATAAAGCCGAGGTTCTTTACGTTATTACTGGGGGCCAATTTAATGCCATCCAGATGAAGTGATTGACTAATCAGTTTCTGTTTAAGAACTTCTGGTCCAAAGACAGCAACTTCTGTTTTGTCAGAATTTAAAAGCAAAATGTTTAGGGTCATCCATGTTTTTATGTCTTCTAGGCATGCCTGTAATCTACCTAACTGACTGGGTTCATCAGGATTTATGGATAAATATAGTTTTGTATCATCTGCATAGCTGTGGAAATTTATCCCATGCTGTCTAATGATTCTACCAATTGGGAGCATATATATGGTGAACAGAATTGGTCCAAGCACAGAACCCTGTAGAACTCCACAAGTAACCCTTGAGAGTGAAGAAGATTTATCATTTAGATGAACAAACTGGAATCTATCAGACAAATATGATTTAAACCAGCCTAGTGCTGTTCCTTTGATCCCTGCAACATGTTCAAGCCTTTCTAGGAGAATATTATAATCGACTGAGTCAAAAGCAGCACTGAGATCTAACAAAACCAGAACAGACACAAGTCCATTATCTGAGGCCATGAGAATATCATTAGTAACCTTTACCAGTGCTTTTTCAGTGCTATGATGAGCTCTAAAACCTGACTGAAACTCTTTAAACAGCTCGTTACTGTTTAGATGCTCACAGACTTGATTAGCAACAATTTTCTCAAGGACTTTGGATATGAAAGAAAGGTTAGATATAGGTCTGTAATTCACTAAGTCATCTTGATCAAGGGAAGGTTTCTTGAGTAAAGGTTTAATTACAGCTATTTTAAATTCTTGCGGTACGTATCCGTTTACTAAGGATAGATTCATCATATCCAAAATGGGGCCAGGAACCAAATGGAACACTTCTTTAAATAATTTGGTTGGAATTGGGTCCAACATACAAGTTGAAGGTTTAGATGAGGTTTCCATAATTTGCTTTTGTTGGCTTAACTTTTAATCCATTTAATTTTGGCCGTGGGCTAGACAATTTCTATAGGGTAATGGGTGGGTAACAGTACAGAAGCAGCAGAGAGGTGGGTTAACTGTGAAAGTGCATCCATTGACCGTGTGTCATCAGGAGTCATGGAGATGTATAACTGTTATTGTAAATAAAAACTTTTAAACAAGCATTGAATGAATACACAGGCCAAAAAGTAAAGGGGTTATGTGCTAAAATAATTAACTAAATGCAGAAAAGTGTTGCCACAGGATGTGACCCACGGGTCAGAAAGGAACGGTCACGATTAAATGGACAAAACTGTTTAGAACAGGATATAAGTTAGACAATGGGTCACAATTCTCTGAAAAAAACAGGAAACATCTGTTGGTTTGGTTGTGCAAAATAGGCTGTTGAGAGATGGAAGGTTTTCTGCTTAGCAACCAAAAGGAATATATTAAAAGGGGCTTAACCTATTAAGGACGAATTACAGGCACACTTTGCATCTATATGAATATGTATTATTAAGCTGATTGGATCCTGTAAGAGAGGCTGTCTCTCAGAATGTTTTGTAATAACTTTGTAAAGAAATTAAAGGCATTTATGAGGAAGAGTTCTATGAAGATGATTTTGGTGAGGATCTCTTCCCATGCATGCCCAAAAATATATATTGTGTGAATGTGTAATTCTGTTTTATACTCTGCCACAGGATAAATGAACTGGGAGAGAGGAGTTAGCAGACAGCAGGCTGGTAAGGGACTGGTAGCATAGCATAGCAGCGCGAGGCGCAGGCTTTCACTTAAAAATCTCCTCTCATCACTGTGTATCATCAGCATAACTGTGAAAGTTGACTCCATGTCTTCTGATGACGCTGCCAAGAGGGAGCATATACAGGTTAAAAAGCACTGGGCCTAAAATCGAATCCTGGGGCACACCACATGTAATCCTATGGACCCTAGAGGAGCAGGTATCTAAACTTACCATAAAAGTCCTGTCTGTGAGATAGGATGTGAACCATTTGTGAACAGCACCAGATAGGCCAATCTGTTTTAAATGGGTTAAAAGAATAGTGTGGTCTACTGTATCAAAGGGAGCGCTTAGATCCAGTAGAACTAACACTGTCACCCTCTGTGCATCATAGTTTAATCTAAAATCATTTAAAATCTTCAGAAGGGCCGTCTCTGTGCTGTGGTTCACCCTAAAACCAGACTTAAATTTCTCCAGGGCATTGTGCTCATTAATAAAATCATTAAGTTGAATTAAAACATTTTTTTCTCAAATTTTACTTAAAAAAAGGTAAGTTAGATACCGGTCTAAAATTGTTAAAATCATTAAAATCTAAATTGCTCTTTTTCAACAGGGGCCCCTTTAAAGGTGGCAGGAAAGACCCCCGTCTGAAGAGAGCAATTCATCATGGTTAAAATTTCATCTCTAAAAGATCCATAAAATTGCTTAAAAAAGGAAGTGGGAATCGGGTCCAAAACACATATGGTGGGCCTCACTGAGGAGAAAACTTTATCAAGAGTCCCAGCTTCTACCAGGACAAAACTGTCCAGCGTTTCCTCTGGTAAAGACACACGCTCAGATTTGTCTAAAACCATGTTACTCTGAGAAGATAACATCTTACATCTGATGGTGTCTACCTTCCCTCTGAAGTGGTCGGCGAACTCCTCACAAAGAGTGTTTGAGGGGATTTTAGGAAATGCAGTAGTAGTACGGTTAAAAAGTTTATCAATGGTGGAAAAAAGGATTTTGGAATTATTTTTATGTTCCGAGATGATTTTGGAGAAGTATGAATTTCTTGAATTTCTTACTGCATTGTTGTATAATTTGAGATAAAATGTAAGGTTTATAAAAACACTGTTCTTGGTTGTTACATCACTCACACCCTTGTTAGGCTGGTAATAGCTTGTACCGGGGGCCAGAAACCTTGAAACGTTCACCCAGCTTGCTTGATCAACTTAATAATCATAACAATTTTGAGTTCTTTTTCTCTGGAACTTTTTTGGTCAGCAATCAAATCCTCTTCTTCTGGCTGGGAATTGTGATTATCCAGCTCGATCTTCTATGACCTAGGGTGAGAGGTTGCTAGCACATCACCCAAATAACCCAGCTAACAGTGTATTTCTTCAGTACTCTTGGGATTGACAACCCTCAGGACTCTTTACGCAGACCAGAGGATTATTCTGCCTCTTTGGCAGGGGTCTGATCTTCTTTTCCTTCGAATCCTGCTGCCCCAGCCGGGTGGCTCTGTGCTTCAAGCTGCCCTGCCACCTAATGGTGCAAGTGTGCTGAAGTTGGAAACCTCTCAGCAGAGGGTTCAGGTGGATCCTGGGTTGAGTGGTCTGCTCCTGGATGTCATCTCGGGTGCGTCCTGGCACCTCGATGGGAGTGCATTGGCTCCAGTTTTTTCTTTTAGTCTGATGGTCTGGGTTCAGACCATCCTGTTGTGTTAATCTTTAGAAGGACCCAACAAGCCATGTGTGGATCTGAACCTGGTCTGGTTAGCTGCTGGTCTCGCACCTGGTCAACAAAGCCTAAAAGAAGCTTGCAACTAATTATAATTACTTGCATACTCACCTTTACTTTTTTAAGGTTCGTTCAATTTCAGTTCCAGAAAAATATTTCCCCATGATAAGTTCTTAAGGGTAAACCCTGTTTCCTAATTTAAGGAGCTCCTAACAGCCATGAATGCTGTAATTAAATCATCCACCCAATTCCTTTTTGTCTGTGCACAGATTTTAGCCAATTTGTTTTTAAAATTTGGATTCATTCTTTCCACTTTATTTTAGAACTGAGGATGGTAAACAAGTTAGAGTTAAAACTCTTTTTCTGTTTGCTTTATCCATAATTGGATCTAATTTGAGAATAATTTCCTATACATTTGTCCTTTTAAAAATCTCTTACTCACCTCATAGTTCTAAGTAGCGGCGCACTGATCGGCCTCACGAACACAAATTCAAACTATTATCCAGGCTGCCAATTTAACATTATAACCAAACATGACTACATCATAATATACAAACTAATCAAAATAGACAATCGTTAAAATAAAAATCCTTATCATCATTTAAAACAGTCAACTGTCTGATACAACTTCTTACCATCTACACCCTCAAAACATCACAGAAGTCAACAAAACCGCACAAGACTGACCATACAAACCTAAGGTCTATCTGTAGAAAAATCTATTACTTTTGCTTTATTTTGAAATCACAAAAATCGTCATTGATGCAAAACGCCTTCAAAAATCCTGTATCAAAAATTAACAATACTGAAAACAGCCTAGACCATAAAGAACCTTTCTTTAAAATATATAGAAGGGCTTACTTTAAGTACTAAAGAACATAATGTAAAAGGATTTTTTCTAATGATATTTTTTTGAAGATTCCTTTAATGAATTTATTTATTTTTGCATCAAGCTGTGGTAAAAGTGATCACCTTTCAAAAGTCCATCAGCTTTGGATCATGGCCAAAGTTTAAGTGTAGTAAACCTAAAGTAACTGTTAAATTGAATCCTTGCTAACATCCAAATCCCACTACTCAGTGAAAGGATTAAACCCTTCATCATCATCCGAACAATGTTAATTTCTCTTGAAACACATTTTTTTAAGTGTGTTATTGAAGTTCTTTAATAAAAGAGATGAGAGAGATTCCTTCAGATATTCGGAGGTTTTAATACAGACTTGGTTGATCAAACAAGGAGGTACAGCGTTAACAGAAAAAATATGAGATACTGACCTGCCTTTCAAAACAAGACACAGGATTATATAGGTTCAGTAATCATGAGCCTATCACCTATAACATTACAAACAAACATTTCTCAGTCGGTAGGCATTTGACTCATTAGGCGTAGAAGATTTGATATAATACCAAATGATTTTTGTGCATTACATGTCACAGTAAGTCAACTTCTGAACGAAATGATGAGTTCTATACATCCTTCCAAATTTTTTATTTTCTCCATCTGGCTTCACTTACTTCCTACCATTTTGTCAATGAGATAATCAGCAACTGCCGGGTCCGCCTGGGGCTCTGGGGGTCCTTTGGACGTCTTTGCTCCGATCTCCTTCATGTCTGCATCGATTCCTGGGAGACGGATTGATGCCTGCTCACACCAGCTATCGAACACTCTTATGGAGAAACCTTATATGCACCAGCATGCTAACACACACACATAGATGTGGGCTCTCTGGTGTTTAAGGATATATTCTTGGGCTGAGGTTATCATTACAAGAGCTTGATTAATCGGTACCATGAGTTTTTCTGTGACATTGTTGTATTTTTATATCTATTTTTGTGTGATGTGGTTGTGTAATTCTTAGTTCACAATGTTTGGTTTGTTTTGTCGATGTTCCTTTTTCGTGTTTTGTTTTTCCCCCTCTTTCTGCCGTCCTGTGGGTACGGAGGCAGACTTCAATGTCTTCCTGTGTTTTCTTTGTTCCCCTTCCTCTCTTGTATTTTCAACTCACCCTCTCTCTTGACTTTTTGTTTCCTACCTCTCTTCTTCATCTTCCTTCTTTCTTCTCCTTAATTTTCCGTCTCCGTGTCCATAACATCAGGAAATAAAAACCCCAACAATTCATAATAAAGATTTTACACACATATATCAAGTGGAGGACTATAGCAAAAGCTGTACTGCTCCGCTTGTGAAAGCAAATCTGTTGAGCTTCTACTTGGTACTCAGACACCAATTCTGAGCTCCACACTGCCAAACAGGACACGTAAAAAAAAAAAGAAAAAAAAAGGGAACTCAGCGGACACTCACCTCACTGATCAGCTCCTGAGGGACATCGGGACCAGCTGGTGAAGCTCTCCACCCTCACTCCTCCCTGGGCATGCCTCGCTGGAGCGCAGTTCTGGCAGCTCCTTCCCTGTCTCACCTCCACCCTCGCTCCACAAGACGGTGCGGCTCTGAGGGAGGAGGCTGAACGGGTTCACCAAGCCGCCAGGGAGCAGATGTTCGGCAAAGCCTTCTCGTCTCCACAGCTACCTTTGTGCCACCATCAGCCAGCAGCCGTCACAGTTGGCTACATCAGCACGCCACGGGAGGTGAGCTGCTCTTCGGATGAGGAATCCCTCGCGGAGGATTTCCCGGAGCAACAGGCTGGCCTCCGAGAGACACGGTCGGCGTACCGTCCTTGATGGGTAAAATATTTTTGGTGTCCTCGAGTCACCTGTGTATAATGTTCTGCAATGTTCTTAATATTATCCTCTGCTTGCTGTATAATGATAAACATTCACACGGAAAGGAGTTTGGATCTTCAGCTGGACAGCTCCCATGAAACAGCTGCAGTTTGTTCGGTCTCTAAAACTTGTTTTGGGGCCGGACGGACTGATAAGGCGGGGGGGCAGCCTGGGAGCGAAGCACGGGCCCGCTTTGCTTCCCACGCGCCTCCTCTGTATGCTGCATAAATGAAGATGGAGCTGTCCAGCTGATGAGAGTCTGCCGTGGGATTTGTGCACGATCGCCCGGCCGCGTTAAGTTAACAGATCTGACCGAGAGGAGATGACTGGCTCTCCACTCTCAAGTGTCAAAGGTGAGATGCTGTGATGAAAACTTAATGCCTGTTTGATGAAGCATTGCTTTGCTGCTGCTTATGTGGGGAATAGAGAGGGACGCCGTATTCTAGCATAAATCAGTGTATTTTAAAAAAAAAGTATTGCTCTGCTTTTGCTGAACTGCATCTGTGTGGCGGAATAATAAAGATGACACATATTCTAGCACGATAAGCAGTCTGGTGTCCTTTCTTTCTTCCTTTTATATTGTGTGTGCTGATCCACTAAAATCCTGGGTAAAAATTTCACAAAACAGTCCTTCTGACGCCAGGTCACGGAGGAACGACACTTCTCCACCATCTCGCCGTAGAAGACGGCGCTGTCGAGGCAAGCGTGCCTCCAGGGTGGAGGAGCGGGTCGACAGCACGCCAACAGCTGTTCTCTCTCCAGTTTGCTCATCACCGTCTCGCCCTGCCTCAGTCAGCTCCGTATCTGCTTCCGCCGCACCTCCGTATCGTGGCTTCCCGGCTGCAGAGCCGGTTCCTCCAAGGTCCAGCGCCACAACCTTCTCAGGCTGGTCTAAGGAGGACGAGGAGGATCAACCGGAGCCGTACCCGATCACCTACATCTTCCCGTATTCCACCATCGGCTCCATAACGGCGCTTCCTGGCATCTCCACTCCCGAGGAGTACTGGGAGCAGCAGGACGCTTTTTCTGGCACCAGATTGGCCTACTGTGCTCCCTGAACCGGACCCCGTCGACACGAGCCCTTACCACCGGCACGCCCGTAGATGTCGGCGCCGTCGGCAGCAGTTTACTTCTGGGGAGGAGGGGCAGCAAGCTCTCCGCTTGCTGCCAGACCGCTCTGCATTGGCTCGCGCACCGGCTCCATCCACTCTAGCTCAGCTCCACTTCTCATCTGCTCCATTCAACCCGGCGTGTATCAGTCCGTTACTGGAGCCTGAGTCCGTTCCAGAGCCCGTTCCAGCTCCAGTCCGTGAGCCCGTTCCAGCCCCAGTCCCAGAACCTGCCGTTATTGTGGCTGCTGTATTCTTAGCAGTCACCGCGGCAGCTCTCCAGCGGCCGACATTGCCCAATGGGTCGCTGGAGCTCCCGGGGAGGGTCAGGGAGGACCCGTCCACGTCGCTAGAGCTCCCAGGAAAGGTCAAGGAGGGTCAAGGAGGACCCGTCCCCGTTGCTAGAGCTCCCAGGGAGGGTCAAGGAGGACCCGTCCCCATCGTCCAAGCCTCCAGATTTTACCTCTCAGCAGGCGTCCGAGCCTCCAGATTCTTCGTCTCAGCCGGCGTCCGAGCCTCCAGGTTCTTTGTCTCAGCCGGCGTCCGAGCCTCCAGACTCTTCGTCTCAGCCGGCGACCGAGCCTCCAGACACTTTGTCTCAGCAGGCGTCCGAGCCTCCAGATTTTTCGTCTCAGCAGGCGTCCGAGCCTCCAGATTCTTCGTCTCAGCAGGCGTCCGAGCCTCCAGATTCTTCGTCTCAGCTGGCGTCCGAGCCTCCAGACTCTTCGTCTCAGCCGGCGTCCGAGCCTCCAGACTCTTCGTCTCAGCCGGCGTCCAAGCCTCCAGACTCTCTTCGTCTCGGCCGACCTCTACCAGCCAGGCATCTTCTTTGCCGCCGACCAGCCAAGCTCCTCAGCCGCTGCCTAGACGTCAGAAGGGGACCTAAGGGCTGTCCGCCCGATCTCCAGGTCACCAAGGGAAGATCACCAGGCCGTCCTCCGGGTCGTCCCCCCGATCTCCATCCAGGAAGAGGACGCCATCCGGGTCATCCTCCGGACCTCCATCCAGCCAGAGGACGCCATCCGGGTCGTCCGCCCAAACTCCAGGTCCTCAAGGGAGGATCACCAGGCCGTCCTCCGGACCTCCGTCCAGCCAGAGTACGCCATCCGGGTCGTCCTCCAGACCTCCGTCCAGCCAGAGGATGCCATCCGGGTCGTCCTCCAGACCTCCGTCCAGCCAGAGGACGCCATCCGGGTCGTCCTCCAGAAAGACTCGGGGCCCTCCACCCACCCTGGCAAGGGTGCTTCTTTTTTTTCCTTTTCTTTCTTGCTCCTCTTTTCCATGGCGTCTGGAATTCGCCTTTAAAGGGGGGGGGGGTCCTGTCATGCTGCACAACCCACTCACACTACTCATGCCATCTGTGTGTCTAATCATTGTCTGCAGCTGTGTCCTATCTGTCTCACCTGAGCCTCCTTCCCTTCTGTGCTACTTGTACCCCTCTCTTCCTCACCTTCCCTGCCGGTTCATTGCCGTATCCTATGGTGTGTCTGCTCCTGCTGTCTCGTCTTTCAGCTCGTTCTGCTGGATCACCAGCACCATTAACCATCCTGGTAATAAACCACCTCATCTCATCCGTGTCTGCGTGTGAGTCACTGCTACTTGTAGACACAGTCCTAGACAGCCTCGCCATATATGTGCGTAAAAGTCTTGAGTAACCGCCAGCCTGCTCTATTCCTTCAACAAAGTAGCTTCCAATAACTTTTGGATCACTGTTTGTGTAGGCTGCTCTTAGCCATATAATCCTACAGAAATATCCGTCTATGCAATGGATGCATAGACGGATTATCTATTAAAAATAAAATCATTGGCATCCTCCCAAACATGATTACGTCTTCCTCAGTAAATGAGGCAGTATCGGAAAGAACTGTAGAACCTCAGTCGTGCTTAGGCTGTTTTGATTTAGTCGAGCTTTCGAAATTATCAAAAATATTAGCCTCATCTAAACCTTCAACTTGTATGTTGGACCCAATTCCGACCAAACTATTTAAAGAAGTGTTCCATTTGGTTCCTGGCCCCATTTTGGATTTGATGAATCTATCCTTAGTAAACGGATACGTACCACAGGAATTTAAAATAGCTGTAATTAAACCTTTACTCAAGAAACCTTCCCTTGATCAAGATGACTTAGTGAATTACAGACCTATATCTAACCTTCCTTTCTTGTCCAAAGTCCTTGAGAAAATTGTTGCTAATCAAGTCTGTGAGCATTTAAACAATAACGAGCTGTTTGAAGAGTTTCAGTCAGGTTTTAGAGCTCATCATAGCACTGAAACAGCACTGGTGAAGGTTACTAATGATATTCTCATGGCCTCAGATAATGGACTTGTGTCTGTTCTGGTTTTGTTAGATCTCAGTCCCGCTTTTGACACAGTCGATCATAATATTCTCTTAGAAAGGCTTGAACATGTTGCAGGGATCAAAGGAACAGCACTAGGCTGGTTTAAATCATATTTGTCTGATAGATTCCAGTTTGTTCATCTAAATGATAAATCTTCTTCACTCTCAAGGGTTACTTGTGGAGTTCCACAGGGTTCTGTGCTTGGACCAATTCTGTTCACCATATATATGCTCCCAATTGGTAGAATCATTAGACAGCATGGGATAAATTTCCACAGCTATGCAGATGATACACAACTATATTTATCCATAAATCCTGATGAACCCAGTCAGTTAGGTAGATTACAGGTATGTCTGGAAGACATAAAAACATGGATGACCCTAAACTTTTTGCTTTTAAATTCTGACAAAACAGAAGTTGCTGTCTTTGGACCAGAAGTTCTTAAACAGAAACTGATTAGTCAATCACTTAATCTGGATGGCATTAAATTGGCCCCCAGTAACAATGTAAAGAACCTCAGCGTTATTTTTGACCTAGACTTGACATTTAAATCCCATATTAAACAGGTTTCTAGGATTTCTTTCTTTCACCTCCGGAATATTGCTAAAATTAGAAACATCCTGTCCAGGAGTGATGCTGAGAAACTAGTCTATGCATTTGTTACCTCAAGGCTGGACTACTGTAATTCTTTGCTATCAGGTAGTCGACAAAATGCCATTAAAAGCCTTCGGTTGATCCAAAATGCGGCAGAAAGAGTTCTGATGAATATTAAAAAGAATGATCACATTTCTCCTGTTTTAGCTTCCCTTCATTGGCTCCCTGTTAAATGCAGAATAGAATTTAAGATCCTTCTTCTTACATACAAAGCCCTTAATAATCAAGCTCCATCATACATCAGAGATCTAATTGTTCCTTATGTTCCTAACAGAGCCCTTCGCTCTCAGACTGCAGGTTTACTTGTAATTCCTAGGATTTCTAAAAGTAGAATGGGAGGCAGATCTTTTAGTTATCAGGCTCCTCTCCTGTGGAACCAGCTCCCAGCTTTAGTCCGTGAGGCAGACACTCTGTTTACTTTTAAGGCCAGGCTTAAAACTTTCCTTTTTGATAAAGCTTATAGTTAGAGTGGCTTAGGTCATCCTGAGCTATCTCTGTAGTTATGCTGCTATAGGCTTAGACTGCTGGAGGACAGACTTACCAATTTTCTTCACTCTGCTACTTCCTTTTCTCCTACGACTCTCCAGTTGTATTACAGTACATTCTGTTAACTGTTAACTTTGTTTTCTCTCAGTGTTTTTCTCTCCATAGAAGATATACCTGGTCTGGTATCCTGCTTGGCTGCAATGCCCTGTTGGACGGGGGGCATCGACTGGGATGATCCTCCCAGTAACTGAACATCCACTGTGTCCTGTTATTAACTTTTTACTTTCTGTAACATAGAAAGTTCTCTTATATCAGATCTTCTGTTCCTTCTGTGTTTCTGCTCTGTCTTCTCAAACCCCCAGACGGTCGTGGCAGATTGGCCGCTCCTACTGAGCCTGATTCTGTTGGAGGTTTCTTCCTGTTAAAGGGGAGTTTTTCCTCTCCACCGTCGCTACATGCTTGCTCAGTATGAGGGATTGCTGAAGGATTGCTGTGGTTGGAAAGTCTGCATCAACGGGGCCCAACATCACGCCAATGACTGACGCAATCTGCTGGGATTCCTTAAATAGGAAACTTTTTAACTGATTGGAATGTTTGTATAAATGTATTGAAATGACTTCTTGTTAAGTGCCTTGAGATGACATCTGTTGTGAATTGGCGCTATATAAATAAACTGAATTGAATTGAATTAAGAGCAGCCTACATTAATGGATAATGCATATGCCATACGGTTTGAGTTTGTCGTAGAAATCTATATGCCATATCAAGGCTGGATTTAGCCAGCCTCACTAAGGGGTGCAGGTAAAATATAAGGGGGGGCGAGTCTGAGTGCGCTGAAAATGTTTGGCGTGTCACATCCCTACAAACCCCTAAAATGCATAAGAAACTATGCAATCATATCAATTCATCTTTCCATATATCTATCTTATGCTTTGATCCATTCCTGACACTACCCTCTGCATTTACCCAGGCTTGGGACCGGCACAAATAGGACACTGGATTGTGTCCTGTTGAGGCTGCATTTACCTTTTCTTTTTTTTTTTTACTTCTTAAATCTGTCTGTCTGTCATTATATTTTTTTGTCTTTTATTTTTTTATTTTTTGTCTTGTTTTTTAAATAATTTTTTTAACTTTTTAAATCTGTCTGTCTTTATAGTTTTTTTTGTCTTTTATTTTTTTTTTATTTTTTTTTTTTAATTTTTTATTTTTTTACTTTTGTCTGTCTGTCTGTCTTTTCAGTTTTTTGTCTTTTATTTTATTCATATCTATTTTATTTCTTTTTTTCTGTAGTTCTGTCCACTGCATGGCTTATATCAGTCATTATAGCATCAGTCATCTGCTTTTCTGTGCAAAAGTCCTAACAAATGCATCCATATCTAGGCCTGTTGTTATGGCCTTCTCATGAGCCAGAATAATTAAATGTCTTTTTCTCTCATGTAGCATGATGCGGCGGAAGGGGGTAAGAACACGAGACAAAGTGAAGAAAGAGCTCTTGCATGATGCAGATGATATTCCAATCACAAGGGAGGTCAAATACATGCGATGGAGCTGAGGAAAGGCATTCTTATACCCATGTAAATATTTGCAAATGGTGGAGAGGTCTATAAACTCAACACTGCCATCATCATCAGTCTTTTTAAATTATTTTTCCAACATTATTTTTTGCGACGAGAATCTCATTGGATAGTTTGTCACTGTCAATTCCTGCCATTTTCTGCAGAGGACTTACCATGGCAACATCCAGAAAAGAGGGAGATTGAGGATGAAGGCAATTAACGGCTTTCATGAGATCGAGATTGCTTTTGGAGAATTGTGTCTCCATCTCTACAATGGCCAAGGGCGTAACCATCATCTCAGAAGTGAGAGGGACATTTTTTTTTTCAGTGCCCTATTGTAAATGTAAAATAAACTGCAAAAATGCACTTCCGAAATGTCTACTCCATGTTTGTAGTCAAATAGTCATATTTTAAGTTCTCACTGTGATTTTGTTATTTAAAGCAAAGACAAGTTTTAGTAAAGAAATATTCAGCCAGCGGTTTGGAAAGACGTTTGCTGTCTTCAAGTTAGACAACAGAGATAATAACGACAGCATGGTCCAAATGAATACTTGGACATGATGAACTAAAGCTTCATCATGGAGTTAAGGAGTTCAGAAACTAAACTAGTTTATATAACGTTGTGATTTTTTTAATGTTTATATTAAGTTAGAAAATATTGTTTTAGTTAAAAATTTATCTGTTTAACTAAACTATTTGTAACATTCTGTTTGTCCCATGTTAAGAACTCTACTTTTGAGTTATGGTAAATTATTTATCTATGGTTTTATCACAAGAAAACAAAGTAAGCTGTGTTTTACCTGGAGATCACAATATTGTTAATGCAAGCAAGGGACATTTTTTGTCAGTTTTCCAATTGAAAACTGTGTTTTGTCTTGTTTAACAGTTTCTAAGCCAATTGTGATCCTGCAACCCAAAGGGCCTGTTGTATACGGAGGAGAGACAGTCACTCTGAGATGTGAGATCCAGGAAACTGGAGGAACTCAGTGGACGCACGTATGAATGGGAAATAATCACAGAAAACTGCAGTTGTGGAAGAGACCTGATGTTTTCTGCAATTTCACACACTATTGAGTGGCTAAATAAATTTAGGATTTCATTTTGAATTTTGGGACTTGTGTAGTCAACTTTGGAACTTAACCATCTCCTTAGTTGGGGGTCATCCTCAGATTTATATTTCAATAACTGGGCAACATTTCCTTCGGCGTAATCATGCTTAATCAGTAATCAGTCTTAGAGCAAGACCCTGCCTTGCCAAGAACTGTACAGCACTTTTTTTTTTTTTTTTTTTTTTTTTTTTACGTGTCCTGTTTGGCAGTGTGGAGCTCAGAATTGGTGTCTGAGTACCAAGTAGAAGCCCAACAGGTTTACTTTCACAAGCAGAGCAGTACAGCTTTTGCTATAGTACTCCACTTGATATATGTGTGAAAAATATTTATTATGAATTGCTGGGCGTTTTATTTCCTGATGTTATGGACACGGAGACGGAAAATTAAGGGGAAGAAAGAAAGAAGATGAAGAAGAGAAGTAGGAAACAAAAAGTAATGAGAGAGGGTGAGTTGAAAATACAAGAGAGGAAAGGGAACAAAGAAAACACAGGAAAACATTGAAGTCCGCCTCCACACCCACAGGACGGCAGAGAGAGGGGAAAAACAAAACAAAAAACGAAAAAGGAACATTGACAAAACAAAACCAACATCGTGAACTAAGAACTACACAACCACATCACACAAGAATGGATATAAAAATACAACAACAATGTCACAGAAAAACTCATGGTACCGATTAACAAGCTCTAGTAATGATAACCTCAGCCCAAGAATATATCTGTAAACACCAGAGACCCCACATCTATGTGTGTGTGTTAGCATGCTGGTGCATATAAGGTTTCTCCATAAGAGTGTTCGATAGCTGGTGTGAGCAGGCATCAATCCGTCTCCCAGGAATCGATGAAGACATGAAGGAGATCAGAGCCAAGACATCCAAAGGACCCCCAGAGCCCCAGGCGGACCCGGGCGGGGCCAACCGCATCCCCCAAGAGAGGAGCAAAGGAGAACCCCAGGGGAACATCCAGCGGCTACTATGCAGGGGCCCGGAGGGCAGCAGTGACGAGCCCACGGGCCCCGCCGGCAACCAGCCGCGCCAGGGCGGGCCGGTCCATGGACCGGGAGTGCCGGGGCCCAGGGGCGCCCCACCCCCCAGAAGAGACCCGACAAGGGACCGCCCGAAGAGGGGCCCCCGGCACCGCAGGGGCCGCGGCCGGCCGCCACGCGCCACCACCTCCCTGGGCCAATCCCCACCGCCAACATCCCAGCGCCCCACCGGTAGCCGCAGCGGATGGATAGCATCCCGTGCAACGCAGAGCACCGAGACCAGGCCACCCCTAAAAGAGGTGCCCCAACAAACCAAAGGAAGATATCGGCCCAGCGCATCGGCCGACCGACACACCGGACCCCCAGGCCCGGCCAGGCACGCACCAGGTCCGAACCGGATTGACCACTGACGCACCAGTAGGCAGGGGCATCCGTCACCGGCGGGGAGTGATGGAGGGGAAATAGGCCCCCCATTAAATGTAAAGCCTGAGGTGTGCCAGGCGAGAGGGCAGCCCAAGACCCAACCTGACAGGCAGACAAAGACATACAGACAGTCATACGTTCCCTCCCTCTTAAACACATATATTCTCACTAACTCACCAAGACACCCAAGAAATGACGCTGTACCCTCACTCATACACCCCATACACACTTTATGCTCCCAGGTCCAGGTACCGATGCCCTAGTAGAGCCACCAGCCCCCGGACCCAAGAGATGGACCCCCTACCTTCTTGGATGGAGACAAGCAGACTGCCAAGGGCCCCACAGTGGCGAGGCAGCCCGACAGCCCAGGACCCCGACCAGACCACCTGTTCCTCCTCCGGACCCCAACCCCTGATGGCCGGTAGCGAACAGGGGTGTAAGAAGACCCCTAGCCTCTATCTTCCCGCTCGAGTATGGTGTTGATGCGTGTTGTAATAATGTGCATTTAAAACCGAGGGGTGGGATGTGGGGAAGGCAGCCACACATCCCCCAACCCCCACCCCGAGCCCTCAGAGTCGTTATGTGGTTTAACAGTGGGCACCGGCACCAGAGGTGAAGCTGATTAAACCGCTCCCCCTCTGGATGCTGAAAAGTGTGCCCACCCCAAAGTCCCTACATGTGTGTCGCATGAAAATGTTATAAGTGGGAGTGTCTAAGATGTATATTAAAATTGGGACGCAGGACGCCACGGTATAGCGAGGAGGGAAACCTCTCCTCGCACCCCAGTGATGTGCCCATGCCCCAAGACCCTATATGAGTGGTAAAGTGATGGAGCGGGTGGACAGAGGTGTTGGGGGATGGGGAGGGAAGGACTGGGAGACAAAATGTCTTCCCAGGGAGCCAGGTCCCCCACTGACCCCAATAGGCACCGCTGTTCACCGGGATCCACCAGGGGAGAGAGGCCATGGCACGTTCAACCCGGGGCCCACGGCCACAGCACCACCAAGCCCCACGGACCCCAAGGCAGTCCCCCCAGCCCCATCCCAGAAGGAGAACTAACCCCACCCTCACATTCGCTCTACTATCAGAACACAAAAGACACTAGACACCCAGGTTGAATTACCCCCCACCCCCCCCCCCCAGCACACCCCTCCCCCCCCGTCCAAGTGCCATCGTAGGGGGAGAGCACCTGTCGTTAGTTAGCAATAGCCTCCCCGCCAGCAAAGGAGGCCCCCAGCACCACCTGCACATCGGAGGATGCCGCAGCCCAAACCCCGGCGACGTACCCGCCCAGACCAGGAGCAAACCGATGAACCGGGCGG
This sequence comes from Valencia hispanica, assembly GCA_963556495.2. Taxonomy (NCBI): domain Eukaryota; kingdom Metazoa; phylum Chordata; class Actinopteri; order Cyprinodontiformes; family Valenciidae; genus Valencia; species Valencia hispanica. The sequence goes on along the minus strand of OY747705.1, from coordinate 437,891 downwards.
CCAACCCACCAGGCCGACATCCACCATCCCCATTCCCTTGTGGAGTGACCACTGCTGCTCAATGGCTCGGCAGGCAACCAAACCCAGCGCCCCACCCACCTGCCCTGCACGCCCAATACCCGGCCAGTCCACCCGCAGGTCCGACCGAACCTGGGCAAACGCCAGACCCCAGCGCCCCGCAGCGCACAAAGACCAAGACCCAGGAGCTAAGTCCAGTGCGAAAAAGGACTGATCAGGCCCAGAAATGCCACCCAGGCGCTGCGACCAGCAGCCAGGTACCTCAACCAGCAAACAAGGCGAGACGCCATACAGGGACCGGCGATGACAATCGGCCCAGTGAAAAAGAGAGAGGCGGCTGCACATCCCGGCCGGCCCCGACCCCCACAGGCAACAGAGACCCCACGACGGCCGACCCCCGGCCAGGACCACAGCTAGGGGGCGCGGCGCCCCAGAGCCCCAACTCCCCAGGCCCACCCCAGACCCTACACAGGCGCAGCACGGCCACCAGGCCAATAACCTATGTCCGTCAGTGCAACTCCCCTAAGGCACCGCATGCAGCCATCAGGAGTTACCACCCAAAGCCACCAAAGCCCAACCCCAGGTTTGGGCCACGACGTCCAACGCCCTGTCCCCCCAGTGATCCCACCCCCAGGGATCCCCCCAGACGCCTCCAACCCCAAAAACCCCCACATCAGCAACAATATCCTAAACGACAAAACCAAGTGCCCCCCACCCCTACTAGGTGATGGAGCCGATCAAAGAAGCCCAGAGAGATTGATCAGATATGGAGCCAGAGGCCATCTCAAGACCAATATGGTCCAACAAGAGATTTCTATACTGATTAATATTAAGAGCTTTTTTATTTTTCCAGTTCAGGAGGATAGTTTTCTTAGCGATGCATGAGGCAATGTGAACCATTAGAACTGACTTTGTATCCATGGTGACATCATTTAAATCTCCTAACAGGCAAACTGAGGGAGATGGTGGAATGTTACATTTCAGACACTTTGATAAGTCCTCACATATCTGGCACCAGAATTTCTTAACGGGTAGACAGAACCAAAGCGCATGAATATAAGTATCTGGTATATTGCTTGTGCATTGTAAGCAGGTATTAGATGACGTAAAACCCATCCTAAACATCCGTTGACCTGTATAGTGTACTCTATGAAGGATTTTGTATTGTATTAATTGCAAATTAGGATTTTTTGTTATTTTAAAGGTTCTTAAACATATCTGTGACCAGACGTTTTGGTCAAAGCTGGCTGATAAATCCACCTCCCATTTTGAAATAGGGATGGCTATTGATTCATCTAATGTAGATAACGTTTTTTTAAATTTTAGACAGCAATTTGCGGGGGTTGAGATTAAGAAAATCTAAAACTCTTGCTGGAATTTGTAATTCAACTGTATTGAGCCTAAATTTACCTTTAATAATAGATTTAATTTGTTGATATTCTAAGAATTTGTTTTTATCAATTCCATATTGTGTAATTAATGTATTAAATGGGATAAAGTCTGTTCCTTCAAATATATGTTCCAGGTATTCAATTCCATTGCACCTCCAGTCTGGAAAACTTATCATAAATTTTTTTTGCAAGATGTCGGGGTTATTCCAGATGGGAGTACGTCTGCATGGGATTATTGTGGACTCTGTCATTTTTAGAAACTCCAACCATGCTGTCAGAGGAGCTGATATTTATGCTTTTAAAGCATTCGTGTCGTTTTATATTTGAGCTAATAAATGGAAGGTCTGAAAGTTTTATCTTATTGCATAGTGTCTGTTCTACGTCTATCCAGGACTCATCTAGGTAGCTATGTTTTAACCATCTTGAGATGTTTTGGAGCCTGTTGGCTAAGAAATAATGATGGAAGTTTGGTAGATCTAGACCTCCTTTTTCTTTGGTCTTCTGCAGTGTTTTTAAGCTGATACGTGGGGGTTTATCTTTCCAAAGAAATTTAGAGACAGAGGAGTCCAGAGATCTAAACCAGTCTAGTGATGGTTTACTTGGGATCATTGAGAATAAGCAGTTGATTCTGGTCAAAACCATAATTTTTATTGAAGAAACCCTTCCCATAAGTGATATGGGTAGGGATTTCCATCTAGCAAGATCATCTTCCACTTTTTTTAAAATTCAATTCAATTCAATTCAGTTTATTTATATAGCGCCAATTCACAACAGATGTCATCTCAAGGCACTTAACAAGAAGTCATTTCAATACATTTATACAAACATTCCAATCAGTTAAAAAGTTTCTTATTTAAGGAATCCCAGCAGATTGCGTCAGTCATTGGCGAGAGGTTGGGCCATGTAGTGGGATGTAGTTTAGCTTTATTAAATCTGCCAGTCTTGGTGAGACATTGATACCTAAATAACTAATATTCCCTGACTGCAGTTGTGTATTAGTTGGATTCTGGACGGAACAATTGATTGGAAGAACTGTAGATTTTAACCAATTTATAGAATAATCTGAAACGTTTGAGTAAGAGTTTATCAACCCGATTACCTGAGAGAAAGAAGTTTGTGAATGCTGGAGAAAAAGTAATACATCATCTGCACAAAGACTGATTTTATGTTCTATGTTATTGCATTTTATGCCTTTAATATTGTGAGTTTGCCTGATTGCTGCAGCTAGTGGTTCAATAAAAATAGCAAACAGGGAGGGAGAGAGAGGACATCCCTGCCTGGTACCTCTCTGAAGATAAAACCTAGATGATGTTTGGTTATTTGTCCTGATACATGCTGTTGGTGAACTGTATAAAATTTTCTACCAGTTTATAAAAGAATTTCCAAAGCCAAATTTATGTAAGGTTGAAAATAAGAATTTCCAGTTAACTCTATCAAATGCTTTTTCTGCATCTAGAGATAATATATTAGTTTTAATGTTTTTACAGTAAGAAAAATCTATTAAATCTATTAATCTACATGAATTTGTGGATGAATGTCTCCCTTTAAAAAAAACAGTTTGATCAGGATGTATTATAAGAGTAACTTTCTCAATCCTTTTTGCGAGGGCGTTGCAGATTATTTTAAGATCAACATTAATGAGGGATATGGGACGATAGCTGGAAGGAAACAAAGGGTCTTTACCTGATTTTAGTAGAAGACTAATGTAGGCAGAATTCCTATTTGGTGGAAGTCGGCCATTTTCCTTGGTTTCCTGCAGCATTCTGTGGAATGTTGGTGCCAGAATATTCCAGAATTCTTTATAGAACTCTGCTGGAAATCCATCTGGGCCTGGAGCCTTTTTATTGGGCATGCTTTGGAGGGACTCCTGGAGTTCAGCCGCTGTTAATGGTGAATCCAGGGCCATCGCTTGACTTTCAGATAATTTAGGTAGTGATATGTTATCCAAAAATAGTTCAATTTCATGATCTGATGGATTTATCTCTGGTGACTATAAAGCCTTGCAAAATTCTTGAAAGGTGTTTATTCTTCCGGGATCATATACTGTATTCCCGGTCTGATCTTTAATAGCAGATATAGTTGTTTTATCTTTATTAATTTTAAGCTTGTTAGCCAAAGATCTACCTGATTTATTACCTTGTTCAAAGTTTTCTATCCTAAGTCTTTGAATTAAGAACTGGGTCTGTTTATTAATAATTTCATTTAATTCTAGCTTTGCTTTACGGATTTTGCCTAGTCTCTCCTCATCTAGAGAAGCTTCTAATGAATTAATAGTTTCTTCTAATTCCTGAATACGTTTTTTTTCTATTTTCTTTTTATTTGATGAAAATGAGATTATTTTACCTCTAATCACAGCTTTCCCTGCCTCCCAAAGAATGGATGGTGACGTACCATATATATCATTATATTCCAAATAAGAAGCCCACTCTTTTTCAAAATATTTAATTAATTCTTTATCCTTCAGTAATGACATATTAAATCTCCAATTTTTGCATTGAGGCGTTTCTATTTTATTTACTCAAGTTAAAAAAAAACAGGAGCATGATCGCTAACAGTTATAGGGTGTATCTCAGTGTCTGAAAGTGGGGTGAAGAGATCGCCATGCATCGCAAAGTCCATAATCGCTCATGTACTGTTTGACTATGTCTATAGATTTCCAGCTGCGCTGAGTCCCTGCTGTGCTGAGCCTGTCTATTTCTTCATTTAAACCAAAGTTGAGGTCGCCCCCAAGAAGAAGTGAGCAATCCATGTGTTCAAGAAGCACCGAGAAGAAGGAATGAAAGAATGAGGGGTCATCAACATTTGGACCATATATACAGACAATACATAACTTTTGGTTATGTATAGATAGTTTTACTATAGTAAATCTACCCTCTGGATCTGTAACTGTATCATCTATTACTGTACAATTAACCATTTTATTTATTAATATTGCTACTCCCCTTTGTCTAGAGTTATAGCATGCAGGAAACATTAGGAAACTCAGGGGATTTAAGATCAACTGCAGCTGAGGTAGATTTATGGGTTTCTTGTAATAAGACGACATCTGCCTTCCATCTTTTAAGCTGGTTAAAAATCTTAACTCTTTTCTCTCTGGTGCCAGCTCCATGAACATTCCATGTGACAAACCTTAGAGTAGCCATAGTTTTGAGACAAAAGTTGTAAAGTCCATATCACCATAGAAACAGATAAACACAGGTGTATTATTAGTTTGTGCTTGTGGTTGCCTGATTGAAAATCCAGAAGCCGAGATTTAAGAAAGAGAGAAATAGAAGAAAGTTGCGAAGGTGTGAAGGGTGAGAGAGAAAGAAATAGTTATGTTATGAAAAAATTCTGTGTGTGTGTGTGAGTGATAAAAGAAGGAAAAAGGAGTGACAAAGACATTTGGTGATAGACATGTGAAGATGAGAAAAGAAAAAAGAGCCAGTATCCCAGTGCTTAGCCCTGGCCCCGCCCACATTGAGTAATGTAAACAACTTTACAGAGCTGTGCTAACATTACATTATAGTTGACTGATAAAACAACTCTTATCTGACCAGTGTTACATGACTAATAAAGCCAAGGAGTAAGCTGGGGGTCCCTGAACAGCTGACCATTAACATACAGTTTATCTACCGCTACTGTAGCTCTGGTGCCTTCACTGATATATTTCTTCCTGATTGGGAACAAAACGCGCCTTCTATCCAGGATTTCCTTCGGATATTGATCGTTAACGCTGTAATTCGTTCCCCCGCAGCTCTCTGCCCCAGCCTCTGACCTGCTCTTTTTGCTTGTAATGCTCGAATTTAGCAACAATAGGCTGTTGTTGGGCTTCTTACCTCCGAGCCGGTGGACGCGGTGAAAAGTGATGTTTTTTACCGTGTCGCTTGGGAGCTTTAACTGATGTTGGAGAAACGGACGGTGGATTCAGCGTCGTCCTCAGCCTGTTCTGGGATCCCGGAAAAAACAAGATTGTCCCGCATTCCCCTGGCCTGTATATCCAAGATAGTTTCTTTCATCCTCTTACTTTCTCCAGACAGCTGCGTCATCCCCTCGGTGAGTTTCTTTACACCGTCTCTAAGCGTTTGGTTTTCTGCAGCGAGTGATGCTACCTGTTGTTGGCTGAACTCTAGAGATTCCCTTAGATCTTGAAACTCTTTGTGGGGAACCTCAACCAGGGCCAGACGGGCGTCTAGGCTGGTTAGCTTCTTATCTATTGAGTCCAGGACATCGCTGTAGCTTTTCTCTGGAGAGATGGTGGAGGTGCTGGCATCAGAACGGGTGCGTTTCTGTGATGGTGTGCTTGTCGGCATAGCAGAGGTGGATTTTTGTGGCTTGCCCATAACAATGTTGTCAAAGCACTCGTCCAAGTAGCTTTCCAGGCTGTGCAAGGTTTGCTCGTCCAGTTTGTTTTATGGAGAAATACAAAATAATGGTTATTATTATTAAACGTTTGCTATATTTGGCTCGAATGTTATGGTTTGTTTTTACCCAAGTTTGTTTGTTTTACCAGATTACCGCCATATTACTTACGCACAGCTCTCGCGAGATCTCAGCAGCAGCTCATCTCAGAGGGTGGTCACAGCACTTTTTTTTAACAAACAGGTCCGTGCTTCCTCTTGCTCAGTGGAAATTAATGTTTGCTCTCTGTTTTCAGCAAGTTGGGATGTTTTCTTAAAAAAAGCTTTGTGACAGTAAAAGCACAATACTCCTTCAACACCTGGGAGGAAATGAAGCCAGGGGAAATTCTCATACCACTCTCTCTGAAATGTTAGAGTTTTTCAGCCAACGTCTGGCAAACAACGGTCTTGGGATCTGGCTGATGTGGCTTTAGAGCGGCTATAGGCGAATCATCTCCTGCTATATAACGGTCTTCTGTTTCTGCCTGACTGTCAGTTCTGCAGCCTGGTTTTTGCCCTGTCACAAGGCTTTCTCCCTGAGCTACCTATTAAAATACAAACAAAAGATATTTCTGAAGTGGGAATGACAGCAATTTTGAAAAATCTTAAAAAGCCCTGTCCTGATACCTGCTTAGTTTTGCCTAGGAATTGATGTCTTATTATCTTAGCCAATTGTAATTTCTCTTTACCTGTGAAAAACTTTCATCCTCTCCCCTGCTGCTGGCCTCTGGTGTAATCCCTCCTCCCTAACCCTATGGAAGCGTATGTGTAACATAAATAAAATTAAAATGCATTTGCAGAAATGCTTTTTCATTTTCTTAATCTAGCTGCTATTTTTGACTCATAAATAAAATTAAAAATAAATAACCCAAACTGCTTTTTCATTTTACAATTCAACATTGCTCGTTCTGTAACTTAATTAAAATGAAATAGAAAAGGACATTTAAGATTTAATTTTCAAATTGCACCCCAGCAAAACAGTAAGAAAATTCAATTTGAAATGTCAAAGTTGAAAATTAAAATGCATTAGCAGAAATGCATTTTCATTTTCTAAATACAAATGCCCCTTTTGACTCATAAATAAAATTAAAAAGAAATCATCCAAACTGCTTTTTCATTTTACAATTCAACATTGCTCGTTCTGTAACTTAATTAAAACGATAAAGAAAATTATATAGCTTTTTCGTTTTCAAACTTCCCGCCGCAAAAAGTGTAACATATTTCAAAGTGGATTCGCAATCCCACACGGCGCAGGAGAATGACGTCAGGGCATTGCGAGAAGATTTCTGTTCCAGCAACAATAGCGGATGAAGCTGGAGACGGAGCAAGCGAAGAGTACAGTTAAAATCTGGCGGTACAAAAATGTTAAACTTAACGCGGTTGTGTTATTTGGCTTTTGTTGTTAGTATAGACATGTATTATAATATAATATTATTATTATTTGTAAACTATCGCCCATAAACGAGCTCCTATGTTGGTCTAATGGTTCTCCGTCTATTGCCCCGCTTATGTACAGCTTATTTTGGGTTTTGCAAAGGGGAAATAAAACTACTTCTTTTAGGGGAAATTATTACCTCTTTACCGGGGCAAAATTGGGCCACGGTGGCATGGAGGTAGAAGAATAAATCCAATTACACACCTAATGCTTAGAGGAGTCTTATTAAGCCTCAAAAACCTCATAACCTGTATGTATTAGTATGTGATCTCTTGTGTTCTGCTGTAAAAACTATAGTTTTGAATTCACAAATAACACAGTTGCCATGTTCCTCATCTGCACTTATTTTCTATCTATTTTATAAATACAATTATGGTAAATCTGGAGGGGAATGTCACCCATTGTTGGCCAAAAACAAATGAGATTATTTTTGTAATGAAAAAGTACTGTATGTGCATGTGCAGCAGTGCATCAATACATAACTTATGACTGATCATGTTAATAAATAGAGATTTGCTACAAGTTTTTGTGTTGCTTTTTTTGTAAACTGTGTTTTGATTTCTTGTTTAGGACATGAGGAATCAAAGGGAGGCGGAGGAGAGGAGAGGAGAGGAGAGGAGAGGAAGGACCGGATGGATCACTGTTTTCTGTTTGTCAATTTATATTTTTGTCACTTTGGTTATTTAGTTGTTCCATGGTTGTTATAAATAAATTGATTAAAACAAATCTGAAATATAATTGTCATTTTACTAACAGTTGCATTGAATTTTTAAAGGCATGAACATTGAGCTTACTTTGAACAATTTAAAATGACTATTGAAATGAAATAACAAAAATTGACATTAGGATAAATTATTGTGTAGTTATTTATAGTTACTCATGCAGGATTAACCTGAATGAGCTCTTCCTGGGCCGTTCTTTAAGCTTTATTAGAATAAACAGGCTATATAAAGCTCAGAGATGTGGATGGAGTTATCCAGCTGAAACCTGTGGGTGGTATTTTTTGGTTGACGAGGGGAACATCATTTAGGTTGGTCTGCAGAGAAGGCTTCGGGTAGCTTCTTTGCACTGTTCTTTGCGCTGCGTCGTCCAGGGCTGGCTTAATAGACTGCTGCCACATCACTAAGACGTGTTCAGAAGACGGTTTGTCCCACCGGAGAACACCACTGAGTTCTCCAAACCAGCCTCATCCTCTGCTACATCATCTTCAAGCTCATCCCCAGGTGCCACAATGTCACCAGCACTGAGGCAGATAAGAGGCAGAGAAGAGCTCATGCTGTTATGACCCGCAATGGTGTTAAAAACATAAAAATGTAAAGTTATTGTTGCACTGGTTGTTTAAAAAAATCTATTCATTCTATTTATTCAGAAAGTGCCGATTAGCAAGACATCACATAGTAAGAAAAAAACTATATATTCAATTCAATTTGGCACACAATTTTGTTTTTAAATCAACTGAATATTAGAAACATTTTATGTAATATTTAATTATTTATATAACTATTAAATAACTATATATATATATATATATATATATATATATATATATATATAGTTATGGAAAATTTAGTTATGTAAAGTGTACAGACCCCTTTAAATTTGTCACTGTTTCATTGCAGCCATTTTCTAAAATCAAAAAAGATCATTTTATTTCTCATTAATGTACAATCAGCACCCCATCTTGACAGAAGAAAAACAAATGTAGAATTTTTTGTGAATTTATTAAAAAAGAAAAACTGAAATGTAATATTACTATAAACGGCTGGCTTGACGGCATATTTCCAAGTGTTGCCTCACTTGAAGGTGCTCTAACATGCGGTGGTCCACCTGGTCTACAAATGACCCGATGTCCTTCTTAGACCAGGGAGGACGGGTCCTTAGAAGGATGCAGCCCCTGAATTTGGACCACACAGCCTTTATATACGTGTATGCTCACACTCTCATACTTTTCCACTTGCCTTCTTGTTACTTTTCCTCTCTTTCACCAGCATCAACTATACACAAACGCCCCCTAACGTTTTGATTGCTAAGCACGGTCAGGCTGGGGACTGAAGAAGAAGAAGGAGCCCTGATGTCATTCTCCTGCGCCGTGAGGGATTGCCAATTCGATTTGAATTATGTTACACCTTTTGCAGGGGTAGGGATGAAAACGAAAAAGCAATACATTTTCTTTATCTTTTTAATTAGGTCACGGAACGAGCTACGCTGAATTGCAAAATGAAAAAGCAATTTGGATAATTTATTTTTCATTTTATTTATGAGTCAAAAGGGCATTTGTATTCTGAAAATGAAAATGCATTTCTGCAAATGCATTTTCATTTTCAACTTTGACATTTCAAATTGAAACTTGTAACTATTTTGCTGGGTTGCAATTTGAAAATTAAATCTTAAATGTCCTTTTCTATTTCATTTTAATTAAGTTACAGAATGAGCAATGTTGAATTGCAAAATGAAAAAGCAGTTTGGATGATTTCTTTTTAATTTTATTTATGAGTCAAAAGGGGCATTTGTATTCTGAAAATGAAAATGCATTTCTGCAAATGCATTTTCATTTTCAACTTTGACATTTCAAATTGAATTTTGTAACTATTTTGCTGGGGTGCAATTTGAAAATTAAATCTTAAATGTCCTTTTCTATTTCATTTTAATTAAGTTACAGAATGAGCAATGTTGAATTGCAAAATGAAAAAGCAGTTTGGATGATTTCTTTTTAATTTTATTTATGAGTCAAAAGGGGCATTTGTATTTAGAAAATGAAAATGCATTTCTGCTAATGCATTTTAATTTTATTTATGTTACACATACGCTTCCATATAACGCTAACCTTTCTATTTTGGAAATAAACATTTTTTTTCTCACCCACTTTTCTTTTAAAGATTGATAAAGACCACTTTTAAAGATTATTAATATCAATAATATTGTGTACAAAGGATTTCTTTCAAATATGTGCAAAGCAATAGTGAGCACTAGCTCTACTTGGAAATTGAAGAGAATTGGGTTAATTACTAGCATAAACTAGCAAGGTAACATAGCTTAGCTAAACCCCAACATTAGTATTGTTAATTAACATTCTTGCAGTTTTCGCCCCAAATGTTTTAAAAATGCATACCCACATTAAAATTAAAACTGTTATTAAACCATTTTGAGTAGAGACATGGCTGTGATCTCTTTAAAAAGAATTGCTCTGAAGTTTCCCCCATAACAGTGAAAATATGTAAGTGCTATTGTTACCAAGTAATATGATTTCGAATATATTTTGAAAATGAGGATGCTTGCCGGTATCTAACACATCGCTTAGCTAATGTCATCTGCACGCAACAGCATAACTCAACTTACACAGCTTGTATGGAAGAAACTGTCCAAAGATTGTTGCCTTTTCCTGGCTGCGGCTGGCTTGTTAGACATGTGCTGCACTGCTCTCCCTGCTCTCTCCAGCACTTGATGATGACCCACTGGCTGCATTAGCTTACGGTGTGTTCAAAGACGGCTCGGAAAAATCCGTTGCCGCATATGAACGGTTAAGACGGCTTTAAAGGCTGGAAAAAAGTGCAGGGGACGCAGGGCACCGACACAGGAAGTGCGGGGGACATGTCCCACGCGTACCCCGCGGTTGTTACGCCCATGGCAATGGCTATGTCCAAAATGTTGAGAAGAGCTCTCTCACAGCCTGGTTACAAGTCATGGAGTCTTCTGCATGGCCTACAGTGGACATAACAACACTACCTGCGAACAGTGAGCTCTTTTTTCTCTTTCTTTTAGCAGCTGGTGCAGGCATGCAAGTTAATGTCTCACTTTCCTCATCTCTCATCTGCTTCAAAGCCTGCAGAGATGCACTGACTACTTCTGAAGGACATCACAGGTCAACAGAATGAGCCTGCAGCATGACATTTGCAGACTTCAAAGAACCCAGAACTTTTAAGAGGAATTGTCCTATTTCAAAGAAATTGTGCCTCTTTTATCAACATTATCAATAGCCCTGATGCCTCTGTACAGATATCAACAGCAGCTGCTCTGTCCTCTGTAACCTCTGACAGGATACTCAGCATCCTGATTCTGCTTGCATTGCATGGACCACTGCCAAGTGCAGCTGGTGGTTATAGCAGTGGATATAAGGAATATCCTTCCCTACTTTCTTTTGCAATAAGGCCTGAACCCCACCCCTGACTCCACTCATGACAGAAGCTCCATCATAGCACTGACTGATAATTTCAGCTGCACTATAGCCTGAGTCAGAAAGATGCTCAAGAATTTGGGTGGTAATAAATTCAGCATTTAACTGACTGAGGTCAAGCAGACCAATCAGGTGTTCCTCTGGAATGCCTTTACAGACAAATCTAACCAATTCAATTCAATTCAGTTTATTTATATAGCGCCAATTCACAACAGATGTCATCTCAAGGCACTTAACAAGAAGTCATTTCAATACATTTATACAAACATTCCAATCAGTTAAAAAGTTTCCTATTTAAGGAATCCCAGCAGATTGCATCAGTCATTGGCGTGAGGTTGGGCCCCGTTGATGCAGACTTTCCAACCACAGCAATCCTTCAGCAATCCCTCATACTGAGCAAGCATGTAGCGACGGTGGAGAGGAAAAACTCCCCTTTAACAGGAAGAAACCTCCAACAGAACCAGGCTCAGTAGGAGCGGCCATCTGCCACGACCGTCTGGGGGTTTGAGAAGACAGAGCAGAAACACAGAAGGAACAGAAGATCTGATATAAAAGTACTTTCTATGTTACAGAAAGTAAAAAGTTAGTAACAGGACACAGTGGATGTTCAGTTACTGGGAGGATCATCCCAGTCGATGCCCCCCGTCCAACAGGGCATTGCAGCCAAGCAGGATACCAGACCAGGTATATCTTCTATGGAGAGAAAAACACTGAGAGAAAACAAAGTTAACAGTCGAAATAACAGAATGTACTGTAATACAACTGGAGAGTCGTAGGAGAAAAGGAAGTAGCAGAGTGAAGAAAATTGGTAAGTCTGTCCTCCAGCAGTCTAAGCCTATAGCAGCATAACTACAGAGATAGCTCAGGATGACCTAAGCCACTCTAACTATAAGCTTTATCAAAAAGGAAAGTTTTAAGCCTGGCCTTAAAAGTAAACAGAGTGTCTGCCTCACGGACTAAAGCTGGGAGCTGGTTCCACAGGAGAGGAGCCTGATAACTAAAAGATCTGCCTCCCATTCTACTTTTAGAAATCCTAGGAATTACAAGTAAACCTGCAGTCTGAGAGCGAAGTGCTCTGTTAGGAACATAAGGAACAATTAGATCTCTGATGTATGATGGAGCTTGATTATTAAGGGCTTTGTATGTAAGAAGAAGGATCTTAAATTCTATTCTGCATTTAACAGGGAGCCAATGAAGGGAAGCTAAAACAGGAGAAATGTGATCATTCTTTTTAATATTCATCAGAACTCTTTCTGCCGCATTTTGGATCAACCGAAGGCTTTTAATGGCATTTTGTCGACTACCTGATAGCAAAGAATTACAGTAGTCCAGCCTTGAGGTAACAAATGCATAGACTAGTTTCTCAGCATCACTCCTGGACAGGATGTTTCTAATTTTAGCAATATTCCGGAGGTGAAAGAAAGAAATCCTAGAAACCTGTTTAATATGGGATTTAAATGTCAAGTCTAGGTCAAAAATAACGCTGAGGTTCTTTACATTGTTACTGGGGGCCAATTTAATGCCATCCAGATTAAGTGATTGACTAATCAGTTTCTGTTTAAGAACTTCTGGTCCAAAGACAGCAACTTCTGTTTTGTCAGAATTTAAAAGCAAAAAGTTTAGGGTCATCCATGTTTTTATGTCTTCCAGACATACCTGTAATCTACCTAACTGACTGGGTTCATCAGGATTTATGGATAAATATAGTTGTGTATCATCTGCATAGCTGTGGAAATTTATCCCATGCTGTCTAATGATTCTACCAATTGGGAGCATATATATGGTGAACAGAATTGGTCCAAGCACAGAACCCTGTGGAACTCCACAAGTAACCCTTGAGAGTGAAGAAGATTTATCATTTAGATGAACAAACTGGAATCTATCAGACAAATATGATTTAAACCAGCCTAGTGCTGTTCCTTTGATCCCTGCAACATGTTCAAGCCTTTCTAAGAGAATATTATGATCGACTGTGTCAAAAGCGGGACTGAGATCTAACAAAACCAGAACAGACACAAGTCCATTATCTGAGGCCATGAGAATATCATTAGTAACCTTCACCAGTGCTGTTTCAGTGCTATGATGAGCTCTAAAACCTGACTGAAACTCTTCAAACAGCTCGTTATTGTTTAAATGCTCACAGACTTGATTAGCAACAATTTTCTCAAGGACTTTGGACAAGAAAGGAAGGTTAGATATAGGTCTGTAATTCACTAAGTCATCTTGATCAAGGGAAGGTTTCTTGAGTAAAGGTTTAATTACAGCTATTTTAAATTCCTGTGGTACGTATCCGTTTACTAAGGATAGATTCATCAAATCCAAAATGGGGCCAGGAACCAAATGGAACACTTCTTTAAATAGTTTGGTCGGAATTGGGTCCAACATACAAGTTGAAGGTTTAGATGAGGCTAATATTTTTGATAATTTCGAAAGCTCGACTAAATCAAAACAGCCTAAGCACGACTGAGGTTCTACAGTTCTTTCCGATACTGCCTCATTTACTGAGGAAGACGTAATCATGTTTGGGAGGATGCCAATGATTTTATTTTTAATAGATAATCCGTCTATGCATCCATTGCATAGACGGATATTTCTGTAGGATTATATGGCTAAGAGCAGCCTACACAAACAGTGATCCAAAAGTTATTGGAAGCTACTTTGTTGAAGGAATAGAGCAGGCTGGCGGTTACTCAAGACTTTTACGCACATATATGGCGAGGCTGTCTAGGACTGTGTCTACAAGTAGCAGTGACTCACACGCAGACACGGATGAGATGAGGTGGTTTATTACCAGGATGGTTAATGGTGCTGGTGATCCAGCAGAACGAGCTGAAAGACGAGACAGCAGGAGCAGACACACCATAGGATACGGCAATGAACCGGCAGGGAAGGTGAGGAAGAGAGGGGTACAAGTAGCACAGAAGGGAAGGAGCTTGATTATTAAGGGCTTTGTATGTAAGAAGAAGGATCTTAAATTCTATTTAACCCTAACCAGGACTGACAGATTCTCCACATTGCACCTGTCCCTAGTTCCATCACTTTTAATGCAAAACCCAGCATAATCTGCTTTGTCATAATTATCTTTGATCTTATTCAATACCATTTCGGCCAGTGTTTCAATAATTTTGTTTTGTATGTTGTGAGAGGTGTATTTTCCCTTTGGTGGGATGTGTTTGTTTATTTCATTAAATTTGGGGTCCTTTGCCAGTGTGTAGTCAACCATTTTTAAGAACAGTCCTGCAGAGAAATCATCATTTGCGCTTTCCACACTGCCACGAAGTGGAAGTTCATTTACTGCTAGGAACTGAACTACTTCTCCAATTGTTTTTATATAATATCTATTTTTTTCAATTTGTGTGGGACTTATTAAATTAATAATGGTTTCCCCTGTGGCCTCTTTTTGGGACATTTCAGACCAGGCTTTTGCATTTTTTATGTGGCATTGACTTGATGCATGCTTTGTGAGTCCCTTGTCCTTTTCCAATGCCGTTTTCCAATTATTAAATCCTTGTTTTGTGAAAACCAAATCCCTATCATTGTTTCACCCAAATTTACGACAATGGGGGGAAAAAAGCACACATCAAGCTTTGCTGAATATTCGATCCATAGTCTCCCACGATACCATCCTGGGCAAAATGAGTCACAGCATTTAGGGGGGCATTGCCCCACCTTGCCAATGGCTATATCCGGCCCCGTGCCATATGAAATTAGGCCCCTGTGAAAAATACTGCCTTCGTCTAAGACGTCTTCTCTGGCGAGCTTCAGAATTGACTGGGTCCAGCTAAGACAGAAGGATCCTTATGTCTTCTTTCCTGACACGGATGCCTTGCTCCATACACTTCACATACATCCACTGGTATCCATGAAGCTTTCCAAGTCCTTCCTGTTAACTACATTTAAAGTCGACAACATCCTCTAACTTGTCATATTGCCGACGAAGTTATCCATAAACTTTCAATGTCTTCGTTAACTGCCTTTTACTGACAATAATCCTTTACAAAGCAAGTGTGTTCAGTATATCCTGGTAACGCATCCCTAAATTAAAATACAACTTTATCAAATGCTCTCTATCCATAGCTATTAGCCTACAAAGAAGTGCCAAAACCGCCCAAAACGTCAGCATCAGTTGCAGCAAGATTACATGTAAAGTCTATGGTTGAGTCCGTCAGAGTCTCTGCGGTGCGTTGTGTGCGTTGGCTCCGTCAAGTTTTCAAGCGTTACCTGCGTTTCAAGTGGCAGCGTAGCAAATGTGAGCAACGCAGAACTTCAGCTAGCTGAACTTTTGACGGACTTGACGCACTTGATGCAGTGCGCCAACCAATCAGAGTGTCTCACTGTAGCAACGTCACCACATGTATCTTGAATTAAGCGGGAGCAGGAGAAAAAACATTTTCAACAAGCTCATTGTAGCCGTCTGAAATCGCAGAGAATTTTATGAGCCGTCCTCGTTTTTGTATAAAGACAGGAATGTAAAGGAACTTGCATGGATGAAGATCGCTGAAGAGATCGGGATGTCGGGTAAGTTATCAAATCTTTTTTGCTCAACTTACATGGGTCCAACTTACATGTGTCCAACTTGATGCGTTGCGAGCGTTGCCTGATGCAGATAAAGTGTGCGCTGTGAACGCACAATTAAGCGGTGGCAGCTTTAGCGTGCACTCTCTGCTTTGGGGAGAAAAGCTGCTCCATTGTGCATTCTCCATTTATATAAACTTACCTTGAGGCCACAAGTTACTATCTTGGGGCCACAAGATAGTTATATATATAGTTATATATTTATATATATATATATATATATTATTTTATTTTTTTGACAAAGTGGGACTTGGGGGGCTCCGTAGTTTTGAGACTCATTTGACGTGTACATGTGGTGTTTAAATACTGGTAGAATGTTGGGTCATCTGAGTTTTCTTGGCACTTTCCCTCTAAATGATATGCCACTCATGCATTGCCGCATTTAAACAGAAGTAGAAAAAAGCTGATGAGTCATCAAAATACAATCAGGACTAAACACAAACATAATTAAGTTAATCACAACACCAAGCTTGCCGTATTATTAACGCACACACACTGTCAGTTGTTCGGCTGCTGTCTGTCTCTGAGCCGAGGAGGCCGACATCCACACCTACGGTGCATTCAGGGGTGCATGGAAAATCCTATACACTACACTACCTATTCGTACGCAGTTTCAATGCAAATAATCTAATTTTTAAAAGAGAAAATTCAGTTTCAATTTCGTGACAAAAATTTCCAAACTAATACATTGGATTTCAAAATAGGCTAATTCAGATTAATTTTTAAAAGCATTTATTCAAGTTGAGCATTTCTGATTCAATCTGAATAATGCAAATTCCAATAAAACTTAAAATTCGTTTTCTGATGGCACAAAGTTATATTTATACATGTTGGGGACACACAGCCCTTGGGTGGCGCTAACCCACATTCTAGCTCTGACAGGAGGAGAAGAAGACCAGAGGTTATATAAGGCACCGCCACAGATATCCAATCCCTCTCCAGTTCTGGCTTTCAGCCAAACAGCGCCAGGAGAGATCCAATCCTTCCTTCGCTGGCGAGGGAAAAGACGTGAGTTCTGAGAGAAACTCACTCCAACGACGACAATACTGCTGATCAGTCAGGTGAATCAAACCCAGTGTTTTGAGATAAACCCCACTGTTCCGCCCTGAGCCCTGCTTTCTGAACAGATGCTGCCGTATGAAGCGAGCCGCTAACAGCTACTGAATGCCACAGAACCGGGTCGAGACTGGAGCGTTACCCCACCGCGACAAAGCCTGGGACAATGCTATCTTGAACCTGCAGAGAAGGTACTGTGTCGGTGAACTGAGGTGCAGCTGATCGCTGTTTAGCAAGCCGAAGAGGACGACACGACGTTCCGAGCTAATGCTACCCGTGATTCAACAGCTATATTCCTCCCACTGCTAACGGAGCGTAGCTGTGGCTAGCCTGCGGGCTAACGTTGTTTTGGCTTCGCCCATCATCCACGGAGCAACCTGGAGAACTTTAACCGTTCAAAAAGGTCTGTCTGGGCAGAGGCGAGATTAGGTTAGCTTAAACAAGAATTAAGGGTTGTTTATTTTCACTGTGATTTGTTACTTTGTGTAAGATTTCATTTATTGTTCGGATACAAACAGGCCGATCGGCCTGGAGGTTTAAACAGTGATTCTCGAGGTTTCCGATGGAAAATCGTTTTATATCCTGCAACCTCCATCCATCCATCCATTTTCTTCCGCTTTTTCGGGGTCGGGTCGCGGGGGCAGCAGCCTAAGCAAAGAGACCCAGACTTCCCTCTCCCCAGCCACTTGTTCCAGCTCCTCGGGAGGAACCCCAAGGCGCTCCCAGGCCAGCCGAGAAACATAGTCCCTCCAGCGTGTCCTGGGCCTTCCCCTGGACCTCCTCCCGGTGAGACGTCCCTGAAACACCTCACCAGGGAGGCGTCCAGGAGGCATCCTGACCTGATGGCCGAGCCACCTCAACTGACTCCTCTCAATGTGGAGAAGCAGCGGCTCTACTCTGAGCCCCCTCCGGATGACTGAGCTTCTCACCCTATCTCTAAGGGAGAGCCTAGACACTCTGCGGAGGAAACTCATTTCAGCCGCTTGTATCCGTGATCTCGTTCTTTCGGTCACCACCCAGAGTTCATGACCATAGATGAGGGTAGGAACGTAGATCGACCGGTAAATCGAGAGCTTCACCTTTTGGCTCAGCTCTCTCTTCACCACGACAGACCGGTAGAGCGCCCGCATAACTGCAGATGCCCCACCAATCCGTCTATTGATCTCCCGCTCCATTTTTCCCTCATTCGTGAACAAGACCCCCAGATACTTAAACTCCTCCACTTGGGGAAGGACCCCATCCCCGACCCTGAGGAGGTACCCCACCCTTTTCCGGCTCAAGACCATGACCTCGGATTTGGAGGTGCTGATTCTCATCCCAGCCGCTTCACACTCGGCTGCGAACCGCTCCAGCGAAAGCTGTAGATCACACTCTGATGAAGCCAACAGGACCACATCATCTGCAAAAAGCAGAGACCCGATCCTGAGGCCACCAAAACGGATTCCCTCAACGCCTTGGCTGCGCCTAGAGATCCTGTCCATAAAAGTTAGGAACAGGATCGGTGACAAAGGGCAACCTTGGCGGAGTCCAACTCTCACTGGAAACAAGCCCGACTTACTGCCGGCAATGTGAACCAAACTCTGGCACCGGTCGTACAGGGACCTAACAGCCCGTATCAAGGGGCCCGGTACCCCATACTCCCGGAGCACCCCCCATAGGGCCCCCCGAGGGACACGCTCGAACGCCTTCTCCAAGTCCACAAAACACATGTAGACCGGTTGGGCAAACTCCCACGCACCCTCCAGGACCCTGCTGAGGGTGTAGAGCTGGTCCAAACCGCATTGTTCCTCCTGGATCCGAGGTTCGACTATCCGTCGGACCCTCCTCTCCAGAACCCCTGAATAGACCTTACCAGGGAGGCTCAGAAGTGTGATCCCCCTGTAGTTGGAACACACCCTGTGGTCCCCCTTTTTAAACAGGGGGACCACCACCCCCGTCTGCCAATCCAAGGGAACTGCCCCCGATGTCCACGCAATATTGCAGAGCCGCGTTAACCAACACAGCCCCACAACATCCAGAGCCTTGAGGAACTCCGGTCGAATCTCATCCACCCCCGGAGCCTTGCCACCGAGGAGCTTTTTAACGACCTCGGTGACCTCAGCACCAGAGATTGGAGATCCCGACCCTAAGTCCCCAAACCCTGCTTCCAGACTGGAAGGCGTGCTGGTGGGATTGAGGAGGTCTTCAAAGTATTCCATCCATTGACCCAAAACGTCCCGCGTCGAGGTCAGCAGCACACCATCCCCACTGTAAACAGTGTTGGTGGCAGACCGCTTTCCCCCCCTGAGACGCCGGATGGTGGACCAGAATCGCTTCAAAGCCGTACGGAAGTCGTTTTCCATGGCCTCTCCAAACTCCTCCCACGCCCGAGTTTCCTGCAACCTGCAACCTGAGTTACTCAATCCGACAGTTTGTCTTGGTTTGATGTTTAATAAATGAACCAGAGCGACTTTAAGCAGCGCCACGTGAGTTAGCTGTAAGCTACATGCTCTAGTGAACCACGTGGGCCCGCCATTGATGGTATTTTACTCATGAACAATAAAGACTGCCGTTAATGCTATTCAAAATAGAGATCGACTTTAAACAGATAGTTTAAACACTAAACTAATCTTTTAAGTCATCTTTGAGACCGCCTTCTTGGTAAGTCAAAATACTAAATTAGATCGACATAATTGGTACTGCCGTTAACGTCAACATAAAGTCTAAATATTAAATTAGATCAATCACTGCGGTGACCGATCCATTAAATAGAATCAATTATCTAAAGGTTATTGATTTCTAATTCAGCAAATGGTTTAATGAAACATTGCTTCTTCCAAACAATGTTTTTCTTCACTTCTGCTTTGCATGGTGAATCGGTGGTTTGAAAACAAACCAGAATCTGCTGATTAGTCTTAAACTAATCGCAATTAGTTTAAAACTAACTTAGCTTTATTCCCAACACTGTTCAATACAAGCCTTGGTCCTTGAGAAAACATATTCATTCTGAACTGTGACATCATTATCAATTTATTGTTTGTTTCTATTTTTGTGCATTTTTATCACTTTACTGTTTTACTTCTGAGTGTGAGTTTTATTATCGTTATTCTTTTCTTAGTAGTTTAGTTGTGTTTTACTAGTTTGGTGAGTTTTTTGATTAAAGTATGTTAACTGAAAGTTAATTCTTGTTGTAATAAACTCTTGTATTTTGGAAAACTGTTGTTGTTATTTCATCTACATGTGTAGTAACTTGCTGTTCAGGTACGCCAAGAACTTATTCCTTCATATATTGTTTAATTATCTCAGCCTTATCAGGCAGGTAATCATAAACATAAACTGAGACTGAACAATTTGGCTATTGATATTCCTGGAATCCAGGTGGTGCCCTAAACGAGGTAATTTTTACATAAAATTATTTATCTGATTAATAATTGCCCTAAGCAATTATTCATAATTATTCATAGCCAAAACCTACCTATCTGTGGTACCAACATACATGTCTATTTAAACAATTTTGTTTTAAGTTAAGTGTCGGTCTCTGTATATGTGAACTAAGGGGAGGGTGATTTTTCTCCCCCACAGACAAACGTTTTTGCCTCTTCAGCAAATATGTATTTAACGATTTGTATGCATTTGAGCTGTTTTGAATTCATAGTTAGTTTTAAATTGGTATAACTTGAAATTGCGCGTGTGTAAATGTATGTTGTAGCCTACTCGTTTCTTGATATTTGTGTGTACATTTAAACACACAATTCCAAGTAGTCTACCCAAAGTTATGCACAAAATGTGTCTTACGGTTTACAAATCATGTTTTACACATACAACTTCCCAAAACTACACACAAAGGCTAAGTTACAAATCAAGTAGGCCTATTAGGCTACGCACACACAACGATATTTTGAGACTATTTTCTTTCCATACGCTTTAGAAATTGCTACAATCCATGTGAATAATTAGATAAGGAGAATAGGGCTTCACCTTCTGACCACTGGAGAGGAAAGATAGTTTGGTGTGGGGACTTTATGGCACACAGCACTTTAGGGGAACAACAAGAAAACAGTCATGCTGAGATTATTGAGAATAAAGAATTGTTAAATCTGGTACATTTGGGATCTGGGAAAAGGATAGTAAATAGGCTTGATATCACATGGGTCTCATAATCTTTTGCAGGAATTTGTGACATCACAGTAGGTAGGGTACCCAGAAATGTTACTCCTGTATAATTTAATTGCAAATTCAGTATCTTTTACTGTTAAATGTTGCCAGGCACATCTTGTGTAATACCACCACTGCTTGTCCATTTCCAGCATATTTTTAAATGTATATAATAACAAAAACAGCAATGGTAACCGAATGATGATTGGTGTACGCACACAGGGTGTTCTGACGGAACATCATAACCATCAGAACGGCATACCTTAGATTAATGCACATGCACAGAAGTGTAACTTGCGGAATTCCGTTAAAATCAAACCATCAATTCAGCATACCTTAAAGGAGTCATGATCTGTAATTTTCACTTTTCCATGAGAAAAAATGTATGTTATGATTGCCTAACGATTATACATTGGCCGGGAAGCCGATATTTAAAAGTGAAGCGTTTGTTTACCCCTGGGTTCGTCAACCAGCACACGTGCACGCGCACTAAAATACGTGATTTTAATTTCTGACCGATTTGATATATAGACATATATAGACATCGCAGACCTATGCTGCAGTAAGCAAACCGCCCTCCACCTCGCCCCTCTCTCCCTCATATTCAGTCGAGCACCGCCATTACTGAATTCTAGTGATGGTTATTCCAGGTCTTTTTGGAGAGCCAGTTCTTTTGGCTTGGCTCACCATAAAGAGCCGGCTCTTTCGGCTCCCGAGTGGCTCCTCACATTTTCTGTTGCTTAAAGTGCATTTATTACCAATATTAATGCAAAACTATGTGTACCAAATGTACCAAAACAAGCGCGGGGGAATGAAAAAAAACAAAAAACGGTTACCAATGACAAGCCGGCTACCATCGTTCACTTCAATGAGTTAGTTCTTAGAGCAGGTTCGTTCATGACCGACACATCACCGATTTGAAGTACGAACTCGACCGTGAAAGATGCAGAAACGTTGGCATCGAAGCTCCGTTTGGAAAAAGGGACAATTCCAACAATCAGAGACTTGCCTTCAATTGAAATGGTAAGGCTGTGTTTTTATTGCTCTACTGTGTGTAACAAACAGCAGCTAACTGCTAATGTGGCTATTGAATGCTAGCGGGAGTAGTAGATATGGGTTAGATATGCTGAAGCGTTACCTGCGGTGTCAACCATTGACTTTATATATAATAGACAGTGTTTCCACACTCCTCCCCGTTTACCACAATGACCACGTTCATGGGGGAAATCATGGTGGATTTACAGACTCCTCTCCAGTTCTGACGAAGCATGTTCCTAAAAAGGGCATAAGGGCGGGATCTTCACTGTAGACTTGGCCCTGCTTGGCCCTCGCGTGGCATGTATTTCTGTTGTAGTCGCGCCCATTCTGCTCCCGCGCCTTTAGCTCTGATGCTAAACCTGGCTAGCTAAACTAAAGGCTAATCCGCTCATTGACTGTATATATAGAGCTCCCGCTTCATTCTACTGCAGCCATCTGTGCGCCTCCGACGGCTCTCTTTTTTCCCCAATCTCATAAGGTAAGAACTCATTACTTAAAATAATTATTAAAATGTAGTGTTACTATAATCACAGTTGAACGAAATACAGTAATTTAAACTGAATTATCAGAAAATGATATCGAAGACAATTGGATAAAAAAAGTCTCGAGACAGATTGCTGTCAAAATTTGTGTAAAGCCGAGTGGAGGATGTTTATTTGCCTAGTCTAATCTGCAATAAGTTTACATGTGTGTAACATTGACTGTATATATAGTGTATAATAAAAGTTTATAATAATTTGTCAGGTATTAAATTTTCTGTATGAAAAATGCTTTCTGTGCACTGTATGTGTGTTGAATGCGTGTGGATGAAAGTGCCTCGTTTGTGCTGCTATGAATGGATTAATACGGTAATAATTGTAATCTAATAATGATTTAAATTCTACTCTCCAGAAATAAATACAAATAAGGCCACGGTCGACAATATCCTGATACAGCCGAGGGCGGAGGGCTTGGAGTCAAATCAGGAGCACGTTTTTCACCTTCTTTGATGATTTGTTTTATTTTTTTATTCTTGAAAATAAAAGTTGTTAAAGATTGTGAAAGCCTTTCTGTTTCTCCTGCAAACATATGCTTCATTATCAAAACAAATAATACTGATCCTCAGAGAGTTTGCATCTTTGAATTGATAAAAGGTTAAGGTTAGGTTAATTAAAAATCTATATAAAACAACATGGGCGAACACCTTCATAAATGAATGGCTGCAGTTACACGTTCCGTCTCCGCAGCAGAGTTCAAGAGGGGATTCTGCGCAATCAACCCAGAATCTGTTTGACAGACTAGAGGAATAGAATGATAAAAGCACTCAACAATCTTCCCGGCAGGGGTCAGGTGCAGAAATAATTTTGAGGTTCATATGTTGAGGTTCATATGTACCCTCAGTTTAATAAAACGTTTTATGTGTGCACTAATTTGGGCATTGAGCTGGACCTTTCCAGAGCTTTAAACTGAAAAAAGGGTATTATTCCTTTAACTTGTAAATAAGACGACTAAGATATACTTAATCTCACTAGTGACCAGGTTTGTTTAAACTTCATGCACAACAAATGCAATATTTGTTTTTATACGGCTTTGAAGACAAACCGATCGCAAAATTTGTGGAAATGGTCCAAAAAGCGCACAGTGTATGTCAGTCTTGACTCTGGGAAGTATGGAGCTGGTAGCGCAGCATAATTAGAACACCTTGCATTAAAGAGGATATTGAATATATGAAAATTGCGCACAAACAACAATAAAAAATTACGTTTTTAAGTGGTGGGGACAAAACTGTAATTGATCAATATTGGTCATGGTCCGGGCTACAATGACTCAAATATCTATACTTTCCTGCAAGACCCCAAATCTGTGCACACGGTTTATTAAAATGAAGGTAGGGAGGGATTCTTACACCTGAAAAGTATTCCTGCACCTGACCCCGGCTGGGTTCCAGAGGTGAATTTCTTTCCCCACAGAAAAATATTTTGTGGATCTGAGAGGGCGGACAAGGTGCTGCTGATGCTGCCACGGGGAAATAATAATCTCACATGCAATGACTGGATAAGTC
The DNA here is from genome assembly GCA_963556495.2 of Valencia hispanica. Classification (NCBI taxonomy): domain Eukaryota; kingdom Metazoa; phylum Chordata; class Actinopteri; order Cyprinodontiformes; family Valenciidae; genus Valencia; species Valencia hispanica. The sequence continues at coordinate 413,653 of OY747705.1, read as the reverse complement.
AAGTGAATTCTTATCTTTAAATTCAATCATCTTAATTTTTTTATGTCAACAATAATTTTTTCTCACACTTTTCTGTCAGTTTTTAAGGGTAAACGTATGTGCAAGATGCCCTGCAGCCTGCATACAGGAATAAAAAGCCTGCATACAGGAATAAAAAGTAAAAAAATAAATAAATATCCCCCCCTCTGCTTTTTTCACAAATCGCACACTGCAGATCAGCAGTAAAATGTTATAGTGGTCAAACAGACAAGGGAAAAAAAATGTAACTTACATTTTGTTTTGCTCATACATTATTCAATAGTCTAATATATCAAACTGAAAAGCCTCAGACAGAATGCGTTAGGTTGAGCTCAACTCCACAGCCAGATAGCCTCTGCTAGCACCATGCGGCTGCGTATCAAGCTATTAGCCTAGGGTTAGGCAGAGACATAAACGGCCTGTCAATCAAAGTCAGGCCCTCATTAATTATGCAAGATTTAGAAAATTTATCCTACGAAAACCAGCTTGGTGCCTCTGATTGTTTTTAACCCAGCGTAATCACAGGAGGAATATGTAGCTGTAGACAGTTTAAACGATTAGGCACCAGGCATTAAAGTAGTTTTTAAGGTGTCTAAAGTGCAATGTATTCCAATGGGGGACTAGCGGCTATTTGGTGGTACTACAGCAATGGCGGCCCCCAGTGTCGTAGTCAAAAAGCAGAGCAGCCAGCGGCCATTGGTGTCAACCCCCCTCCTTCCTGCCACCAATCAACGCGCCCCTCACGATTCCGGCAAGATGGCGAAGCGGGCGGTTGAGCAGTAAAGAGCTCTGAGTAGCGGACCCTGAAAAAGATCGTTGTAAGAATAAATGACGCGCAAAACTACTAAAATCTAACATCTAAAGTGAAGAACTATCCAACATACCTGTGATCTTCTCCTGCTGTGAGACAAACAAGTAAGCCTTTTAAACAGAACCATCAAATAGCAGAATGGCTAACTACAGCAAAGCTAACGGCAAAGTTAACAAATTGCTGCTAGTTCATTATTATGTCAGTCAAGAAGCTATGGAGACCAATGTAAAGGGGTCCAAGAACATGTTAACATCGCCAGGTAAAGCTCCCGTGCCTCCCAAAACCAAAAGAAAATGAAGAGCCCGCGATTAGCGCCGAGACAAGCGCCATACTAGCTGCGATTGAAAGTATGAGGAGATCGTTTGAAGAGCTCAGAAGCGACCTGAAGCAAAATACACTCCATCGCTAACCTTGTTAAGGCAGTTGATTTTAACAGTGGTGAAATCAAAGATTTGAAAGAGAAGAATAAAGTGATGGCCGAAGAGATTAAGCATCTGAAATCTACCAACAGTAATCTGACTGAGAAACTTTCCCGCGTTAAGAAAAAGACGGACGATTTGGAGGCATATATGTCAGGGATGTGTGTGAAGTATGGACCCAAACGCAGACGCTGAGGAAGTGCAGGATGTTTATTCAAGGTGGAGGTGATGGTGATGATGATGATGAAGAAGAGGACGACGGCAGGAACGGAGAGACTGGACATCGGGCAGGAACGAGGCAGCAGGGAAGGCACACGAGACATCAATAGTAGTAGTAGTATGATCCGGCCTGGAGTGAAAGGAAGTGATGGGTCTTAAAGGCAGGTGGTGAGTAGGATCAGGTGTGGTTGATTGGACAGACAGGTGAAGACAATGAGGCGTGAATAGGGCAGCGTGACAGGACCCCCCCCCCCCTTTAAAAGGCGAATTCCAGACGCCGTGGAGAGAGGAGCAAGAAAGAAAAAGGAAAAAAAAAGAAGCACCCTTGCCAGGGTGGGTGGAGGAGGCCCACGGAAGGAGGGCCCCGAGTCTTTCTGGGTACGCCCCTGGAAGTCTGGCAGACGACCAGGTGGGCGGCCCCTGAGGACCTGGAGGTCGGGCGGACGGCCCCGGTGGTGTCCCCTGGCTGGACGGCGGTCCGGAGGACGGCGGTCTGGAGGACGGCCCCGGTCGCGTCCCCTGGCTGGACGGCGGTCGGGCGGACGGCTTGGATGGCGTCCCCTTTCAGGACGGAGGTCGGGCGGACGGCGTCCCCTTTCAGGACGAAGGTCGGGCGAACGGCGTCCCCTTTCAGGACGGAGGTCGGGCAGAGGGCGTCCTCTGGCTGGACGGAAATCGGGCGGACGGCCCGGATGGCGTCCTCTGGCTGGACGGAAATCGGGCGGACGGCCTGGTGATCCTCCCTTGAGGACCTGGAGATCAGGCGGACAGCCCTTAGGTCCCCTTCTGAGGTCTAGGCAGCGGCTGAGGAGCTTGGCTGGTCGGCAGCGAAGAAGATGCCTGGCTGGTAGAGGTCGGCCGAGACGAAGAGAGTCTGGAGGCTCGGACGCCGGCTGAGACGAAGAATCTGGAGGCTCGGACGCCGGCTGAGACGAAGAATCTGGAGGCTCGGACGCCGGCTGAAACGAAGAATCTGGAGGCTCGGACGCCGGTTGAGAAGAGTCTGGAGTCTCGGACGCCGGCTGAGAAGAGTCTAGAGGCTCGGGTGATGGGGACGGGTCCTCCCTGACCCTCCCTGGGAGCTCTAGCGACGGGGACGGGTCCTCCATGACCCTCCCTGGGAGCTCTAGCGATGGGGACGGGTCCTCCCTGGGAGCTCCAGTGACCCATGGGGAAATGTCGGTCGCTGGAGAGCACTCCGAGGATCTCCTCAGCTCCGGAGAAGCGCACAGGAAGGTGAGGAGAGGCCACGAGCTTCACCAGGTTGGCCCTGATGTCCTGGCGGAGGGAGGCGATCTCTCTAGCGACTGCTGAGTCCATTTTAAGGCCGGATCATTCTGTCAGGGATGTGTGTGAAGTATGGATCCAAACGCAGATGCTGAGGAAGTGCAGGATGTTTATTCAAGGTGGAGGTGATGGTGATGATGATGATGAAGAAGAGGACGACGGCAGGAACGGAGATACTGGACATCGGGCAGGAACGAGACAGCAGGGAAGTCACACGAGACATCAATAGTAGTAGTAGTATGATCCGGCCTGGAGTGAAAGGAAGTGATGGGTCTTAAAGGCAGGTGGTGAATAGGATCAGGTGTGGTTGATTGGACAGACAGGTGAAGACAATGAGGCGTGAATAGGGCGGCGTGACAATATAAAAGATGGTGGAACCTGCGCCTTAACGGGCTGAAAGAAGAAAAGAATGAAGACATACGGAAACGGATTGTTGATATCATCATAAAGATCCTGTCACACTGGTATGAGAAGATGGATTTGATCTTGGACTCCGTGCATCGCCTTGGCGTCGACATCAATGGCCGCCCCAGACAGATCATTATGCAGTTTTCACTGAGAACCTACAAGGAGGAACTCTGGCGTGCCACCAAGGGCCATCCCATCTGCAGAGGCATCGGCATCAAATTCGCGGAGCACCTCACCAAGGATGAGAGAGAAGCTCGGCTGGCTGTGTGGCCAAAAGTAGAGCAGAGACGGAAGGCTGGGCAGAAGGCGGTCTACAGGGGAAGACACGCATACATCAATGGACATAAAGTGACGCCTTAATTAGCACTTATCACAGATCTTGAATCCCTCGTGAGTTTAAGCGTTCATTTTGCAGTCAGGGTTTTGCTACTTTTTTGGGGTTTTTTCTGTAAGGTAACACCCCCATTTTCTGCTTTATTGGTGGATATACCTGATTGTTTGTTACTGTTATATGTTCAGTTTGAAAAGCAATTTATCCCAAATTTCTATCAATGTAAGGGAGTTAAGAGACATAACTAAAAGGAAAAGTTTTTTTTTGTTTTGTAAAGGGAAAAATGCAAATTTAATACTATTACAGGAAACTCATTCCAAGCCTGAGGACCATATTTTTTGGACTAAACAGTGGGGAGATGGAGCTTATTTTTGCCATGGCACTTCAAGGTCAGCAGAGGTAGCTGTTCTACTGAAAAACTTTCAGGGACAAGTAATCTCTCAATTAAAAGATGATCATGGGCATTGGATAATCCTTATTATCAACATAGTTGACTTTAAAATAATTTTAACAAATGTATATGGATACAACACTATAAGCCAAAACAGACTGCTGCTAGAAGAAAATTGCCCTGCAGCTAGACCATCTAAGGTTAACATATTCTACCAACAATGTTATTATTGGAGGAGACATCAATCTTGTGCAAGATGAGTTTATGGATAAATGGCATTCTAAATATACGTCAAGTCATCCAAATTTTTTTTAATAAGTTCTGTACTGATCAAAACTTAGTGGACACATGGCATCATCTCAACCCAGGAACAATTAAATTCACTTGGTTAAATTCAAATTATAAATCTAGAATAGACCACTGGCTTGTGGCAAATGAGTTATTGTCATATGAAATCAGCTCTGATATTTCTGCAGCACCTCTGACTGCTCATAATCTTATTTATTTACAGTTAAAACCTCAAAACAAAACACAGACTACATGTAAATATTGGAACTTTAACTCCAGTCTTTTGAATAATGAAACTTATTGTTAAGATATAAGATCCATTCTTTCAGATGTTATGGATTTAGGAGAACTAGATACCCCTATTCGGAAGTGGGAATTCTTTAAATACAAGGTCTGACAATTTTCTATATCCTTTGGCAAAACAATGATAATGAAACTTAAAAAGAAAAAACTTGATCTTGTACAACTGAATTTTTACTGCAACAAGTCTAATCCTACTGAGGACGATAAACAAAAAATACGAAATTTCCAACCAAAATTAGACGAAATGTATATTCAGAAAGCAAAAGGAGCCTTTGTTAGATCAAGGGCTAAATGGAATGAAGAGGGGAAAAAAATACTGCATACTTTCATAACTTAGAAAAACGGAGACAACAAAAAAACACCATAAAATCCTTATTAATAGACAATATAGAGATTACAGATGAAAACTTAATCTCAAAAAAAAATTTTAATTTTACAACAATCTGTATACCTCAAAATTCTCAGAACAAAATTGTAAGTTTTTTTTTAACAGTATTAAAATGCATATTCCCAAAATTGATGATAATTTCAAACAAACCTGTGATAATAATATATCAAGATCAGAGTTGGATAAAGTGATGAAGAGCTTATCTCTGAACAAAGCTCTGGGTCCAGATGGACTTACTGGGAATTTTTATCGCCATTTCTGGGAAGATGTAAACCGTCTACTCTATGATCTTTTCTCAGATATTTTTGAATCTTGCTGTCTCCCTTTTACGATGCGTCAAAGAGTTATAATTTCTATTCCAAAAGCAGGTAAAGTCCAGGGGTCTCATTTATAAAGCTTGCTTATAAAACGCACAAAACGGGGTCTGAAAACTACGTAAGCAACTTTCTACGTAAAGTTTGGGATTTATAGAAAAAAATGTGACGGAAAAATGTGCGCAACTTTAAGCACTTTAAGGATCTTGCTTACGCACTTTGTGGACACAGAGGACACTGACAGCGCAGCAGGAGAGATGGCAAAAATGAAAATGAAAGCCACAATTTGCGCACACAGACACACAACCAGCAGTCACACCCCCCCCATCCCATCTCTGAACTAAGAATAAAAATGAGAATCTGAATGAAAATATGTTGGACATAAGAATTATATCACAGTATGTTCATATGTATTTATTTATTCAGATTATATAGAAATTGCACTTATTGGTGAATTATTATTACTATTATTATTATTATTAAATTATTATTATTACTTATTGGTGTGAAGTACGAATACTGCAGCATCCCCTGGATAATGATGCAGAATCGATGCTGGTGCTCATTAAAGATCACGCCACTGGAAGCAACTGGACGGGGGACCCGGTTGTTGGATCTACTGACCCGCTGAACCGTGCATCCCGTCCCCCACTCTTCTTATTTATATCAGGAACGCTGCTGCATCAACGCTTTGTCACTTGCAGCTCTTCCGTTTGTTTGTGACCCCATAACAATAGTTTGCAAGGATGATACTTTTTAAAAGTAGACTTAAAATGCACCTTTTCTGTCAGGCTTTAAATATCTTTTAAATATCTAGTTTTATTTGTTTTAATAAATCCCGGTCTTATTGTTGCTACAAGAAGTAATCATATAGGCCTAATTGAAACTTTATTGTTCTTATCTTTTTTATTGCTTGTGCTGCTTTTATTATTACATTTTTAAATCTTTTTACTCTCTTCTTGTCACACCTTTTCTTTTTGCAACTGTATTTTTGTCTTTGAATGTGAAGCACTTTGGGTGCATTCGTAAGTAAAAAAAAGTTGCTGAGCGTAACTACGGTTAAAGTAATGCAAAGTTTTATAAATGAGACCCCTGGGGTCTCATTTATAAAACTTTGCGTAGAATCATTACTAAAACCATACATAAGCTCAGCAACTTTTTTTTACTTACGCCTAATATGTTTCGGATCTATCAAACTTGGAGTACACACAGCTAAACGCACTTTCCGCTTTATAAATCCCACTCTCCCTAGAAATGTGCGCAGGTGTTTTTGCATCATATCCTGCCTCCTACACACCCACTTTCTCCCATAAATGGTCCATGCAAAGTGTCTAGTGAATATTCTGCATAGACTTAAGCCAGCTAATATGGTTTCACAGGTAACCGTGGCAACCGAGAAACGGAGAAAGTAATTTCACAGAGACAGCTGCAGGCTTATAGAGGCACGGAAAACTGTTTTATTTCAATCAATCACTCAATCAGCGCTTTACTCAGCCGAAGGCAGCCAAAGTGCTTCACATTAAAAGACAAAAATACAGTTGCAAAAAGAAAATGTGTGACAAGAAGAGAGTAAAAAGATTTAAAAAATTTATAATAAAAGCAGCACAAGCGATAAAAAAGATATGAACAATAAAGTTTCAATTAGGCCTATATGATTACTTCTTGTAGCAACACGTAGACTTGGATTTATTAAACAAAATAAAACTAGATATTTAAAGCCTGAAAGAAAAGGTGCGTTATAAGTCTACTTTTAAAAAGTGTCATTCTTGCAAAATATTGATATGGGGTCACAAAGAAACGGAAGAGCTGCAAGTGACGCAGCGTTGATGCAGCAGCGTTCCTGATATACCTCACTATGAACATCCAAAATAAACTTGCTGAATGTAATTTGAAATTAAACATATGGCTTCAGAGGGATCTCTCTATATTTGGTTGCATTTACCTGACGAACATGGAAAGTCTATCGAGATTAATTTATCCAACCTGTTGTACTCCTGTTTCAAACATACTGATAAAAACTATTAATACCATTAATTTCAACTTCATTTGGAGAAACAAACCACATTATTTAAAAAAAGATCAAATGGTCCAAGACATTAACAATGGGGGCTTGAAAGTAATAGATTTTGAATGCTTTAATGGTACACCAAAAATAAATTGGTTAAAAGCTTGGCTCAGTTCTAATAGTTTTTGGTATAGTATCCCAAAATTTATTTTCAACAAACTAGGTGGACTAAAATTATTACTCTTATCTGATTTAAATATTAATAAATTGCCCATTAAACTGTCAGAGTTTCACAAGCAAGTATTATTGTATTGGAAGCTACTGTATGTGCATAATTATTCACCACATTCGACTACAATGTGGAATAACAGGTACATACTTCATAGAAATAAGTCACTGATTTATGAAGAATGGTTGAATAGGAATATATGGTCTGTGGCGCACTTGATGAAAACAAAGGGTGAATTCCTAAATTATGAAGACTTTTGTATCAAATACAACTTCAATCCTTCTAAATCTGAATTTATAAGACTTTTGAAAGCATTGCCAGAAGAATTTATATTTCAAACCAAAAACATAATGAAAGACCAACCTATAAATCCACAGTTGGGCACCATATCAATCCATGGAATATCTCTCATAGATAAGAAATGCTCCAATCAGTTCATTAGACAATGCCTTACGGAGAATTTATTCCCTGGTAAGATCAACAAGAACAACATTATTTATACATTTGAAAAAAAATCCATTAATAAACTAAGAACACTGTACTTAAAACTTCCTATTCAACCAAAAGCCAGAGACACACTTTAAGATTATGAATGCTGTTTATCCCTCAAGGGATTTGCTAAAAAAACGCTTCAATACTGATGATAATACATGTACCTTCTGTGAGAACAATGTGGAGACAACGGATCACATTTTTTTTTTATGTACCAAGACTCAAATATTTTGGAAGAACTTACAGGACTGGATACAACGTCAAATTGAAATCCCAGGCCTTATCTCAAATGACAACATAACTTTGGAATTCTTCTTCAAAACAAGAACAATGAACTGTGTTATAACTTGGTCCTCTGTCTAGCCAAATTTTTTATCCATAAACAAAGGATTCTTAAATCATCCCCAAACTTTAAAATGTTCCTTATTGACTTTGACAGCTACCTAAAATCCCTCAAGTATATAAGTACCAATGGTAATGAATCTGTTTTTTGAACTGTTGAGTAAAACTACCCAGAACTGCATAACCCCTTGTATGTAAATTTAACCTCTTACACTATACAATACTTTGTTTTATATTTTTGTTCCATTATTGCCTGTTAACAATGTCATCTGAACTGACTTATTACAATTGCCCTATTTGTTTTGTACATGAAAATGTAAATACATATTTTCTTGGAAAATGAAAAAATAAAAATAAAATAAAAATCAACGTGCCCCTCATTTACATTATTACAATGCCCGTCCACGACAGCCAAAATAACGCATCAGATCTCACGAGACAAAAATGCATTCAGAAATAAGGGTCAGAGGAGCTCTGTGTTTATTTTTTTCACTTTTTTTCAACTTTTCTTTTTTAGAAGGGCCCGAAAGACTATAATAGAGCGTGGGTATCCAAGGTAATACTAGGTTATGACTCCTTTAACTGAAGTTTTCATTTATTATTTTTAGCAAGTGGAGTCGTAAAATTGTGTAATGTCATGTTAAATTGTTAAATTGGGTGTATTAGGTCCATTGTAAATTTAAGGGGAAAAAATGAGTAAATTTCTGTCAAAATATGTTGAGAATAATTTCACACATTTTTCAAGAAACAACTCGGAAATTATCTGGTAAAAGGTCGGAAACTTTTGATATTTGAACAAAGATATTTTATGAAATTGTAAGGTCAGAAGAAAATTAGAAAAATATTTGGCTGAGATTTTAAATCAGTTATGTCTGACAGAAAATGCCAGTTTTATAAGATTTAAGCGTTAAATGTACTATGCGCATCTGGATAATTTCAAAGGCGTAAGTAGTTCATGCGGCAACGCCTTGAAAAAACAGCAAACTCCTTCATAAACTGTATTTTCTATTAAACGGGTGGCTATCAAAACGGTATACCTTTTTATAAACTGAATTTTCTATGGAGCTAAGACCTGTCAGACCCCCAGATCCCGTCACAAACACTGGTATGCTGTTTTGATAAAGTAGGCTAAACTGACAGACAGCGCTATAAAAATGCACTTCCGGTATGCTATTCTGATAGGGTATGCCACATCGACAGGGCGCTGTGACTGGCTGGAAGAAGTAAGGAAGGACCTCCCTTTTTAGTGCTATGTAAACAAACAGGCACTGAGCATGCGTGACAGGAGTAATGGAGGAGTGTTTGTGATTGCCGAAAGGATCTGATCTGTTTTTTCTCCGTTTCTCGCACTCTGGGAATAAATCTACCTCTCTCCACATCAGCGCGTGTAAGTTAATACCTGTCACTGAAAAAGATACTTGCTGGTTGAAAAGCAGAATTTCCTTCGAGTTTGACAAGAAAGAAGTGAGCGTCAACAAACGAGCCATGTTTGCTACTTCTTTAGCTGAGAGCGGAGGAAGCTGTCAGATCCTATGAGACCGCCGCACAGTGAAGTCCTTCTCAGCTACATCACTGTCAGCTCAGATGTTTGCAACTGGGATCATGTGGATAACTGTGACGGAGTTAAAGGTTCTTCTTAGTTGGCGTATTGTGTCAGAGGGCTAGAGAGAAGAACAGATGGTCATACATCCAGTTAGCTCAGACCCACCCAGTCCTGAGAGTACATTAAAACCAGCCTTATGCTGTCATACAGTGTAAAGGTGGAATATCATTTCCACATGATGCACATTTCCTAGACTTCATGTTAGTGTGCTCATTTCAGAAAGTCTAGTACTGCCTAGCTGCCTGTTAATGTTATCATTATTATCATTAGTCAGCCATCGTTGAACTATAACAATTGCACTGGAAAATCTGAAAATAGATCTTTTAAGTGTATCAAGTTTTCATCAGTTTCTTGGTTATGTCTAAGAGGGTTCTAACTGACCTCAGATGGGTGTAAGGAATGCATACATGTTTAAGTGTAGTTACAGCAGTGCAGGATATGCTGTCCTGGGATAGTATGGAACATGGAGTGATTAGAGATGAAAAGCCCAATCTTCGATGACCACAGACCCCAGGGTGACTTTGCTTGGGTATTTCCACCTTTCAGGATGAGAAGTTTTGAGTGTTTTCCCTCAAACCATCTGCTGTAGAGTGCTGGAATCCATAATGTGTGGAAATGGCTGGTATGATCCTTCCCTGACTGACTGAAACTGTTCAAATCAAAATCAAATCAAACTTTATTTATAAAGCGCTTTGCTCCAGTTCTTTTAAGACATTGTTACACTCTGTACTTTTGGCACCGTGTTAACACATACTTGATTGCTTCAGAGTAGCAAACTAACCAAGTTTCAGCCTTTATAGTGGTGGTCACACTTGGACTTGATCAGGAGAAGCATGCATTTGATTTGCAGATCCAAAGCACTCTCCTGGAAGCAAGTCTCCTGTGGACTTCTTACAAACGGACTTTATGTTTTTGCCACATCGCTTCTGTGGTTTTACTTAGCTTCGGTAAAGTATGTTCTGACAAAAATTTATATATTTGTTGAAGTACATTTGACTTTAAATGCACCTACTACTTTGTTTGATCATGCAAAATATGATAGAATAGGACTTCTAAAAATTAGTTGATGCAAATTTCTAACATCCATAACCTGATGTATCTGTGTATTCCATTAACAGTACATGTGCTACTTGGAATAGCAAGATGACTACAGATACTCCAGCCCAAACTCCTCATTTGAGGGTAATGATGTTCTCCCCCTCCAAAGAAGAGTTCAAGGACTTTGTTCGGTATGTTGCCTTCATGGAGTCACAAGGAGCACACAGAGCTGGAATGGCCAAAGTAAGCAGATTCTTTTATTCAGATGGCTCTTTGAGTTTTTATGATAACATGTGTTAGAATATTATTAACTATTATTGTGTCTCTTAGCGTTTTCTACACTGAATGGTACACAGGACTGGTGAAATTTAGCAGAGACTTGCATCACTTAGTTAATGTAACTTTTAAAGTACAGGGGACCCACCCAGAAATATTTTTACATTTTACATGAGTTTGACAACATAGGAAGTGCAACAACTCGATTGAATTTCCACAGGACATATTTCATCGTCTTTCATCAGTACAGCTGCTTAATTCAGTTTATTTATATAACGCCAATTCACAACAGATGTCATCTCAAGGCACTTAACAAGAAGTCATTTCAATACATTTATACAAACATTCCAATCAGTTAAAAAGTTTCCTATTTAAGGAATCCCAGCAGATTGCGTCAGTCATTGGCGTGAGGTTGGGCCCCGTTGATGCAGACTTTCCAACCACAGCAATCCTTCAGCAATCCCTCATACTGAGCGAGCATGTAGTGACGGTGGAGAGGAAAAACTCCCCTTTAACAGGAAGAAACCTCCAACAGAACCAGGCTCAGTAGGAGCGGCCATCTGCCACGACCGTCTGGGGGTTTGAGAAGACAGAGCAGAGACACAGAAGGAACAGAAGATCTGATATAAGAGAACTTTCTATGTTACAGAAAGTAAAAAGTTAATAACAGGACACAGTGGATGTTCAGTTACTGGGAGCATCATCCCAGTCGATGCCCCCCGTCCAACAGGGCATTGCAGCCAAGCAGGATACCAGACCAGGAATATCTTCTATGGAGAGAAAAACACTGAGAGAAAACAAAGTTAACAGTCGAAATAACAGAATGTACTGTAATACAACTGGAGAGTAGTAGTAGAAAAGGAAGTAGCAGAGTGAAGAAAATTGGTAAGTCTGTCCTCCAGCAGTCTAAGCCTATAGCAGCATAACTACAGAGATAGCTCAGGATTACCTAAGCCACACTAACTATAAGCTTTATCAAAAAGGAAATTTTTAAGCCTGGCCTTAAAAGTAAACAGAGTGTCTGCCTCACGGACTAAAGCTGGGAGCTGGTTCCACAGGAGAGGAGCCTGATAACCAAAAGATCTGCCTCCCATTCTACTTTTAGAAATCCTAGGAACTACAAGTAAACCTGCAGTCTGAGAGCAAAGTGCTCTGTTGGGAACATATGAAACAATTTAAATGAAACAATGATTTAAATGTGAAGTCTTGGTCAAAAATAACACCGAGGTTCTTTACGTTATTACTGGGGGCAAATTTAATGCCATCCAGATGAAGTGATTGACTAATTAGTTTTGTTTTTTAGAACTTCTGGTCCAAAGTCAGCAACTTCTGTCTTGTCAGAATTGAAAAGCAAAAAGTTTAGATTCATCCATGTTTTTATGTCTTCCAGACATGCCTGTAATCTACCTAACTGACTGGGTTAATCAGGATTTATGGATAAATATAGTTCAATTCAATTCAAAAATACTTTATTGATCCCAGAGGGAAATTAAGTGTTGGTATAGCTCATATAATTAATTCTTTAAGGAGTTGTTGTAGATGATGATGGCTGTGGGCAGGAAAGATTTCCTGTAGCGGTCTGTATTGCAGCGAAACTGAAGAAGCCTCCGACTGAAGACGCTCTGTTGTTGTATGACTGTCTCATGAAGAGGATGCTCAGGGTTGTCCATAATTTTTTTGATTTTATGAAGAATCCTTCTTTGCATTATCATCTCCAGATTTTCCACAGTTGTCCCAAGAACAGAACCAGCCTTCTTTATCAGGTTGTTTAGCCTTTTTAAATCCCTGGCTCTGATGCTGCTACCCCAACAGATGACGGCTGAAGAGATTACACTCAACAGACACAACAGACTTGTAGAAGATCTGCAGCGTCTTGCTGCAAACCTTGAAGGACCTAAGCTTCCTCAAGAAGTACAGTCTGCTCTGTCCCTTCTTGTAGACGGCTTCACTGTTGCGCCTCCAGTCCAGTCTGTTGTCAAGGTGAACTCCGAGGTATTTATATTCCTCAACCACCTCCACTTCTTCTCCCATGATGGAAACAGTGTTTGACTTATCCCTGTTTCTTCTGAAATCTACAATCATCTCCTTTGTTTTGTTCACATTCAAGGTGAGACGATTGTTCCCACACCATGTCACAAAGCGGTCCACCAGCTCTCTGTATTCAGCTTCTTGTCCATTTCTGATACACCCGACAATTGCAGAGTAATCTGAGTATTTCTGCAGATGACAGGTCTCTGATTTGTACTGGAAGTCTGAGGTGTACAGATTGAAAAGGAATGGTGAGAGTACGGTCCCTTGTGGTGCTCCTGTGCTGCTGACCACCTGGTTTGACACACAATTCTTCAGTCTCACAAATTGTGGTCTGTTGGTCAGGTAGTCATTGATCCAGGCGATTGTTGAGGGCTCCACCTGTGTCTTCAGGAGTTTCTGACAAAGCAATTCAGGCTGAATTGTGTTAAATGCACTAGAGAAATCAAAGAACATGATCCTCACAGTGCTGCCTGCTTTGTCCAGATGACAGTGGGTTGGTTGAGTATCATCGGCATAGCTGTGGAAATTTATCCCATGCTGTCTAATGATTCTACCAATTGGGAGCATATATATGGTGAAAAGAATTGGTCCAAGCACAGAACCCTGTGGAAATCCACAAGTAACCCTTGAGAGTGAAGAAGATTTATCATTTAGATGAACAAACAGGAATCTATCAGACAAATATGATTTAAACCAGCCTAGTGCTGTTCCTTTGATCCCTGCAACATGTTCAAGCCTTTCTAAGAGAATATTATGATCGCCTGTGTCAAAAGCAGCACTGAGATCTAACAAAACCAGAACAGACAGCACTCCATTATCTGAGGCCATGATAATATCATTAGTAACCTTCACCACTGCTGTTTCAGTGCTATGATGAGCTCTAAAACCTGACTGAAACTCTTCAAACATCTCGTTACTGTTTAGATGCTCACTGACTTGATTAGCAACAATTTTCTCAAGGATTTTGGATAAGAAAGGAAGCTTAGATATAGATATGTAATTCACTAAGTCATCTTGATCAAGGGAAGGTTTCTTGAGTAAAGGTTTAATTACAGCTCTTTTCAATTCTTTTGGTACGTATCCGTAACCCTAACCCTAACTCTGTATCGTACTAAGGATAGACTCATCATGTCCAAAATGGGGCCAGGAACCAAATGGAACACTTCCTTAAATAATTTGTTTGGGATTGGGTCCAAGATACAAGTTGAAGGTTTAGATGAGGCTAATATTTTTGATAATTCTGAAAGCTCGACTGAATCAAAACAGCCTAAGAACAAATGAGGTTCTACAGTTCTTTCCGATGCTGCCTCGTTTACTAAGGAAGAAGTAATCATGTTTGGGAGGATGCCAATGATTTTATTTTTAATAGAATACATTTTATTTATGAAGAATCCCATAAAATCATCACTGCTACGAGCTGGGGGAATAGTTGGCTCAACAGAGCTATGACTCTGTGTAAGTTTGGCAACTGTACCAAAAAGAAACCTAGGATTGTTTTTATTCGCATCTATTAATGATGAAAAATTAGCTGTTCTAGCTTGTCGAAGGGTCTTTTTATACAACAGTAGACTGTTAATTCAGGTTAAATAGGAATCCTCTAGATGTGTAGAGCGCCATTTTCTCTCCAACTTCCTAGTATTCTTCTTTAAAGTGCGCAACTCTGCATTAAACCAAGGAGTCAGCCTCCTATGGCTAGCCACTTTCTTTTTTAAGGGAGCTACACTATCTAATGCCAAACGCAATGAGGACGTAACGCTGTGAACCAGACCACATTTTCTGAAGGGTTAGAGATAGAATTGCTGCCATCCACTTTGTTACTCTGAGACACTGAGGAAAGTAAGAATGGAACAGATTCTTTAAAAATTGTTACAGCATTGTCTGATAAAGCTCTACTATAATAACATTTTCTTTCACATTTAAGATGGTCAATTAAAGTAAATTCAAATGTTTTCAAGAAGTGGTCAGACAGGACCGGGTTATGTGGGTGGACTGTTATTTCCTCACACTCAATACCGTATGTCAGTACAAGGTCCAAAGTGTGTTTACCTGAGTGGGTGGGTCCCTGTACTTTTTGAGTAAAGCCTATTGAGTCTAAAATAGCATTAAAGGCTGCATTTAGGCTATCACTTTCAGTATCCACATGAGTATAAAAGTCCCCCACTATAAGGGCCCTATCAGTATTTAATACTAAATCAGAAAAAAAAAAGTGAGATCTGATCCAAGAATTGAGAGTAAGGGTCTGGTGGACGATACAAAACCACAAACAAAAATGGTCTTAATGTTTTGCAACTTGGATGAGGAAAATTAAGGGTTAGATGTTCAAAAGAACTGTAGCTATCAATTGGTCTGGGACTAATTAGTAAATCAGAACGAAAAATGGTTGCAACTCCTCCTCCTCGCCCAGTATTTCTAGGAATGTGAAAATTTAAATGACTGGAAGGAGTTGACTCATTTATACTGACATAATCCTCCTGCTGCAGCCAGGTTTCTGTGAGACAAAGCAAATCAATGTGATTATCATAAATCAAGTCATTTACTAACAAAGTCTTTGAGGAGAGAGATCTTATGTTTAATAAACCACATTTAATAGATTTATTTTTCTGTTCAGTCAAAGTCGTATTTATCTTTATGTGATTTCCATAATTTGCTTTTGTTGGCTTAATTTTTAATCCATTTAATTTTGGCTGTGGGCAAGACACTGTTTCTATAGGGTAATGGGTGGGTAACAGTACAGAAGCAGCAGAGAGATGGGTTAAACTACAACTCTGCTTCCTGGTCTGGACCCTGGGTTGTCAGTGTTTTGGAGGATTAATACATTCGGCCATATTCCTAGAAAGAAGAGCTGCTCCATCCAAAGTGGGATGGATGCCGTCTCTCCGGATCAGACCAGGTTTTCCCCAAAATGTTCGCCAGTTATCAATGTAGCCCACATCATTTGCAGGACACCATCACACCATTAAAGGCTTACCTTTAATGCTCCTCCTCAAGGATCACTGAGACTTTCAAACAAGATGACTTGACTTTTACTTTATTGCTCCCTTTGGGATAACTCCCTCAGGAAATTTTAATTTCTCTCTATCTCCAGCAGTCACGGGGCGAGAGGCGGGGTACACCCTGGACAGGTCGCCAGTCCAATTTATTTAATTAATAAATGTAATTATTGCATAGTGGTGGTGAATGTGGTTATTGCACCCAGAAAAATTGCTCCACCTGCTTCCCTGCCCTTCTGTCCTGTGTTGCATATCTCTGTCCCTGTGTGATGGAAAAGAGTTCTTAAGCTTTTTGGTCTTAACACCTGCGACGAAGTGGTCTTCCACTGAACCGGCTCCCCTAGTTGCTGATAACGTTATGCAGAGGATGGCTTGCATTGTCCATATTATCCAGCAGTTTGTCCAGTGTCCTCATCTCTACCACCCTACCCAGCGAGTCCAGCTTCATGCCGACCACTGAGCCAGCCTGCTTCATCAATTTATCCAGTCTGGATTTTTCCTTGTCAGATATCAAATCAAATCAAACTTTATTTATAAAGCGCTTTTCATACAAGAAATTGCATCACAAAGTGCTTTACAGATAAAAATGACCCCATCCCTCCCCCACAGATTTAAAAAGCATGGTCCCAGTTATACCCCCTCCCCCCAGCCCAACTCCCATGCACACACACAGTTAAAAGCAACAGTAAGAAAGGACATTGGGCCGAGTGCAGATGAACCATGCAAGGAAACGCCACCAGGCACCCAGGAGAGCACCCAGGCAGCTACAGCCGACCACCGCTCCCAGGAAATAAATGTGATAGGATTAAATATTAAAACTTTGATAAAATATAATCATATAAAACATGCAGAACAATTAAACAGACAATAATAAATATTAATCAGTTAAAATCTAGGCTAAAAAGGTGAGTATTGAGCCTGCTCTTAAAAACATGAACGTTCTCTGTGGCCCTGAGGTTCTCCAGCAAGGTGAGGGCCATAATAATGGAAAGTGACTGTGTGTCCTAGCTTTTGTGGTGACAAGGAGACGGCTGCCATAGGAGCACAGAGACCGTGAAGGTTCATATGATAAAAGCAGTTCAGAGAGATAAGAAGGCCCAAGACCATTAAGACACTTAAAAAACATTAAAAGAACCTTAAAATCGATCCAAAAACGTATGGGGAGCCAATGCAATGGATTTAAGACGGGTGTAATGTGCAGATATGCTGCATCCCCATGCAGTCACACACACGCACGCACACACACACACGCACACACACGCAGACAGACACAAGAAAAGCCTCAATGAAAAAAAGGACATTGACAACTACAGACAAAACATCCACAGCAATTTGCTGCAGATGTATAAAGTCTGCAGTCTCCTTAGGAAATACAGCCTGCTTTGTGTCTTCCCATACAAGTGGTTGGTTTGTGTTGGCCCGTCCAGTTTATAATCCAGCCACAGCCCGAGGTATTTGTAAGCATCTACAACCTCCACCTCTGCTCCCTCTAACAGCACTGGTCATGGTTCTGATCTGGACCTCCTTCATCTTATGATGTTGTTAAAAACTTAATGACAGTTGTTGTGCTCAACAGAGGCAAAATGCTTTTCACCAGCTGTGTATATACGTGCCAGATGACTCATATTAGTTTGATTTACTGTTTTTTGTGTGTGTAAAGTTTTATTTGATCAAAGAAAACGCAATATATGTTGAAATATAATCCATTAGATTTGAGTATTATGAATACAGACATTTTTCATAAAGTCTTATAATAAAGTATTTAAAACCTTCCATCCATACATTGTCTATACCACTTTTATACCTTGCAGGGTCGTAGGGGGCTGGTGCCTATCCAGCAGTCACTGGGTGAGAGGCGAGTTACACCCTGGACAGGTCCCTACGCCATCACAGGGAAACAACCATGCACACACACTCGCACCAAAGGACAATTTAGAGAGCCCAATTAATCTAACAGTCATCATTTTGGACTGTTTGAGGAAGCCGGAGTACCCTGAAAAGACCCACACATGCACAGGGAGAAAATACAAACTCCAGGCAGAAAGACCCCAAGGTGGGATTTGAACCTAGGACCTTCTTGCAGCAAGGCAACAGTGCTACCACTGCAGCACTTTGCAGCCCGTATTTAAAACTCTTAAAACCAAATCTCAATTTTATTTTGAGGCATGCTTTTTTAATGTTTGTTGGTTGACATAATCATCCAAAGCAATGAACCACAATTTTGGATATAAATCTTTTTAGCAAACCCCAGTAGACTATATGAAGTTATATCTTCATAATTCGGTTTCATCTCCATTTGCTTTGCTTTTAGATCATTCCACCTAAAGGTTGGAAACCAAGAAGTACATATGATGACATCAATCACCTGCTGATTCCTGCTCCAATACAGCAGGTGGTGACTGGCCAGTCCGGATTGTTCACACAGTACAACATCCAGAAGAAACCAATGACTCTCCTCGAGTTTCAAAAGACCTCCAGTTTGGATAAGTCTGTTTGCTTAGTGACCTACCTTTTCTTTTCTTTTCTTTCAACACTGTGTATTAAAGGGGAAATATTACAGTGGGGCAAAAAAGTATTTGGCAGCCACCGATTGTGCAAGTTGTCCCAATTAAAAAGATGAGAGAGGTCTGAAATTTTCACTATAAGTACACTTCAACTGTGAAAAACAGAACATAAAAAAATCAAGCAAATCACATTGTAATATTTTTTTTAAATGTATTTGTATAATGATGCAGAAAATAAGCATTTGGTCAGTAACAACCTAATTACGTTGCAATGTAGCCTTGGTTGGCAATGCCAGAGGTCACAGGTTTCCTGTAGGTCTTTACCAGGTTTGCACACATTATAGCTGGTATTTTGGCCCATTCTTCCTTACAGATCTTCTCTAGAGCTGTGATGTTTTGGGGCTGTCGCTGGGCAACACAGACTTTCAACTCTCTCCACAGATTCTTTTTTTTTTTTTTTTTTTTATCCCACGATTTCTTCCCATTATTTATCACCCAGTGCTCCTTAGTTCAGGTCCTGGGGTTCCACTCTCCCTCTGTGCCTTCACTGAAACCCATGCCTCCTTCGTGCTTGGGGAATGGGCAGGCCCTTCTTTTCACCCGACGGGGCGGGGTTTCTCCGGCTGGACGTAGCGCGTGGAAGGATCATGTTATTCCAGCCAGATCCTCCCAACCCCACAGGCGCCCCGGCCGGCCAGGAGGAGGCAGTATACAGCCCCAGGACTAATGCATGTTTTTGTGGGAGTAGCTCACATTAGCTGCTCAAGGGAACACAGGGAGAACATGCAAACTCCACACAGAAAGGCCCTTTCGCCAACCCCACCCAGGGTGTGGGTGACAATGATGTGGGGGACCAAACACACCCTCAGCACCCACAGTGTCCCCGGCGGTAATCGAACCCGGGACCTTCTAGCTGTGATGTGACCCAGGCTACCAGCTGCGCCACCGTGCCCCCTCCTCCACAGATTCTTTATTGGATTATGGTCTGGAGTCTGGCTAGTGCACTCCAGAACCTTGAAATGCCTTTTATGTAGCCACTCTTTCGTTGCCCGGGCGCTGTGTGTCGGATCATTGTCATGCTGTAAGATATAGCTACGTTTCATCATCAATGCTCTCACTGATGGAAGGAGGTTTTTGCCCAAAATCTCACGATACATGGCCCCATTCATCCTTTTCATAATACGGATCAGTCGTCCTGTCCCCTTTGCAGAAAAGCAGCCCTAAAGCATAATGTTTCCCCCCCAATGCTTCACAGTGGGTATGGTGTTCTTGGCATGCATTCAGCATTTTTTCCCCTCCAAACACGGCGAGTGGCGTTTATACCAAAGAGTTCTATTTTGGTCTCATCTGACCACATGACATTCTCCCAATCCTCCTCTGGATTATCTAGATGGTCTCTGGCAAACTTTAAGCCGGGGTACCTTTCGAGCGCTGCAGGATTTTGATCCAATTTCAATTAAATTCAATTCAGTTTATTTATATAGCGCCAATTCACAACAGATGTAATCTCAAGGCACTTAACAAGAAGTCATTTCAATACATTTATACAAACATTCCAATCAGTTAAAAAGTTTCCTGTTTAAGGAATCCCAGCAGATTGCGTCAGTCATTGGCGTGAGGTTGGGCCCCGTTGATGCAGACTTTCCAACCACAGCAATCCTTCAGCAATCCCTCATACTGAGCAAGCATGTAGCGACGGTGGAGAGGAAAATCATCCATGATGATGTATTGTGTTACTAATAGTAACCTTTGTTACTGTGGTCCCAGCTCTCTTCAGGTCATTGAACAGTTCCCCCCCTGTAGTTCTGGCTGTTTCCTCACTGTTCTCAAGATCATATGTACTCCACCAGGTGAGATCTTGCATGGAGCCCCAGGTCGAGGAACATTGTCAGTGGTCTTGTATTTTTTCTGCACCATTATACAAATAAATCCTTTAAAACAATTTGATTTCCTGGATATTTTTTTTCTTACTTTCTGTCTTGAGGTACACAGTTGAAGTGTACCTATGATGAAAATGACAGACCTTTGTCATATTTTTTTCTGGGACAACTGGCATAATCAGTGGCTGCCAAATACTTTTTTGCCCCAATGTATGCAACTTTGTGTCATCATTTGGGTCCATCCATCAATATTTTTCAGAAATCTTGTCCCTCTACAAGCCGAATTTAGATATACATGCCCCTCATCTATCAAACCCCACCCCTCACCTGTCAAAACCCACCCCTCACCTGTCAACCCCACCCACCAATTCCATGCCATTCTCATATGTGGCAAAGCTGCAGCCTAGTAACAAGATGGGTAGTTGTGGTCTGCACCCTCTAATTTGTATAAACGTGACAGAGTCCTCTAAACAGCTCATTCTGAAAGGGACTGAAATTGTCAAGAATTGAGATGCTGAGAACTTCATTAACATGTTTTGTGCAGACCATAGACCTATTATAGCTTGTTTAAAAAGAGGCACAATATCTCCCCTTTAAATGATTATTCGCTTGGTGTTAAACTTCATTATTGATTATCTCCAAATATGTCGAACCTTAGGTTTTGTAGTCCCAGCTATGTGGATTTTGATGAACTGGAAATGAAGTTTTGGAAGAACCTGACCTCTAATCCCCCACTATATGGAGCTGATGTCAGTGGGACACTGTTTGATCCAGTGAGTGGGAACTAGATAAAACCTACTAAACCCCTATCCAGTGTTTCTTTTTTCTCCTTTTTTTCAATAATCAGGTATTTTTGTCGTTCACTGATTCCTGTGAATCCTTCTTTTGCAGGATGTGTCTGAGTGGAACATGGCCCATCTTAACACAATCCTGGACACTGTGGAGAATGAGAGTGGAATGAAGATAAAAGGTGTTACCACCCCATGCCTGCATTTTGGAATGTGGAAGAGTGCATTTGCTTGGCACACAGAGGACATGAATCTATATAGCATTAGCTACCTGCACTATGGCGAGCCAAAGTCATGGTAAATGTTTTTCAACGTTCACTTCAGTTTATTTGTATAGCCCCGATTCACAACACGTGTCATCTCAAGGCACAAAAAAGTCAATTTAATCAAGCCATCAATATTTATTTGTATAGCGCCTTTATAACATCCAGAAATGTGCACAAGGTGCTTTACAGTGAAACAAATCATTAAAAACATTAAAAACAAAAAAAGAAAAACATACATGGGTTAAAACAGTCAGCATAAAACATAGACATAGAAAGCCTGCCTGTATAAGTGAGTCTTTAACTGTGCTTTAAAAACAGACGCAGTGCAGGTGGAGTATGGAATTATATTTCAGTCAAAAATCCAGAGCGAGATTTTCAATCCTCACCTGTGCGTATTCAATAAGGCACGCATTTGGATTTCACCTCACACGCACTCTACACGAAGCTTTCATACACGCGTGAAGGTAAATCTTAGGAGAGGCTGCGTCCTCGAAAGGAAATTCTGCTGGCGCCAGTAAAAAACTTTTGACTGTTTGGAGGAGGAGCCTAAGGTCAGCACTGACCCTATGTAATTGGTCTTTTTAAATCGGTAATGCCCACAGGATCAGTAGTTATATTTTATTTCACAGTTTAACAATACAAGAAAATGGCATTTGTCAAACAAAGACTTTGGTGATGCCAGACAGCCAGGAAAATAGCAAAAGTACATTGGTGTAGCATTCAAGCAGAGAAAAAAAGAAAAACTAAAAACATAAATAAATGAAATTAAATGAAAAATACATTTTAAAAAGGGCTAGGGGTAAAAAGTTCACAATCAGTCCATTATATCCTTTCAAGCAATTGCAGTGCTTTTCTTCATTAAAGAAAGTGAAGGAGAGGAAGAGCTTCAGTTCTTTCAGGAAGGTATAAAACAAGTTTGCATTTGAGAAATTTACATTTATGAATGGAAAACTAACAGAATATAAATTATGACATTTAATATGAGGTTTTTTTTTTCTTTTTGAAGGATACTAAAAGTAATGTGATGTTTGGTGAACTCTTATGAAAAAATCACTGATCCTGTGGGCGTTACTGATTTCAAAAGACCAATTACACAGGGTCAGTGCCGACCTTAGGCTCCCCCTCCAAATACAGCCTCGGAGCATGAACAGAGAATGCTCGATCACCCCACCTTTTATATCGTGACCAGGCAACCACCAGAAATGTTTGCTCTGCAGATCTCAATATCCTGGCAGGATGGTAAACGGCTACTAATTCTGCGAGATAGGCTGGTCCCAGGCCATTGGCAGCTTTAAAAACAAAAAGAAGGACCTTGAATTTGATCCTGAAAGCAATCAGTAGCCAGTGCAGATTTTGGAGGATTAGGGTGATGTGTAAGTATTTTGAAGTGCTGGAGAGGAGACGGGCAGCGGCGTTCTGTACATGCTTTAGCCAACGGAGGAGAGAGTTAATTCGTCATACAGGGCATTGCAATAGTCCAGTCTGGAACTAATAAAGGCATGTATGGCCTTCTCTACGTCAGCTCGAGACAGGAAGGGCTTCACCTTTGCCAGCAGTCTAAGCTGGAAGAAGCTGGCCTTTACCACCCCACTGACCTGCTTGTTAAACCTAAGTGCATTGTCAAAAGAAACTCCCAAGTTTTCTTTACAGCTCTAGAAATCTAGAAAGCTCTAATCATACATACATTCAAATTGATCCTAGTGATGGCTCCAGACCTCTCAGATCCATCCTGGATTTCATGTAATAACAAAAGGAAATTTCTTACTGTGCTAAAATAAAACATTGGCACTCACTACACAACATCAATCATACAGTATGAAACAGACTTCATGCTCTTTGCTCTTAATGAAAAGTTTTAACCATCCTGAACGCATGCTTCTCTTCATCTTCCATTTGTTGAAGAATGACAAAGTTTTCCTTAAATCAGTGGTCCCCAACCTTTTTTTCGCCACCGACCGGTTTAATATCAGACAATATTTTCATGGACCGGCCTTTAAGGTGTGGAGGATAAATGATAACGGACGGTATAAAAAGGGTTATTTTTAAAATTATAACAATAGACGTAAATCCAATGTGTATTCGCAGCTTTATTAACAGCGTCCTCCTAACATTGAGCAGACAGCATAACACGAGTAACATTCAGCCCCCTAAAGCTCTCTGGTCGCCATGGTAACATGTAAACATACCTTTAACAATTCAAGATTTACCACAAAAACAAATACAAAGTGCATGAAAAATCTAACCACAACGCTGAATCAGTGAGAGCCTTGCCGGTAACTATCACGTGACCAATACAAGCCTCTTGACGTGTCAGACTGAGCTATGTAACGGGATATCCGGTCATTTTTCAAAATAAAACAGCGGTCACCCTCAGATAATAAATAAAACGGAAATACGGGAAGTTATTTATTCTTCCTGAGTGGCTCGCGGCCCGGTACCACATGACCCACGGCCCGGTACCGGTTAGCGGCCCGGGGGTTGGGGACCACTGCCTTAAACTACAACCAAACTTTGAGGTGGACAAACTTTCAGTACACCTGTACATCCACACTAGTTCTTTTAGCCATTGGACAAAGTTCTGAATGTCATAATTTCTCAATAGCTTGTTTATGAAGTTTTATTTGGACCAGCTGAATGGGTCATTTATAGCTTATAAAACCATGAATAATTTTTTTTTTCTTGCTTGAAAAGAATGTTTTTACTTTGCTCTCCAATAGCATGCTAATCATACTTTGAATGACCGTCTCAATTTTGTTGATCTGCAGGTATGTTGTCCCACCAGAGCATGGCAGAAGATTGGAACGACTTGCGAAATGTAAGGGAAGAAAATCTGCCTATTTGATTTTATCTATTCAGATAAAATGTAATGTTTAATCTTTTTTTTTTATTGCACAACTTTCCACCCTAATCCAGCTTTCTGGATGGCCAACACCACTGAATGAATGATTCTACTGTGACAGCTCTGGATGTAGCTTGTCTACTTTTAGTTTTTGCTCTTTCTTATTCTTTTTTGGTCTGCCATTATAAAATTCCCAGTCTGCACATTTTTTCACATTTAAATTATAATAAGGTAAAAAAACTCAGTTGACAGTGTTGGTGAAGCTGGAGAACAGACTAAAAGATTTTTTTTCCCACCAAACTTTACCACTTGTTCTCACTCGTAAAAAGTTGGTCTGCATCGGTCTGCAGGGTGAGTTGGGAGAAAAAGCCGTTAGTGTGAGAGGATGTAAGTCTGCAAGTGTCTGAGCGAAACTGCTGCAACCTGACCTGACCTGACCTGACCTCAGTGTCCGTCAAAAGAACAGATCATTTTAAACAGACACAAAAACCAATTTAGTATAATTCTGTTTATTTATATAGTGCCAATTTACAATTCACAAAAAAGTCAAAACACTTAGAAATCTAAAACTAAAATACTATAAATGAAAATCTTTATTGAAACAATATACATAAATATTGAACATAAAGGTAAAATCCTTTTACATAACAAGCATCAGTAATTTTCTTTTTAAACTGAATATTTAAGATAATGTAAAGTGTTTATTTACACAATTTAGTCTAAACATATTGCTGTCTGTCAATGCCTGGTTCTCACGGGAGGATTTCTAGGCCAATTTTTGCCCCAATTTTCCCCTTTTGACACGCCCCGATTATGAGGATGGCTCTTAAGATAATCCTAACAGATATTCCTGCTGTGTGTGGTGTGTTCAGAACATCCGGTTTCTTAACCCTGGTCGTCACGGCCCACTGTCCTGCCAAGGGGCACACTCTCCAGGCCAAATTTGAAATGACAAAGATTGCAGTTTGCCCCTCATCAAGGAGACTCCATCCATCTTGTATATACAGCCCTGCATGTTTTCCGTGTTTCCCTTCTGCCACATATCTGATCTGAATCACTGGGTGATTATGCTTCTGCAGCACTTGATGGCATGCATGAACTAATGGTATCATTTGAGTCCGGTGTGCTGGAGCAGAAATGGAGCTGTGTTGTTTTTTTACTGGTGTTGTTATTCTCTCTTCCGCGGTCTTGTCTCTTCTCAAAGGGGGAGTGCCGAAGCTAAGGCAATAATTCAGTTTTCTCCTATTGCATGAAAACCCACTGAGTTATATGACTGAAGCAATGACTAGAATCAGCGCCGGATTATTTTAGCAGAGGCCCCTGGGCACAAAGTGTTTAAAGGGCTCCCACACCGCCAAAAAAAGTAATATAATTTAAACAGGATTTTTCCAACATTCTTGTAAAACCACATTGCTCATCTCAGGGCTAAAATATTATGACACTACACAGTTGTGTAAGTTGCTTGCCTATGTAAACACAGTCTTCTTGATCTCACCTCCACAAGGCCTGGACTACAATTCCGATTATTCCATAACTTAATCACAAAAACTCACTCATACTCGTAAATTTTTCTTTCCTGTCTCACAGCGCTCCTTCGGTTCTTTTGCTTCTCAGCTCTCCAATTCTGCACTTATGTCTGTCTTCCCCCTATTTTCCTTTCTCTTTTCTTGTTAAAAAATAGTGCGACCAGTTTAAGTAAACTAGACTCATACTTTAAAGCATTTGATCATAAATGGAAAATGAATGCAAAGTAAAAACAAATGCTTTTCCTTTTACATAATAATGTGTTTAATAAACCAGGATCTGTATCTCTAACTCCCGTTTCTCCATCCTCCTCTACTGTCTATTTCCTCATTCTCCCCTGTTTTTCCTAACTAAAACCAAGAGAAAATGGCTTTTGTCTAGGAATGCACAATGTATTGACATCAACATCGGTATCGACCGATGTTAGTCATTTTTTTACATATTGTATCGGTCTGATAAGTAAAACTGAGCCAATATTAAAAGTGTTGTTTGTTTCCATCTTTGTAAGAAATGTATGTAATATTTATAACATTGTAAATATCGGTTATTGGCCATAACAACAATAATAACAAATATCGTTATTGCTACAAATTTTTAGATCGGTGCATCCCTACTTTTTACTTGGATCTTCCATGATGTGCTGCCCCAGCCTTTCTGTCCATCTTTTCATGTGTTCACTAAGAAAATGACCAAACTGACAGATAAATACCAAAATGCCAACAAAGTTAACCCTGTGTGCTGATCAAAGTAATTTATCATCACCACAGAAAACCAGGCCTGTCACCTAAAAACTGACCGACAGCAACAACCCGCCTGAGCAGAACCTCAAGGGCAGTACCGCGTCGCTCCCTCCAGCTGTTCCAGTTTAGCTTTCTGTCTCACTACCAATGGCTGATGCTAGCACATTAATGCCATGATCAGGGCTTTCCTCATAGTCACACACGCTTTCACGATGTTTCCAGTCAGAGAAACCTCTAATAAACTGGTTTTATTCGCGCCAACTAAGATCCAGGGAAGACAAAAGATACTAGCCTTCCTGTGGTCGGTGAACATGTGATCCAGTCCGAAGAAGCTTTTTCTCCACTTGGGAAGTGACAGCAGCCCATTAGGTTTGGGTGCACTTTACCACCCAAACCTCAATCACAGGATAAAGCTGGATATCTTGTCACCCGATTATTAAAAGCAGCAGCTCCACGATCAATAATAACAGCGCAAGCATTTACGCTAACTGTCCCCCACAATGCTGCGTCCCACACCGGATAGACCCGGTCTGAGCTGCCGCTGCTACAGCTAGCTTCAGGTTGTGTTGTGTACCTAATGCAGCCTCCTCCGAACAGGTTCATTGGCTCACCATCATCCATGATTTTCTTATTTTCCTGATTTTCCTTGGTTTTACAAAGAACACGTCAGTAGATGACAGATTTCCTAATAAACACGTCTTCTTCTCATCTTTCCCTTTTTTATCTATAGAAACCGCCTTTTTTTGTTCATTTTGTTCATTCGATACTCTTAGGAACATCCACATAGAGAGAGAGAGAGTTCTGAGAGTCCCATAGACATCTATGGAAAGAATGGAATGCGGAAGTCACGTGGGTCATGCAGGTGCAGATAGTTCCAAACAGCAGCAGATGCTGCATTGACCGCAGTTCATTCTCGGCGTTTTGGAACTATTTTTGCGGTAAGTTAATGGAATCACATAATTTTTTTAGCATTGTAAAGCGTTAGGGGACTGCTCCGTACGAAAAATAAGTCAAGGGTGATATTTAATGTAGCCAGTTTTGGTTAATTAACTGTGTTAACGAGCTAGTTGTAGTTTAACTGCAGCTAGCTAATTGTGAGTAGCAGGGGTCTGGACAAGCTTGACGAGCTATTGGCGGGTTTATTTCAGTATGTCAAATTCAGCTTTTTAAAAATATTCAGAATAGTTTGAAATAGGCTATACACTTTTATATCTCATTAATTTTAATGGTGATTTTTTTTGTCTAAAATATATTTAATGAGTCGCTGTATCAACAGTCTTTAACTGACTTTAATGCATCAGAGATGGAAGCATAAATGGAGATACCATCAGTAAAGAAAAATGTGATTATAAAGATGAGAAATTATTTCTTTATTTTTCAGTTAAACCACATAATACTGACTGCAATGAACTGCTGAAACATATGGCACACAGGATCACCAAGGTAACAGGATATGTTGTTTTCTTGTTTTGTGTTCTCCAAAATAATAAGAGCTGAAGCAAGACATTTGAAGAACAGTTCTTGAACACCATAACCTTTTATAAAGATGATATTTACTGTAGAACTGTTAATTTGCACTTGTTTTATAAAATTATCATTTGCAATCGTGACTAAGTAGAGATTACAATCTCTTTTTAAAACACAAGAATTGAAGAATTATTTACAATAACATGAGCCTAAATAAATAACTGTAGAAGAGTAACTAAAAAAGTCTTATTGAACTATTACAGGTAATGCTGCATTGCATTTATGTCCATCTTCAGGTTTTCAGATGAGTTGCTGAGCGGAGAGCTGATCAGTGACCAGGTTGGTGGAACTTCCCAGTTCTGTCAGTGATGGAGTGATACATAAGTGGGTAAGTGGAATGGTGGAGTGCTGGAGGGGGCTGGGTGATGGGGAGGCTGTCAAAATAAAATCAAAATTATCAGAAATTACTTTATTTCATACCAAAGCTAATGCAAACATTGCAATAATTTTCTTTTGGTGGGGGCTTGCTTGTTGTGCTATCAGATGCTGTTTTGCATTGCTGTTCTTTGTTTTTTGTTTGGCTTTTACTTCCAAGATGCCCAGCATTGGACAGGACTTTTTTTTTCTCTTATGGAAGATCTGTTTTGGTGCAATTCGTAGTCTCAGCCTGATGAATCTCCTTATTTTTGGGGGGGTTTTTGCACATCATGACATGCAGGGAGCATACTTTCTAACAGACTTGCTTCTCTCTCTAGAGTTTCCATGGCATTTCGGAGCTCCATGAGAGATTCATCAGACCTTGTTTGGAAAAGCTCCTCCACTTTCTGGACTGGACTGAAGGCCTCATGTCATGGTCGACACAGCACTCCTGGTTTGAATTTCTTCAGTGTCAATAGGTTACAGTGCTCTCCTTCCAGACTGTCATCATTTTTGCTTCATTGAACTAAAGCATCCATCACAGATTTGATTTTGTTTACAATGTATCCTGTAAGATGGTACAGAATACAGGTTTCACTGTTGATGACATCAGGAGTACCCGTGTTTCCATCAGATGGTCCACACTCAGGCCAGGACTGGGACATGTCTCCTGAATGTCCAGGAACTCTGGGAGAAGACTTTCGTCATCCTCCTGATAAAATCCTGATTTGACTGCTGTAAGAAACTGCCCAACAGAGATTGATCACTAGTGTTGGAACAGGATTTATTTACCATATGTAGCTGAACAAGTTTTCAAGACATTCTTGGGTAGACTTGCTCGTCAAGGCAAACAGATGTCCATGGTCAAACATGTCATTTTGGATTGATACAATTCTGGATGTTGCCATCACAATTCCTGTTTGCACTGGTTTCCAGCTACCTGTTTGACCAATCTTAAGTCCACAGAAGAGTGTTATGTCTTGGACGAATGTGATAGCTTTTTTGTACTCTTCTGTCTTATGCCTAAGTGCCATCACAGGGTGGTGTGTAGAGCCCTGATTGAAAATATTTTACGGTGCAGATAACACTTACTGCACACAGCTTTCTGTTATTATGACCTCTGGTGATGGTGAGGTTTCACCTGCTGACTTGAGCCAACCATTTCCTCCTTCTTTCTGCATCTTTAGGGAAGCTGTACGTCTGATCCCTTTCTCTGACCAATTGCTGCATCCAAATGCAGCACAGTCAGTCATGGTAAAGCAATCAACCTATAAAGGTATTAGTTAAATATAAAATTTTACACATAAAATGTTGTACAAAACCAAATCCTAGTGATATGTATAATTACACTTTAAACTTTTCCCTTGTTCCACCCTTAACATCTTGATTTTTAATTTTTCACCCATGAAGTCCTTCAAAGCAAAACATTTTACTAATGAACTGTTTCTCTGTTGTTTTCAGGAAGGTCACCAGTGGTTGTTATCAAGGGAGCTGCTGTTAATGTTACCAAGGATGAACCTTTATTAGGACTTCAGCACATTTCCACATTGCCCAAACTTGATCGATGCAGTGTATTTGTATAGATGTAATGACTGTGAGAATGATAGTAAAAGTACTTCATTAAAGCTTGTTTTACATTTTGCATAATATTGTACAATAAAAAGTTTGCTTCTTGTTTTTCCACAATTAGCACACTTATCTTTTTACATACTGGTTTTAACATTATCAATGAAATACTATTTTACTGTAGTCAGGCTAGAAGCAAAATCAGCTGGGTTATAGATACATGAGTTCATAAAAAAATAAATTATAGAATGTCTTCTACTGTAAAGAATTTATCCCAGGTCATCAGTCAACGCATTGCTGCATATTTTCCTCCAAGTTATTTAAAACTGGTGCAAAACTTGTAACTTAAATCAGCCTGTAATTCAGCTAATTTTCCATCTGACAGCAGGCAAAAAACAGACTGAATGTCATCCGCTAGACATGGGGTGTTTTGGGAGTAAATCCTGGGAACAGTAATATCACATGCTTTGTTGAAAGATGGAGATGTGACGGTAAGCTGACAAGCTATGGCATTACCATGGTAGCATTCAGAAAACAGGCTATAAATTGGGTATAATTACTCCAGTTTAGGGTTTCTTGTGGCACATAAGGTATTAGACATGCTTATATTGAGCTGTGTAGTGCATTAATTTATCAATAAATATGATCAGTGATCTACATATGTTAGCACTCTCGTTTCCCTCTAAAATGTAGAACAGTGATGAATGTCTGTCCCTCTAGGATTGCTTTGATAAAATAAAAATGCATAGGCTATTCAGTAAAAGTAATCAGTACACATTATTAGTCAATAATGATAAAAAATCGCCAGGAAAAATGAGAAAATATTCAATTTTGCGTTCTGTCCCGCCAGAAGCCGCTCAAACTGACTGACAGCGCTGGGATGTTTGGAACTATTGAGGACTCCATGAACCACGTGACCGCGTGTCGGCTAGTTCAAAGTCTGTCGTAACTCTCTCTCTGGCACTGCTTAGGACTACTCCTACTGTCCAGTGACGGTCAGCGGAGCACTCCTTGGTGGGGTTGTTACCATGGTTTCCACAACTGCACCTTAGGAACTATGTAACTTTGTTATGGTAAAAGAAAAATAGTGTGGATCTTATTGGTTATCTCCACCAGCATCTCTGCCATATTTTAAATTTGAAGACTATTTTTTTCTTCTTCCTTAAACTGCTCACGTGGGCCCCCTGGTGGACGTGGGCCCATAATGCCCATTGGATAATCCGGCCTTGACTAGAATGTAACAACCAAGAGTTAAATGTTCAGATTGGAGCTACAAGCTGGAAAAGGTTGCATGCTGGAGTGACTTTACTGCTGTGTCTTCAGCTGCACTCCAGGCCTGTTTATTAATTTTTTTAGTGAGTTTAGCCTAGAGGTTTGCTACACCTTTAACCTGCCACTTTTAGTTTTCATTGGCTGTCACCTTTGGCTGACATGAAAACTAAAGTGTGTGTATATGTGTAATTTGAGTAAATCAAAGTCAAAATCATAGGACCACTCGAATTGAGCAGATTGATTGAAATAATGAGCAACGCTGTCAGTGTAGCTATCACAACATTTGAAAACTAAAGGAGATTGTGAAATAAAACAAAAACCGAATATCATAACTTCAGCAGCACAGCATATTTCCCTAGAGGAAGTTTATCTTCAAACAGAAGTATTCTAATTGAGGGCTTCAGCTTCATTGAAATGTCTGAGTTGTTTCCTGCTATTTCAGGTTTCTTTCCCGGGAATGCTCAGAGCTGTGAAGCCTTCTTGCAGCACAAGATGACTTTAATTTCACCATCAATCCTTAAAAAGTATGGTATACCATATGAGAAGGTAATCCCACTTTACTTTGAGTTAGTACTGTGATAATAACATGCTTATGCACAGGTCATAAACTTTCAGCTTGTGTAGCTGCAATGGTGAATCAAATGGGCGTGGTTTACAAATTGCAGCCTACCCCTTGAAGGGAATTTCCCCAGGAGAAAAACTGTAAAAAATACAATAAATAAATATAAAAGTTAACTGGTCATTCTAAATTGCCCTCAGGAAAGAGAGTATGTGTATGTATGGTTATTTGTCCTCTGACTCTGTGTTGCCCAGAGATGGACTGGCGACTGTGCAGGGTGTAACTCGGCTCTCACCGCTCTCTCCCAGGGATGTAAAATCCATTGTTCAATTTCAACCCCGCGTTTTGAGATAGGATCGTTGAGTTGATGAAAAAATGAACTGAAAGGGGCTACCAATACTTTCAGTTCTTCCTGCTAAATTAAATATTTAAAGGGAGCTGAAAGTATTATGATCAATGTAGCATGATCCAAGCCGTTTAATAAAATCTGGAGTCAATTCATTGAGCTATGCTGCTTGAGTGTTGAAAAATAAATCTGATATTGTATTAGGTTTTGTCTTTTTTGTTTGATTTCCTTTTTTAGATCAGTCTTGCATTAAACTTTAATGTTGCTGTAAATTTATAGAACCAAAAATATGTCAGTGATAATTATGTTTTAATAACTATATAAGAAAAGTTAAGTAGAAAATAAAAAGCTGGAAACGTATTAATCTGCTCTTTTTTACTATTACGTTAGGTCACCCAGGAACCTGGACAGTTCATTGTGACGTTCCCATATGCCTATCATGCTGGTTTCAACCATGGTTTCAACTGTGCTGAGTCCACCAACTTTGCTACACAGCGATGGATTGATTATGGAAAACAAGCTAAATTGGTATGCCACATGTTTTTTTTGCTAAATCTAATCTCTCACAAGTAAAGCATTTCGAAAATTAAATGTCTAAAATGTAAGTATTAAGGTCATGGCACTGCGTAGAGATACCAAAAGAGTAAATCAAAGGAGTACCCCAAAAGGAGCAGTTAAAGACAAGTTGTTCAGGTGCCATAAATATGTTTTATTCTTATTTCCTTTAATGTATACGTATTTTTCTGTAAAATGTGTATTATTCTAGCTACGAACAACATGTTAATATTGCCTTGATGGTTGCATTTATGTTTCCAATGTAGACCTCTGTAGTGTTGGTACCTTCACACGTGACATGGACACTGATGAAGCCAGCCTCATTTTAAGGCCATCTACCATCTTTGAACAGATGGAAATTAGCCAAAAGCCAAAACATTTACACTTTGTTCTTGGAATAATAATAATTATTATTATTATTATAAGTACGGTTATTAATAATCACTTATAATGTGACCTTTGGCTGGGCCATTCCAAAGACTCAATCTTATTCCGGTGAAGCCATTCTTTTGTTGATTTGGATGTGTGCTTTGGGTCCTTGTCATGCTGAAGATGAAGTTCCTCTTTATCTTCGGCTTTCTAACAGAAGGCCGAAATGTTTTGTGCCAACACTGACTGGTATTGGAACTGTTCATTATTCCCTCCACCCTGACTAAGGCCCCAGTTTCAGCTGAAGAAAAACAGCCCTAAACCATGATTTCTGCCTTCACCATGCTCCACATTCCTGTTCCTGGTGTATGGATGTTTGTCTGTGGTAATTTCAATTCAGTTTATTTATATAGCGCCAATTCACAAAAGATGTCATCTCAAGGCACTTAACAAGAAGTCATTTCAATACATTTATAGAAACATTCTAATCAGTTAAAAAGTTTCCTATTTAGGGAATCCCAGCAGTTGCTTCATTCATTGGCGTGAGGTTGGGCCCCGTTGATGCAGTGCAGAGGATCTTAATTTCTATTCTGGGTTTAACAGGGAGCCACTCTTCAGTGGCTCCCTAAAGCTAAAACCGGAGAAATGTGATCTCTCTTTTTAATATTCATCAGAACTCTTGCTGCCGCATTTTGGATCAACTGAAGGCTTTTAATGGCATTTTGTGGACTACCCGATGGTAAATAATTCCAGTAGTCCAGCCTTGAGGTAACAAATGCATGAACTAGTTTCTCAGCATCACTCTTGGACAGGATGTTTCTAATTTTAGCAATATTCTGGAGGTGAAAGAAAGAAATCCTAGAAACCTGTTTAGTATGGGATTTAAATGTCATGTCTTGGTCAAAAATAACGCAGAGGTTCTTTACGTTATTACTGGGGGCCAATTTAATGCCATCCAGATGAAGTGATTTGACTAATCAGTTTATTTTTTTAGAACTTTTGGTCCAAAGACAGTAACTTCTGTCTTGTCAGAATTTAATAGCAAAAAATTTTAGTTTCATCCATGTTTTTATGTCTTCCAGACATGCCTGTAATCTACCTAACTGACTGGGTTCATCAGGATTTATGGATAAATATAGTTGTGTATCATCGGCATAGCTGTGGAAATTTATCCCATGCTGTCTAATGATTCTACCAACTGGGAGCATATATATGGTGAAAAGAATTGGTCCAAGCACAGAACCCTGTGGAACTCCACAAGTAACCCTTGAGAGTGAAGAAGATTTATCCTTTAGATGAACAAACTGACACATATTAGACAAATATGATTTAAACCAGCCTAGTGCTTTTCCTTTGATCCCTGCAACATGTTCAAGCCTTTCTAAGAGAGTATTATGATCGACTGTGTCAAAAGCAGCACTGAGATCTAACAAAACCAGAACAGACACAAGTCCATTATCTGAGGCCATGAGAATATCATTAGTAACCTTCACCAGTGCTGTTTCGGTGCTATGATGAGCTCTAAAACCTGACTGAAACTCTTCAAACAGCTTGTTACTGTTTAGATGCTCACAGACTTGATTAGTAACTATTTTCTCAAGGACTTTGGACAAGAAAGGAAGGTTAGATATAGGTCTGTAATTCACTAAGTCATCTTGATTAAGGGAAGGTTTCTTGAGTAAAGGTTTAATAATAATAAATATTATTTATATAATATAAATATTATTTATATAATATATAATTGATTCCTGGCCCCAAATGGGGCCAGGAATCAAATGGAACACTTCCTTAAATAATTTGGTTGGGATTGGGTCCAACATACAAGTTGAAGGTTTGGATGAGGGTAATATTTTTGATAATTCCGAAGGCTCGACTGAATCAAAACAGCCTAAACACAAATGAGGTTCTACAGTTCATGAAATGTAATATGAAATGTTTCTATGAATGCAGATGTGTATGTTCAAATTGCATTAAAATTGGCGTTGCACTTGTGGTGTTGTAAACCCAACTTCCCGCTGAAAGCAGAGTGTCCTCCACTCCAACCCCAAAACTCATTTTCTGTCATACATTAAAACTGAAGAGTGGGGCTGGGCAAAGCAAGGAACTCGCC
Organism: Valencia hispanica; assembly: GCA_963556495.2. Classification (NCBI taxonomy): domain Eukaryota; kingdom Metazoa; phylum Chordata; class Actinopteri; order Cyprinodontiformes; family Valenciidae; genus Valencia; species Valencia hispanica. Next base: position 378,268 of record OY747705.1, on the reverse strand, counting down.
ATCTATTGTGCCAACACCCCCACCTCCCACAGCCTTGACCACCAAGGTGGAAAGGCCAAAGGGATGAAGGTGCGGCAACTTGGAAAAGATACAGTACTGTACAAAAGTTTTAGGCAGGTGTGAAAAAATGCTGTTAACAAAGAATGCTTTTAGAAATAAAAATTATTGTTTATTTTTAGCAATTTACAAAATCAAAGTGAGCAACACAAAGGAAAAAACTAAATCAAATCAATATTTGGTGTTGCTACCTTTTGCCTTCAAACTAGCATAAAATTTTATAGGTACACTTGCAAAAAGTCAGGCATGTTGTAGAAATATATTTAGGTGTATAATCAACCAATTATACCATACAGGTGCTAATGATCATCAATGTCTCACATAGGTTGAAATACAGTCATTAATTGAGACAGAAACAGCTGTGTGGGAGGCTTAAAACTGGGTGAAGAACAGCCAAACTACCAAGGTGAGGTTGTGGAGGAGAGTTTCATGTCATAGCTAGATAGAGCACAACAACAAGACAAGGTAGTTATACTGCATCAGCAAGGTCTCTTCCAGACAAAGATTTATAGAATAGAATATTTTATTAATCCCACGGGGGGAACTCAGTTTCCAGTACAACCCGTCCAAGGACATACAAAAAACACACGTGCATAACAGGATCAGGTAGACTGTGGCACCAGCCAGCCCACGGTGGTGCTCCATATGCAGATAAGAAACTGTGACAAGGGGGTGGGAGGAGAGGGAAAAAAGGCATCTCGGCCCTGCCCCCTACAGGGTACCGAGCCGAGTTACAAAAAAAACCCACCTCTGTACATAGCAGCACACATTTTGGTAACAACATATGAGAACACATGGGAGGAGTGGGGTCGCAGCTGATTCAATTCAGTTTATTTATATAGCGCCAATTCACAACAGATGTCATCTCAAGGCACTTAACAAGAAGTCATTTCAATACATTTATACAACATTCCAATCATTTAAAAAGTTTCCTATTTAAGGAATCCCAGCAGATTCCTGGATTTAACAGGGAGCCAATTAAGGGAAGCTAAAACAGGAGAAATGTGATCTCTCTTTTTAATATTCATCAGAATTCTTGCTGCCGCATTTTGGATCAACTGAAGGCTTTTAATGGCATTTTGTGGACTACCTGATAGTAAAGAATTACAGTAGTCCAGCTTTGAGGTAACAAATGCATGAACTAGTTTCTCAGCATCACTCTTGGACAGGATGTTTCTAATTTTAGCAATATTCTGGAGGTGAAAGAAAGAAATCCTAGAAACCTGTTTAGTATGGGATTTAAATGTCATGTCTTGGTCAAAAATAACGCAGAGGTTCTTTACGTTATTACTGGGGGCCAATTTAATGCCATCCAGATGAAGTGATTTGACTAATCAGTTTATTTTTTTAGAACTTTTGGTCCAAAGACAGTAACTTCTGTCTTGTCAGAATTTAATAGCAAAAAGTTTAGGGTCATCCATGTTTTTATGTCTTCCAGACATGCCTGTAATCTACCTAACTGACTGGGTTCATCAGGATTTATGGATAAATATAGTTGTGTATCATCGGCATAGCTGTGGAAATTTATCCCATGCTGTCTAATGATTCTACCAACTGGGAGCATATATATGGTGAAAAGAATTGGTCCAAGCACAGAACCCTGTGACCTAAGCCACTCTAACTATAAGCTTTATCAAAAAGGAAAGTTTTAAGCCTGGCCTTAAAAGTAAACAGAGTGTCTGCCTCACGGACTAAAGCTGGGAGCTGGTTCCACAGGAGAGGAGCCTGATAATTAAAAGATCTGCCTCCCATTCTACTTTTAGAAATCCTAGGAACTACAAGTAAACCTGCAGTCTGAGAGCGAAGGGCTCTGTTAGGAACATAAGGAACAATTAGATCACTGATGTATGATTGAGCTTGATTATTAAGGGCTTTGTATGTAAGAAGAAGGATCTTAAATTCTATTCTGGATTTAACAGGGAGCCAATGAAGGGAAGCTAAAACAAGAGAAATGTGATCTCTCTTTTAAATATTCTCTTTTAATATTCATCAGAACTCTTGCTGCCGCATTTTGGATCAACTGAAGGCTTTCAATGGCATTTTGTGGACTACCTGATAGTAAAGAATTACAGTAGTCCAGCCTTGAGGTAACAAATGCATGGACTAGTTTCTCAGCATCACTCCTGGACAGGATGTTTCTAATTTTAGCAATATTCCGGAGGTGAAAGAAAGAAATCCTAGAAACCTGTTTAATATGGGATTTAAATGTCAAGTCTCGGTAAAAAATAGCGCCGAGGTTCTTTACGTTATTACTGGGGGCCAATTTAATGCCATCCAGATGAAGTGATTGACTAATAAGTTTCTGTTTAAGAACTTCTGGTCCAAAGACAGCAACGTCTGTTTTGTCAGAATTTAAAAGCAAAATGTTTAGGGTCATCCATGTTTTTATGTCTTCCAGGCATGCCTGTAATCTACCTAACTGACTGGGTTCATCAGGATTTATGGATAAATATAGTTGTGTATCATCTGCATAGCTGTGGAAATTTATCCCATGCTGTCTAATGATTCTACCAATTGGGAGCATATATATGGTGAACAGAATTGGTCCAAGCACAGAACCCTGTAGAACTCCACAAGTAACCCTTGAGTGTGAAGAAGATTTATCATTTAGATGAACAAACTGGAATCTATCAGACAAATATGATTTAAACCAGCCTAGTGCTGTTCCTTTGATCCCTGCAACATGTTCAAGCCTTTCTAAGAGAATATTATGATCGACTGTGTCAAAAGCAGCACTAAGATCTAACAAAACCAGAACAGACACAAGTCTATCATCTGAGGCCATGAGAATATCATTAGTAACCTTCACCAGTGCGGTTTCAGTGCTATGATGAGCTCTAAAACCTGACTGAAACTCTTCAAACAGCTGGTTACTATTTAGATGCTCACAGACTTGATTAGCAACAATTTTCTCAAGGACTTTGGATAAGAAAGGAAGGTTAGATATAGGTCTGTAATTCACTAAGTCATCTTGATCAAGGGAAGGTTTCTTGAGTAAAGGTTTAATTACAGCTATTTTAAATTCCTGTGGTACGTATCCATTTACTAAGGATAGATTCATCATATCCAAAATGGGGCCAGGAACCAAATGGAACACTTCTTTAAATAATTTGGTTTGAATTGGGTCCAACATACAAGTTGAAGGTTTAGATGAGGCTAATATTTTTGATAATTCCGAAAGCTCGACTGAATCAAAACAGCCTAAGCACAACTGAGGTTCTACAGTTCTTTCTGATACCGCCTCATTTACTGAGGAAGAAGTAATCATGTTTGGGAGGATGCCAATGATTTTATTTTTAATAGAATTAATTTTATTTATGAAGAATCCTATAAAATCATCACTGCTAAGAGCTGGGGGAATAGTTGGCTCAACAGAGCTATGACTCTGTGTAAGTTTGGCAACTGTACTAAAAAGAAACCTAGGATTGTTTTCATTCGCCTCTATTAATGATGAAAAATATGCTGTTCTAGCTTGTCGAAGGGTCTTTTTATGCAGCAGTAGACTGTTATTCCAGGTTAAATAGGAATCCTCGAGGTGTGTAGAGCGCCATTTTCTCTCCAACTTCCTAGTATTCTGCTTTAAAGTATACAACTCTGCGTTGAACCAAGGAGTCAGCCTCCTATGGCTAGCCACTTTCTTTTTAAGGGGGCTACACTATCTAATGCCAAACGCAATGAGGACGTAACGCTGTGAACCAGATCATCAATTTCTGAAGGGTTAGAGATGGAATTGCTGCCATCCACTGTGTTACCCTGAGACACTAAGGAAAGTAAGAATGGAACAGATTCTTTAAAGATTGTTACAGCATTGTCTGATAAAGCTCTACTACAATGAAATTTTCTTTCAGATTTAAGATGGTCAGTTAAAGTAAATTCAAAAGTTATTAAGAAGTGGTCAGACAGGACCGGGTTATGTGGGTGGACTGTTTTTTCCTCACACTCAATACCGTATGTCAGTACAAGATCCAAAGTGTGTTTACCCGAGTGGGTCGATCCCTGTACTTTTTGAGTAAAGCCAATTGAGTCTACAATAGCACTAAAGGCTGCGTTTAGGCTATCACTTTCAGTATCCACATGAATATTAAAGTCCCCCACTATAATAACCCTTTCAGTATTTAATACTAAATCAGATAAAAAATTTGAGATCAGCACGCCCATCCAGCCCCTTGTCCAGGAGTGGGACTAGGGTTGTGCCGGTGGACGATGACATCGTCCATCGTGATGGCTGACCGACATCACGATGGAGAGCCATCATCGTGATGCCACGCCCCCCACCCTGTCAGACACACACTAATCCTATAGTCTCTTCTATAGTTTAACTAAAATCTTTGCAGGCACTGCTCTGTAAACATTGAGAATATAGGCTAACTAATGCGTATGTGTTACACAGTGGGAAATATTTGTATATTTTTTGCAGGGTTTGTTTGTGTGGATTTGGTGTATGAAGCTCCGAGAGAAAAACTGAACTTATCTGGATGAGTCAGGAGGAGGAGTTCAGCAATCAGCTGCTTTGTTACAGGTGTGCAAAAACCTGTGTGCAAAAACTTGTTAGGCTGCACATGAAAGGAAACCCACTGGGCGGAACACCGCGAGCGATGACTTGCGCACACGTCTCTAGCAAAACTGCGAGGCAGACAATCATCTGCCTCGCGCTGCCACGCCTGTTAGTACCGTTTCACTTCTGTTTTGAAAAGCGAGCGAGGACAAAATCCGGACGTCAAGTTTTATTTCTTTTTTCAACTTTTTGGCATCAGCGACTGGTCCACCACGAATATACATTGTTGTGCTTTACAGCTCGGTTCATCAGTCTCTTTTTTCCCCTTACGTGCAACCGAGTGCCACATATTAAAAAGCCCGGGTGAGTACAGTGGGTCCCATTTAAGTGGCCGGTTCGTTATTTCTTTCAGTGATTGACACAGCGGCGTGAAATGTATTACAAGTTGAAACGTACAACACGTGTATTAGTGTGGTAAAATAACGAAAGTACAGTTAACAAAATTAAGGTTTTTCCTACCGTAACCCGAGGCGACGATATCATCGCCCATCACGATGTTTTACTATAAACATCGTCAAATTCCAATTTGGGGGACATCGCCCAACCCTAACTGGGACGGAGGTTCAGGGTACGGCGAGCACGTTAAGACTCAAGGGGCGCGTGCATGTCTGTAGTTGTGGCGTAAACGTGTGTGTCCATCCGTAAGTAAGTGAGTCCATGAACTCTCCTCAGTTCAATCCCAGTGTCTGTCACCTAAGATGTAATATATGACCTTGAGGAGAGCTGAATCAGAGGAGCTCGGAGGCTCGTAAGGGGTGGGGTGGGGCAGAGCGTCCTTCTACATAAACATCCAGGAGAGTTTTGAGATGTCTGGCCTTTCAAGGCCAACATAGGGAGCCAGATTGAGATAACAGCAATTGTTTTGGTTCAGACTGCAGCTTGTTGCATCAGCCTTAAAGTCTTTCAGTTGTCTCCAAACAGCTGAATCAGGGGTCAGTTTCCACCGAGCCGGCTGAGAACTTCTCCGAGTTGTTTTCCACACCGCGGACGAATCCCTAAACCACAGCTAGCTTGCCATTTAGAGCATCTAGCCTGCGATTTTACTTGTATAACGCATGAGTGTAAGTGTTTACAGCATGTCTCATCCCTTCAGAGGTGGAGTGGCAATCGGGACGACCGGGACTTATCCCGGTCGGCCGGCTGAAGGATTTACACAACGGAACACATTTTAAGCGGCCGCAAGGTGAACGCGACCGGCCTGATTCTGAGCTTATCAAAATCATTGACTTTATTTAATTCTCCGCGAATAGCGGCCATATACTCCCAATTAAGCTACTTAAAGCGTCCACCCAGTATTTATATCAGTTGTCCTCTCTCTATACCTTTGTCATGGTCTTATCTTGCAGAACATTCATGGTCACAGATAAAAAAAATACAACTATTTGATTTGTTTGTTTGTTCTTGAATTTCCTCTTGGGGATCCATAAAGTATCTATCTATCTATACATCTAATGTAGAATGGAGAAAAGCCTCTTGGGAATTGGGAATTGGGAATGGGGAATGCGTTTATCCAATGAACCGATTGTGGGTCAAGTCTGAACGTCTCAGACACAGTGTTGCCAACTTTTTTTCGAAAAGCGCCTAGCGACAAATCTAGCGACATTTCTGACTACCCTTAGCTACTTTCTGTGAAACTTTGTTGCCGATATTTCCTGCAGTTTAGCTTGCTCCTTACCGAAGGGAATGATCTGCGTATGTGTATGCAGCATGATCAGAATATGTCCACTGACCAATCAAAACCTTTTTCGGTTAAATTCACCCACTAACAAACGAAGTTGTTTTGTAGTTAATGTTAATTCAAAAGTAAAAAATAAACATGCATATAAGACCAATCTTTCAACGGGAATTAAGGCAGAAGCTTGTCTGTACTACGCTACATCGGCACCTCACACCTGTGGTGCATTCAAGGAACGTTCAAAATGTATGGGGAGTTCAAAAACGTAGGACATTTAAAACTTATGACAAAACCCCCACTGAAAAGAATACAATAAGCAATAAACTTCTGTTTAATGGCAGTTGGCAAGAAACATTTGATGCATGCTAAATATGTCCTACTTATGTTTTACAAAGTACTAAAAAACACACAACTATATTCTCTGAATTATCCAAATGTAGGTGTTTATGTCATTGTGTGGATGTGAGACTGTTTCACCCTGATTTGGTTGAATGCACTGCACAGAATGATCATGGAGACAGGGTGGGCAAGGGTGGGCAATGTCCACCCAAACAGAGTGCCTTCCCACCCAATAAAAATACAAGGAAACAAACGTGATGTAGCTTAGTCTTCCAATTTAATAGTATAAAACATAGCAGGACATATCTACACTTTTGATTGGACGTGCTGTAGATATATAGCTGAAGCTTAATACTGAATATAATATAAATTACATAGAATATTATATAGCCTATGCTTAATATAGAATAATAGAATAGTGTAACTATAATGTATAGCTTAATGTTATTAGCAATATATTGTATAGCTAAAGCCTAATATTGAATATGATGTGACTATAATGTAATATATAACATGATATAACAATAGTATAATACCTAATATATTTACTGACCCATAATATATATTTATACACATAGATAGATAGATAGATAGATAGATAGATAGATAGATAGATACTTTATTGATCCCAAAAGGGAAATTCATCCAACTATCCATAGTTCCTTTCCCCAAATGTATACAAATGTTATATTTCAGCTTCTGTTTATTAATGGAAAACCCATAAAAGCTTTAATCCTACAATTTATTGTCAATAATGTGCATTTGTCTAGTGCCATCTAGTGGTCAGGGTTCATCTATCCGGTAAGTGCTTCCAAAATGCGTAGTCGTAAAGAAACAACATAATCTGGGTCTTCATCCAGTGGGCTGGTGCAGTCAGAATTTTCCCTGTGGATTTTAGTGCCCCACTCGGCCCCTGCATCCCTTCATTGAGCTCAGACAGCTTGCCAATTGCTGCTGACAGCTTTTGAAACTTGTGATACATCAGGAATCCACCCACACCACAGCAGAAACCCGGTTATCATTAATCCAATTATATGGATGTCTTCAACGTCCTCCAAAGACAGCAGCGACAGACACATGATCTTTCACTTCCCCCAGGAATCCGTCACGTATCCAGCGTTCCATCAGGACACGAGGGCTTTCCCTTAGCCGTTCTACGGGTAGAAAAAAATTGAGAAATTGAATTTAGAGACCAGCTGACCAGATCCATGGTTGAGCTTTAGGAGGGAAATGCAGAGAGAGGCTCCAAATAGGCTGACAATACGAGCAGGGAGGCAGTACGGGGGAGGAAAAGAAAAAGCGTCCGTCCTCGCCGAGAGCAGGGCAAGGCAAGGCAAGGCAAGTTTATTTGTATAGCGCACTTTCAACAACAATGTAATTCAAGGAAGTAATCTTTCAAAGCAGACTGTGGTTTCAAGATGTGTTGTTCAAGCTCTTTTGAAGAAGCACAAAGAAACAGGCAATGCTGAGGATTGTAGACGCAGTGGTCGGCCAAGGAAACTTGGAAGATGTCCAGCATTGCCATCAGCTCAGAACTGGCAGAAACCAGTGGGACTCAGGTACAGCTCTCTACTGTCCGTAAAAGTCTGGCCAGAAGTGGTCTTCATGGAGTTGACCCCAAAAAGCTATACCTTCGACATGGAAATGAGGCCAAGCGACTTAAGTATTATATTACTATTTTTGGTTGTAGCCGAAGGCTGTTTGTTCGTCGAAGGACTGGAGAGCGGTACAATAATGAGTGTCTGCAGACAACAGTGAAGCATGGTGGAGGTTCCTTAAACATTTGGGGCTGCATTACTGCAAATGGAGTTGGAGATTTGGTCAAGATTAATGGTCTTCTCAATGCTGAGAAATACAGGCACATACTTATCCATCATGCAGTACCATCAGGGAGGAGCATGATTAGCCCCAAATTTATTCTGCAGCACGACAACAACCCCAAACATACAGCCAAAGTCATTAAGAACTATATTCAGCGTATAGAAGAACAAGAAGTCCTGGAAGTGATGGTATGGCCCCCACAGAGTCCTGATCTCAACATCATCGAGTATGTCTGGGATTACATTAAGGGACAGAAGGATTTTTAAACATCCTGACTTATATGGATTTTAGCCAACATGTCATGCAGCCGACTCACAACAGAGGACACACCCTGGACTTGGTCATCACGCATGGCCTGTCCACCCGTGTGTCCTCTGTTGTTGACATGGCTGTCTCTGACCACTACTGTATGTTTTTTAACATCACCAGTTTTATTCAGCAGGAGACCTCTGTGAGAACTGTCTGGGAGCGCCATCTAACCCCTGAAGTGGCTGCAGGTTTTCTGGAAATTTTTAAAAAGAATCCTCCTATTGTTTTACCTGCCCCCTGTGATTTTATTGTCAAGGATTTTAACAGAAGGCTTCAGTCCACTCTTGACCGGCTTGCTCCACTATAAGTTAAAAGTTTAAAATCTAAAGATGCAACGCCGTGGAAAAATGAAAACCTCAGAAAAATGAAGAGAAATTGTAGGGCGGCAGAGAGAAAATGGAGGAAAAGTAAAACCACAATAAACCATTAGATATACACAGATCTTCTCAAATTATACAACAATGCAGTAAGAAATTCAAGAAATTCATACTTCTCCAAAATCATCTCGGAACATAAAAATAATTCCAAAATCCTTTTTTCCACCATTGATAAACTTTTTAACAGAGCTACTACTGCATTTCCTAAAACCCCCTCAAACACTCTTTGTGAGGAGTTCGCAGACCACTTCAGAGGGAAGGTAGACACCATCAGATGTAAGATTTTATCTTCTCAGAGTAACATGGTTTTAGACAAATCTGAGTGTATGTCTTTTACCAGAGGAAACGCTGGACAGTTTTGTCCTGGTAGAAGCTGGGACTCTTGATAAAGTTTTCTCCTCAGTGAGGCCCACCACATGTGTTTTGGACCCGATTCCCACTTCCTTTTTTAAGCAATTTTATGGATCTTTTAGAGATGAGATTTTAACCATGATGAATTGCTCCCTTCAGACGGGGGTCTTTCCTGCCGCCTTTAAAGGGGCGGTAGTGAGGCCCCTGATGAAGAAGAGCAATTTAGATTTTAATGATTTTAACAATTGTAGACCGGTATCTAACTTACCTTTTTTAAGCAAAATGTTAGAAAAAATTGTTTTAATTCAACTTAATGATTTTATTAAGGAGCACAATGTCCTGGAGAAATTTCAGTCTGGTTTTAGGGTGAACCACAGCACAGAGACGGCCCTTCTGAAGATTTTAAATGATTTTAGATTAAACTATGATGCCCAGAAGGTGACAGTGTTGGTTCTACTGGATCTAAGCGCTGCCTTCGATACAGTAGACCACACTATTCTTTTAACCCGTTTAAAACAGATTGGCCTCTCTGGTGCTGTTCACAAATGGTTCACATCCTATCTCACAGACAGGACTTTTATGGTAAGTTTAGATACCTGCTCCTCTAGGATTACATGTGGTGTGCCCCAGGGTTCGATTTTAGGCCCAGTGCTTTTTAACCTGTATAGGCTCCCTCTTGGCAGCGTCATCAGAAGACATGGAGTCAGCTTTCACAGTTATGCTGATGATACACAGCTGTACATCTCCATGTCTCCCGATGACACACGGCCAATGGATGCACTTTTTAACTGCATTTTAGACATTAAATCCTGGATGGCAGAAAACTTTCTCCAGCTCAACCAGGACAAAACTGAAGTTTTAGTCATCAGTCCTGAGGCTCAGAGAGAGAAACTTTTACCAAAACTACAATCACTGTCTTTTAATCCCTCTTTAAAAGTGAAGAACCTGGGCGTGATTTTTGACTCTGAGCTGCCTTTATTCCTCACATAAAAAATATTACTAAAATAGGTTTTTATCAACTAAAGAACATCGCCAGAGTCCGCCCCATTCTCTCTCGGGCCAATACGGAGATACTGATGCATGCTTTTATCTCCAGTAGAATTGATTACTGTAATGCCCTGCTTTCTGGTCTTCCCAAAAAGAGTATATCAGGTTTACAACTACTACATAATTCAGCAGCACGTGTCCTGACGAAGACCAGGAGGCGGGAGCACATTACACCGGTCTTAAAATCATTGCATTGGCTCCCTGTACATTTCATGATCGACTTTAAGGTTCTTTTAATGGTTTTTAAGTGTCTTAATGGTCTTGGGCCTTCTTATCTCTCTGAACTGCTTTTACCATATAAACCTTCGCGGTCTCTGCGCTCCTCTGGCAGCCGTCTCCTTGTCACCCCAAAAGTCAGGACACACACGCATTACGAGGCGTCTTTCCAGTTTTATGGCTTTCACCTCAGGAACAGGCTGCCAGAGGACCTCAGGGCCATGGAGAACGTTCATGTTTTTAAGAGAAGGCTCAAGACTCACTTTTTTAGCCTAGCTTTTAACTGATTAATATTTATTACTGTTTGTTTAATTGCTCTGCATGTTTTATATGATTATATTTTTATCAGTTTTGCTATTTAATCTTAGAACATTAATTTACTGTTTATTTTTAGACTTTAATTTATCTTAATCCCCGTTCTTGCTTTTAAATCTGTGGGGGAGGGAAGGGAAGGTGGTTTTATGTGGGGTCATTTTAATCTGTAAAGCACTTTGTGATGCAACTTCTTGTATGAAAAGCACTTTATAAATAAAGTTTGATTTGATTTGATGTGAGGAAGCCTACGTCCACAGAAGGTCTGTGGTTAGTTCTCCAAGATGTTTGGAACAACCTACCAGCCGAGTTCTTTCAAAAACTGTGTGCAGGTGTACCTAGTAGAATTGATGCTGTTTTGAAGGCAAAGGGTGGTCACACCAAATATTGATTTAATTTGGTTTTCTCTTTTGTTCATTCGCTGCTTTTTGTTGATTGATAAAAAACAAATGATTAACATTTCCATATTTGAAAGCATTCTTTGTTTACCGAATTTTTTCACATTTGCCTAAAACTTTTGCACAGTACTGTATATCAATAACAAAATTACGAAGTTCAACAATAAAACTTTTGCTTACGTTCCACAGAGTAACCTCTTGCTGAGAAGCCCCAACTTTGATTCTGAAAATCCTGAAGATAATCTGAAGTGACCTTACTAAACCACTAACCCTAATATCCTAATACAGTCCCCTGGGTGTCTTTACATTCTCATATTCCTGAGAGCCCACACTACATCTAACAATCGCAAAGACTTTAACTGGCATGTTTTAGCTATCGAACTTGCATTAAGAAGCTGTGAAATATTTGATGTGTTGTTTTCCATAGTGTTCCTGTCAAGATATGGTGAAGATATCTATGGATGTGTTTGTGCGCAAGTTTCAGCCTGACCGTTACGCATTGTGGAAAGCAGGGAAAGACGACGCTCCCATTGACCACTTCAAACCAACGGCAGAAGCTGCTGAGTTCCTCAAAAAAGAAAAGAGCAAGCCCTCAAAAGAGATTTCCAGAGAAGCATTGTCTGAGGAACCAACTTCTCCTGCCCAGAAGGACAAAAGGTCTTGATTTACACTTCATTATCTCTCTCCAGTATTCAGTGATTGTTTTACTGTGCATGGGAATGTTAAGGAGTCTTCAATAATTGTCATGAAATATGAAAAGGTTAAACTTGCCAAGTAAAAAAATCAGTTATGATAAAAATTTTATTAATAGTTTCTACCTGTATAATTTTTCTTATTGTTTTCAGGTCTGCAAAAGGTTCATATGTACTGGATGTTTAGAGAAGATCTCAGTCCTTTACTTTCATTCTGTTTTGAACTGACAGTAGGAAATGAACTGTAAGCACATTAGCAAACAATTCAAAACCTTCCTAGACCACCTCTTCAGCAGCCACAGCATACTGTCATGCAGCTTAGCTATTCATAGCTTGTTGATATGGTATAAAATATCATGTCAGAAAACACTGAGACACATTTGCAGACTTGCATGTCAAAAGGATGCACTTGTGATCAACTCATTGAAAATGCATGTTAATCTCAGTTATAAGGTTAGCTGCCAAAAACATATTTGGGTTTATGGTTTTAAGATCAAAATTTGATTTGCAAAAGACTTCTGCACCTTCTGAGCCTGAATAGTATCAGCTGGGGAAAAATTGTTTTATGAAAATTCATTTTGGGCCTCTATGGGGTTGCAAACTGTGCATAGGATTGTTAAACACATTTTCAACTGAAAAAAGGATAAAATAATTACTTTGAAAAAACACCATTTATAGAAACGCTTATGGTAAGCACATAGTAAACATACACAAACATTAAACAATGGTAGAGAAAACAATCTTAAAACATATTAAAGTACCTGCCACAAATGTTAACTGTAATAAAACAAAAAACTGTAGAATATAAGAAATGGCTAGAAACTGCAACCTTAAGCCAGAGTGAGTAGATGTCTGTAGTTTGCTTATAAAAGAGTCCATAGTCTCAGCTGTCTGCGGGTCTTAAGGGATGTTGTTCCACGGCTGAAAGCTGAAAAATGAAAGAAAACACCCCCTCCATATGTTTTAGTTCTCACTTTAAGCATCAACAGAAGATGTGAGGGGTCTGGAGGGGCTGTACAGCTTTTCAGTTTCAAAGGCATTTTAAGTCATTTCAGTTCAGTCATACAAACATTCCAATTAATCCTTCAGTTTATTATTTCAATCAGTTTAAAAGTTTTCTGTTTAAGGAAACACTGCAGATTGCATCGAATCATTGACTTGCAGCATTTACTCCTCCTGAACAAACATTTAGCGACAGCAGACGGTCGCCTTCTTTGTGCTGTTGACTTCACAGCAATCCCTCATACTGAGCATACATGTAGCAGGAGTAAAGAGGAAAAACTCCCCCTGTAACAGGAAGAAACCTCCAGCTGAACCAGAACCTGGCTTGGTACGAGCGGCCATCTGTCACAACCGACTGGGGGTTTGAGAAGACAGAGCAGAGCCACAGAAAGAACAAAAGAACTGATGTAGAAGAACTTTCTATGTCAAAGAAAGCAAAAAGTTGATAACAGGATAGGGAGGATGTTCAGTTACTGGGAGCATGATCCCAGCCGATGCCAAGGCAACTAGGCATCAGAGCTAAGCAGGATGCCAGATCAGGTGTAGCTTCTATGGAGAGAAAACAACTGAAAGAAAACATAAAACAAATCGTTTTGGAGAGTAGTAGAAGAGAAAAGGAGCAGAGTAAGGAAAAGTGGTCAATCTGTCTTCAGCAGTCTAAGCCTATAGCAGCATAACTACAGAGATAGCTCAGGATGACCTAAGCCACTCTAACTATAAGCTTTATCAAAAAGGAAAGTTTTAAGCCTGGCCTTAAAAGTAGACAGAGTGTCTGCCTCACGGACTAAAACTGGGAGCTGGTTCCACAGGAGAGGAGCCTGATAACTAAAAGATCTGCCTCCCATTTTACTTTTATTAATTCAATTCAATTCAAAAATATTTGATTGATCCTAGAGGGAAATTAAGTGTTGTTGTAGCTCATATCATTAATTCTTTAAGGAGTTGTTGTAGATAGTGATGGCTGTGTGCAGGAAGGATTTCCTGTAGCGGTCTGTATTGCAGCGAAACTGAAGAAGCCTTTGACTGAAGACACTCTGTTGTTGTATGACAGTCTCATGAATAGGATGCTCAGGGTTGTCCATAATTTTTTTGATTTTATAAAGAATCCTTCTTTGCATCATCATCTCCAGTGGTTCCACAGTAGTGCCAGAACAGAACCAGCCTTCTTTATCAGGTTGTTTAGCCTTTTTAAGTCCCTGGCTCTGATGCTGCTACCCAAACAGATGATGGCTGAAGATATTACATTCTCCACAACAGACTTTTAGAAGATTTTCAGCATCTTGCTGCAAATCTTGAAGGACCTAAGCTTCCTCTGTCCCTTCTTGTAGACAGTTTCACTGTTGCGCCTCCAGTCCAGTCTGTTGTCAAGGTGAACTCCGAGGTATTTATACACCTCAACCACCTCCACTTCTTCTCCCATGATGGAAACAGTGTTTGACTTATCCCTGTTTCTTCTGAAATTACAATCATCTCCTTTGTTTTGTTCACATTCAAAGTAAGACAATTGTTTCCACACCATGTCACAAAGCGGTCCACCAGCTCTCTGTATTCAGCTTCTTGTCTATGTCTGATACACCCGACAATTGCAGAGTCATCTGTGTATTTCTGCAGATGACAGGTCTCTGATTTGTACTGGAAGTCTGAGGTGTACAGAGTGAAAAGGAATGGTGAGAGTATGGTCCCCTGTGGTGCTCCTGTGCTGTCGACCACCTGGTTTGACACACAATTCTTCATTCTCACAAACTGTGGTCTGTTTGTCAGGTAGTCATTGATCCAGGCGATTGTTGAGGGCTCCACCTGTGTCTTCAGGAGTTTCTGACAAAGCAAATCAGGCAGAATTGTGTTAAATGCACTGGATAAATCAAAGAACATGATCCTCACAGTGCTGCCTGCTTTGTCCAGATAACAGTCAGTTGGTTGAACCAGGTGGATGATGGCATCTTCAACCCCAACTCCACAGCGATAAGCAAGCTGCAGCGGGTACTGATATGTTCTTGTTTGCTTAATCAGGTGGGCAAACAGGAGTCTCTCTAGGACCTTCATGATGTGGGATGTCTGGGCAACAGGTATATTGTCATTGATGACTCATGAGTGAGTGCTCTTTGGTACTGGAACAAGGCAGGATGTCTTCCGCAACACTGGAACCTTCTCCTGAGTTAGGCTAAGGTTGAAAAGTTGCTGCAGAATCCCACAGAGCTGCTCTGCATAGACCTTCAGGACTCTGGGGCTGACACCATCTGGACCTGCAGCCTTGTCCTAGGATCCACTGGTGAACCTGTAGTCTGGGAGCAAAGTGCTCCTTTAGGAACATATGGAACAATCAGATCTCTAATGTATGATGGAGCTTGATTATTATGGGCTTTATATGTAAGAATGAGGATCTTAAATTCTAATCTGGATTTAAAAGGGAGCCAATGCAGGGAAGCTAAAACAGGAGAAATGTGATCTCTCTTTTTTAATATTCATTAGAACTCTTGCTGCTGCATTTTGGATCAACTGAAGGCTTTTATTGCCTTTTGTGGACTTCCTGATTATAAAAAATTTATGTAGTCCAGCCTTAAAGTAACAAATGTATGGACTAGTTTCTCAGCATCACTCCTGGACAGGATTGTTTTAATCTTTAGCAATATTCTGGAGGTGAAAGAAAGAAATCCTAGAAACCTGTTTAATATGGGATTTGAATGTCATGTCTTGGACAAAAATAACACAGATATTCTTTACGTTATTACTGGGGGCCAATTTAATACCATCCAGATGAGGTGATTGATTAGCAGTTTCTTTTTTAGAGCTTCTTGTTCAAAGAAGACAACTTCTGTCTAAAGCAGAAAGTTGAGTCATCCAGGTTTTTATGTCTTCCAGACACATCTGTAATCTACCTAACTGATTGGATTCATCTGGATTTATGGATAAATAAAGTTTTGTATCATCGGCATAACTGTGTGTATATATATATATATATATATATATATATATATATATATATATATATCGTAAAAAGAATCAGTCCAAGCACAGAACCCCTGTGTACTCCACAATTAAGTGAAGATTCATCATTTATATGAACAAACTGGAACCTGTCTGACCTGTCTGCTGTTTCTTTGATCCCTGCAACATTTTCAAGCATTCTAAGAGAATATTGTGATCGACTGTGTCAAAAGCAGCACTGAGATCTAACAAGACGAGAACAGTCACAAGTCCATTATCTGAGGCCATGAGAATATCATTAGTAACTTTCACCAGTGCTGTTTTAGGGCTACGATGAGCTCTGAAACCTGACTGAACTCTTCATACAGGTCGTTACTGTTTAGATACTCACAGACTCTATTAGCAACTATTTTCTATTTCTACTATTTAGAAAATCTGGGAAATAGAGGGGCTAACGGTGCGTTCACAACAAAGCGTCAAAAACGCGCCGCACACCAAAGTTGGACGCTTCAACATTCGCAGCTTGATGCGCATCCAATTCGTTTTGGACGCGCTTTAAAATATATAATTTTGACGTGCGTCAAGCCGGAAATACGCAACTTGTGGGAGAAACTAGTGCCAGACGGTGTTTTTGCAAGATGGCTGCTGTCGATCTAGCATTGGAAGAGAGAGTCTCCATTCTCTATTTACTGTGGAGAGTACCCTGCGCAGGTTCGCAAGGTCAGTAACGTGAAAACTTTCAAAAGTTAAATGAACTTACCAGGTTGCTCTATCTCCTCACTTATATTCCTCCAAGCGAGGTCCTTTTTATTCCTGTCTCTGTAGAGAAAGCAGCTGGTGTCATATAGCTCGGGGTGATTAGCCACGGCCGTTATCAGTATTTCCTCCAATTCAATTCAATTCAGTTTATTTATATAGCGCCAATTCACAACAGATGTCATCTCAAGGCACTTAACAAGAAGTCATTTGAATACATTTATACAAACATTCCAATCAGTTAAAAAGTTTCCTATTTAAGGAATCCCAGCAGATTGCGTCAGTCATTGGCGTGATGTTGGGCCCCGTTGATGCAGACTTTCCAACCACAGCAATCCTTCAGCAATCCCTCATACTGAGCAAGCATGTAGCGACGGTGGAGAGGAAAAACTCCCCTTTAACAGGAAGAAACCTCCAACAGAACCAGGCTCAGTAGGAGCGGCCATCTGCCACGACCGTCTGGGGGTTTGAGAAGACAGAGCAGAAACACAGAAGGAACAGAAGAACTGATATAAGAGAACTTTCTATGTTACAAAAGTAAAAAGTTAATAACAGGACACAGTGGATGTTCAGTTACTGGGAGGATCATCCCAGTCGATGCCCCCCATCCAACAGGGCATTGCAGCCAAGCAGGATACCAGACCAGGTATATCTTCTATGGAGAGAAAAACACTGAGAGAAAACAAAGTTAACAGTCGAAATAACAGAATGTACTGTAATACAACTGGAGAGTCGTAGGAGAAAAGGAAGTAGCAGAGTGAAGAAAATTGGTAAGTCTGTCCTCCAGCAGTCTAAGCCTATGTCAGCATAACTACAGAGATAGCTCAGGATGACCTAAGCCACTCTAACTATAAGCTTTATCAAAAAGGAAAGTTTTAAGCCTGGCCTTCAAAGTAAACAGAGTGTCTGCCTCACGGACTAAAGCTGGGAGCTGGTTCCACAGGAGAGGAGCCTGATAACTAAAAGATCTGCCTCCCATTCTACTTTTAGAAATCCTAGGAACTACAAGTAAACCTGCAGTCTGAGAGCGAAGGGCTCTGTTAGGAACATAAGGAACAATTAGATCTCTGATGTATGATGGAGCTTGATTATTATGGGCTTTGTATGTAAGAAGAAGGATCTTAAATTCTATTCTGGATTTAACAGGGAGCCAATGAAGGGAAGCTAAAACAGGAGAAATGTGATCTCTCTTTTTAATATTCATCAAAACTCTTGCTGCCGCATTTTGGATCAACTGAAGGCTTTTAATGGCATTTTGTGGACTACCTGATAGTAAAGAATTACAATAGTCCAGCCTTGAGGTAACAAATGCATGGACTAGTTTCTCAGCATCACTCCTGGACAGGATGTTTCTAATTTCCATGTAGAATGAATTAATTTTGCCGGACCTGACCTCGTAAACTGGGTCACAGCTTCATGTGACACCACGTCATCGGGCTATTGATTGGTTGACGTGGCGCAAATTGACGCCAAAGTTCAGATTTTTCAAAACGCTCGTGACGCGCTAATGCAGAAAATGCACCACATAAAATGACGAGCGTATTTTCTGACGCACGTCAAATGCCTCATTCGCATGAATCTCACGTGCAAATGAGGCAGAAATGCGTTTTCGTGACACAAATCTGCTTCTGACGCGGAGCAGGTAGCCTGACGTGCGTCAGCACGCTTCTGCATTGACTTTACATGTAAGCCTGACAACCATGACGCTTCAAACGCAAGACCATTAGGAGTTTTAAATACCAGTAAGAGCAACTTAAAATTAAAAAATTAAAAAAAAATAGCCAATGCAGAGATTTCATAATCTGCTTGATGTGATCTTGCTTTCTGGTTCTTGCCAGCAGTTCTGAAGTATCTGTAGTGGAGTTATAGCTCTAGGAAGACAAGAAAAGGAGAGCATCACAATAATCTATTGTGCAAGTTATGAAAACCTGAACTAAAGTCTGTGTATTGGACTTGAAGTCCAAATGTTGCATGTTGCCAATGTTTCTCAGATGATAAAATGTATTACATAAAATGTATATATTTTTTAAAGTAGTTTGAGAAACTCAAGTGTTAGTCAAACATGACGAGTTTTCTGACCTGATCTGGAGAATTCATTACTACTGTTTGAAGTCGAGCCGTTAGTTTCTGTCTCTAATTGTTCATCCCAATTACTAAAACTTCAGTTGTGCTCTGACTTAGCTGAAGTGGATTTTCTGCCATCCATGACTTAACATCTTAAAGTGTAACTGAACCCCATGAAAAATCATAACCCCGCCCCCAGACAACATTTGAAAAATTCTACAAAGTGGGCGGTGCCAAGTGTGGAGGATGAGCGGAGGTAACGTGGGGGTGTGTTCAGTAGGACAGTGACAGCTCGCTTAATCTGACACTGAAACATGGACAGTGACCAAAGTGACGTTGACAGTTTTGCAACTGATTGATTTGATCGACGTTCATCTGTTTTGAACGTTACCCTATGTTAGCATCACCACTCAGAGACTGGACTCCTCCTGTCTCCCTCTTCCTCTGTAGCGCCGGCGTCAGGCAGCGCTGACTCAGCGCCCTGAGCCAGCGGATCTCCTCCGTCGTCACCGGAGATAGAGGGAGGCTTTATGGAGCCCAGCGGCACTGAGCCGTATCAATTCGAGCCGCTGCCCGAGGCCGGCGCTCCTGCTGAGGCAGAGAGACAGAATAGGTCCAGTGTCTGAGTGGTAATGCTAACATAAGCTAACGTTCAAAACAGTATGTTAGCTATGCTAACTAAGTGTTAATGTGATAATAAAGGTAACTTGAAAAACAGACACTCTCGCCACAGGGCGAGATAGTTTTATACCCAAGCCAACGGGGCGTGTCTGTGAGACCATGCCTGTGACGTAAGGATGTACCGCTCTCCACCAATCACAAGATTCAAATGCATTAGCCACCGTTCTACCCTAAGAGGGCAGCACTAAGACGTTTTTAGACCAAAAAGTATAGAATTAAACACGAAAATGTAAAACAAATCTCAGAAACTGAAAGATTGCATTGGTAAATACCCATTTATACAGTTTAGAAGAAAAAAAAGTTGTTTTGGGGTTTAGTTACTCTTTTAGTACGGTTAAAAGTGCATCAACCCCAGTCACATTTTAAAATATCCTTGAGATTTGCTTTTGAATCTGTCTGCATTGCTTAAGTTTATTTTCTCAACTGGCACAAGTTCATCTTAAACCTTTTGTGTTATCAAAAACTGTTTCCATAAAGTCTTAACATGTCCTTATTCACATTTTCCTAATGATGCAGCTCAAATCCTCGAAGTGGGGAAGAACGTCCACTTCAAGCTGTTCAGACTTCTGAAGGAGACAAATGTGATGTGAGAGTTGAGGAGGAGGTGGAGGTGGAGCCTAAAAAACCCAAGCCATCAACAAAGAATTCTCCCAACAAAATCACAGGCCCCCCAGGTAAGGCTACTTACCTTTTACTTTTGTGTTTCTTTTAGGCCTAGCCTCTTTTCACCTGGTAGATGTGTTTTCAAATGAAACAAAAAAACAAACTTTCCACATTGCATGGATAACATATCCTTTACACATTTTAACAGATTAGGTAGAATTAGAAATATTGACAGCATTAGGCTCATTTAAAATTATTTGCCTTTTATAACATACTATGATACGACTGTTTTACAGTAGTAAATTCCCCATAGTTTCTTCCATTCAAGTTTAACATCCTTGTCCAAGAGTCCTTTGGTGTAGCTAAGGATTGTATGGTAGAACATCTGCTGCATGTTACTGCAGACATTTAAGGACCTTAGCCACCTGAAGAAGAAAAGGCAACTCTGTCCCTTCCTGTATGCTGCATCTGTGTTGGTGGTCCACCCAGTTTCTGATCCAGAACCACACCCAGGTATCTGTTGGACTCCACAGTTTCCTCCCCATCGATGCAGACTGGTTGTCCTTGAGGTTTAGATCTCCTGAAGTCAACCACCAGCTCCTTAGTCTTGGTGGTGTTCGAAAAAGACTGGAACCCCTCCTGTCCACTTGCCACAACACCTGGATCATCTGAGTACCTCTGGATGTGGCAGGACTCTAAGTTGTGTCTGAATTCTGATGTATAAAGCGTGAACAGAAAGGGAGCCAAAACAGTCCCCTGTGTGACCCCAGTGCTGTCCCACAAACACATCTCCCCACCCTGACATATTGAGGTCTGGATTTTAGATAGTCCATAATCCAGGATGTAAGGGAGGGGGCTGCACCCATACCCATAAGTTTGTTTCTCAGTATGGGAGGCTTTATGGTGTTAAAAGCGCTGGAGAAGTCGAAGAATATGATCCTGACATAAGAACCAGG
Source organism: Valencia hispanica (assembly GCA_963556495.2). Lineage (NCBI taxonomy): Eukaryota > Metazoa > Chordata > Actinopteri > Cyprinodontiformes > Valenciidae > Valencia > Valencia hispanica. The sequence continues at coordinate 357,132 of OY747705.1, read as the reverse complement.
CACATCCAAGTAAAAGTATGCCTGGTGCAGCATGTAAAGGATTTTTAAAGGACGTTTTGTGTTTAAATCTGGCATTTATAAACCGATTGTGTAGCAAAAGCAGTGAGGGCTGTCAATCAAACTGACTTTAATGCAATTCCAGAGCACACAGGATGAGCATGGAGGATGGAGAGATGACCATTGCGAAAAAAAGACAATGCCATTACAACAAAGACTGGGAAAGCATTGACTTCAGGGCAACTGCATCCATTTAATTGGCTGTTCTAATCTGGTGAAATGCTAAATCAGTGTACAGAGATTCAATTTCAATTCAATTCAGTTTATTTATATAGCGCCGATTCACAACAGATGTCATCTCAAGGCACTTAACAAGAAGTCATTTCAATAGATTTATACAAACATTCCAATCAGTTAAAAAGTTTCCTATTTAAGGAATCCCAGTGGATTGCGTCAGTCATTGGCGTGAGGTTGGGCCCCGTTGATGCAGACTTTCCAACCACAGCAATCCTTCAGCAATCCCTCACACTGAGCAAGCATGTAGCGACAGTGGAGAGGAAAAACTCCCCTTTAACAGGAAGAAACCTCCAACAGAACCAGGCTCAGTAGGAGCGGCCATCTGCCACGACCGTCTGGGGGTTTGAGAAGACAGAGCAGAGACACAGTAGGAACAGTCAATAAAGCATCTTCTTTCCAACACAGCACAACCCAAGTCAGAACCTCAGCTGGAGAAGCACGTGAAGCCACCGCCTAAATGCAGTTCTAAAACCAACAACAAGAAAACTTCAAACAGACAACGAAAGGATAATAACGATGGACCGGCTGCAGATATGAGATCTCTTGAGCCAGTAGCTGCTTCTGGTACAGAGGAGGCAGAAGTCAGTGTGGAGCCTCGAGTGGAGAACTGTGGCATCCCTGAGCATAAGGTTTTTCAGAGAACACTCAGCCCTGCTGACGTCCTGCATGTTCATAGCTATGCCAAAGGAGACTATGGAGAAGAAATTGTGGCGCAGGAGGAAGGACAGACCATAAGCAGTGATAAAAAGAACGAAGACATCAAACATGTCAGCAGAGAGGTGAGTAGTGTTGGCATCAGTGATTCTTACTCAATCCAAGTATTTATAAAATCTAAGTATACATGTAATACTTGTATGTTTACAATTTACAGTGTTAGTTGTTTAAATACTCAGTTTACGTGTGATGGATTGAGACTTGAGCACATAGTAACAAGTTAACTTGTTTTTTTAAGGTGTGCTAACAGATTCAGGCATTAACTGGTCTATTGGGATAAAAATGGCAAAATTCATTAACTCCATATCTGCCAATTGTCATTGTTAATAATTTAAAACATTTTTTTAATGTAAATTATGGAAACAATTCATGGTCATGCTGTTTTACTCCATCTCTACATCTGTGGAGTGACCTTTCAACTTATCTAGGGATTCACTATTTTGCTTACATCAGGACAAATGCTTCAGCAGAACATGTTAATTTTCATTCTAATTCTGATGGTGTTTTCTGTTCCTCAAGCATGTGGTAGAAGTGTTTTCTCCTAGTGCAGAACTAGAGAGTAATCCAGAACGCCCCCCACACGTAAAGGATGGCATCAACAAAAAAGGTCTGTCCTGACATAAGGTTTTTATTTTTAATCTTTAATGTTTGTATTTCAATTGACAGTAAGCGAATGCATTGGTTTGTCTGCCATAGATGCTTTGGAGGTGCTTCCCCCAGTGGAGGTCAGTAGTTTCAAAGGGGACAACTGGGCTAAACCTCTGACCCATTTGTGGCAGAGCAGTCCTCCCAATCCCAAGAAAGAGAGAGAGTATAACCAGCGGATGGGCTCTAAACCTCCATACTGTTCGATCTGTATGCTCTTCCAGACGTATCAGCAGGTACTCCTCTTGAGTGGCTTTCTGACTCTCTGACATGAAGCATTTATTTTTCTCTTCATAGCAAATTTAAAATGACAGTCTTTATTTTTCAATTTTCAAAAACTGACAGCACGACAACTGAATTGATATTGAAACATTTTCAGATTAAATGAGAACAGGAAATAACTCAACTGTCAAAATCTTAGGTTTACCGGAAGGTTTGTGAGTTCTTGTGAATGTCCAAAGCTGGATATGAATGGGAATAAAGGATGCTTGGCACCAGCGGTACCATTCCAGGTCTGATTACATAAGCCAGACTTAGACGATTATGATTCACTTAAAACTTGCTTGTGGAATACCTGCAGAAAGTAGATGTTTTAGGGTTTAATTAGGTGTAACCAGAATCATTAAAATGAACATACATAAGCAGTTGAAATGCATTACCTAAGTGTTATGAATTGGTATAATTTAAATACCATTTTTTGTATTGAAATATTTAAATAAAGTACCTTGTCAGTGACATTCTAATTTCCAGAGATGCATTAATGTGTTTTTGCTTTGCCTTGTACTGCATCTACTGGGCTTGCTCCATGTCTGGTGAGCCTTACCACATCCAAATCAGACCATTCCCTCGAGGTGCTGAATTTTTTTTGGCAGTGAGTAATCGGAGGTCACACCTACATTCTGAAGTGCTAGCATAGTGAAGAAGGCAGTTTTTTATGAGAGTACAGAAAATTTGTAGACCACATTGTGGCACTGGGGTGAGTAAACAATCATCTCATCTTGAATGTGAAAAAAAATAATGCCGCGTTCACACCGCCCAAAGAGTCAACGTCAAGAGCGGCAAGATTACATATTAAGTCTATGGTTGAGGCCGTCGGAGTCTCTGCGGCGCTTGTGCGCTTTTGCCGCTTTCCAAGCTTTAAAGCGGCAAAAGCGAGAAACGTAGAGGTTCAGCTTGCTGAATTTTCGGCATCATCCCCTGAGCATCAACCAATCAGAGCGCCTCACTGTAGTGACGTCACTACACATCTCTCACTATACATTTCGCTGAAAGCGAAACTCATCCAAACTCAGAACGCCTCTCAAAAATGGGGTGTTTCCGCAAACTGCGCTGATGCCCCCAACGTCGACATTGTGTGGCTTTATTTAGCAAATAAAGCCAAGCCACTCTCAATATGATCCGCCATTGTTTAAAACATCCGTCAACAGAGGAAGCTCTGCCCACGCACTTCTTTTTTGCTTAGCAAGTGAAGGGCTTTGTAAGCATCACGCTTTGGAAGCGTCAAGCTTTGCAAACGTCAGGCTTAAAAATGTATAGGCGTCAAACTAGTCGCTTTATGAGGGTTGTTTGACGCCGACATTAGATTTTAGAAGTTATAGGAAATTGTCAAACTATTTTCATCCTGGAAGAAGTGCAGGTGCTGTAAAATAATTACTTGGACTGGACAACTGACTAGGCTGGATACACGACAGTGAAGCTGTCTTTAAAAAGGGACAGAGTAGGCTGTAGATTTTGCAAACAACAGTGTCCTTAGTCAGAGGTTTCCTCAGATCTGCTGTAATATTGAGTGCTACAGAAAATTTCTGCTCACAGCCATCACCATCTACAACAGCTCTTGGAACAAGTAACTTGGATTATCTGAATTACAACAATATTTGAATTCTCTTTGAGGATAGTGAAGTAATTCTGAGGTGTCTTGTACAAGCTAACTATGAATTATTGTTTTTTGATATTTTCATTATTTAAATCAAATGTTTAATGTCAAATGAACTGTTGTAAGCACCATCAAAATTTTATGGTGATGAGTGCTTTTTTGGGCTTTGTGGTTTTTATTGGAGATGGTTTTTTATTGTTTAATGTTGCTGGTTCTTCCAGCGAACGGACTGAAGGCGGAAATTAGCTTTGGCTATAATTGTGTGTCTTTACATATGTTAATCGTATGTTCATTAATGCACATTGTCCCTTTTAAATAAATAAATTCAAATTCAATTCAAATGTACAGGAAAACATATTTGATTTAGGAGTAAGTTGTTTCAACCAGCATCTCTAATAAAAAATATTCTGCACCTTTAAGTTATGGATATTGTGTTTTTGCAAACCAATTAAATTCCAGATTGTAAAACAAGCAACGGAAAAATTATTTCTGAGTTTTAAACTACAAAGCATTATAATTAGATACTTGTGATCCATAACGATCCCTCTGTCCAAAAATTTTTTCACCACAAAGATTTTTCTTCAAATTCACAACTATTTTGTACTTTGTGCTTGTCTGTCTAAAATTCAAATATTCCTTGAGGCTTGTTACCTTTATGTGACAAAATGTGGAAAAGTTAAATGATTATTAATATTTTTTTCAAGGCAGAAGAATATTTAAGTTTGATTAAAAAGCTATTTCCTTGCCTGTGTACTGTCTGCCCACAGACTGAGTGTGCCAGCATTGTGGACAGTCCCGTCACGGGTGCTGGTGGGTGGATGCGGACCAAACCTCTTATCCCAGAAATGTGTTTCACCACCACTACAGAAGAAGATTCAGAGAGTGAAGAACAACCTGTTGCACCTTTTTTAGAGGAAGATGGAACGAGCCTCCTCATCAGCTGCTTGCAGTGCAGTGTTTGGGTTCACACCAGTCAGTAACCCTGCTTATTTTAGATCTGTGCAGCATCAGTTTTTGTTTTAAAGTTCTCATTCTCTAAACTCTTAACTCATTCAACAACAGATTCTGTAGTTTCTACTTTCCTTTGTCATCTTACTGTTTGTTTGTTTGTACACCATTCAGGCTGTTATGGTGTGAACCCAGCCAGTGTGAGCACAGAGTGGAAATGTGCACGCTGTAGGGCCAATGCCATGAATGAGGTTGGTGAAGAGTTGTATGGAAATTTATCTTGCACTGCTTTTAAAGATGGCTGCTCCTGAGAGTTTTCTAATCCTGTGCTGTGAAGAGGTATTGATCCGCTAACAAATGTCTTCCTTTTGTAACACTTAAAAGTTTTAGGTTAGCCAACAAATTTCAACATCAGCAAAAGATACCCTGAATAAATACAAAAACTCTTTATTCAGTCCCTCCACGATTTTGAGGCACTTTTTTGTGATCGTTGCAGCCTAAAAGGGCTGATGTTTTGTGAAAAGTTGCAACAAAAGTTGCAATGTTTTTATTTCTCATTTTCTTTTATGTTTTGCCAAATCACTTGAAAATTGTTTCAGAAACATCCGTTAAAATGTTAAATTCTGAAGTTCCAACATTGTTATTGTAATAAGTACACTAGAAGAACACTTGACCATCCAGCAGAACACTCCTCAAATTGTAGCTTATTCTTGAACACAAAAAGGCTATAGCAACAATTCCAGGTTCATAGAACTTTGAAAAACAAAAACAATAAACGTGGTCTTTCACAAATAGCTAAGTAAATACAGAGTTAAAATTGTGTTATTAAACTTTAGTTAATGCAACAATATATGCAAAGCTGTACTCTAAAATTTGAATAAATTAAATAAATACAATTCTGCTGCCAAAAAAAATAGGTGCACAAATGGTTACAGTATACAATTGTCTAAGATAAGGGGTGCCAATAAAAGAAAACGTTGGTTTCTTTTAAGTATGTAAACATAAAATGAAAAAAGAAATTCATGAACTCAAGAGGTGCAAATTTCAGATTGACAGTATTTTGGAGCTGCTTATTACCTTACTTCAACATATGCTTCCACTCAACATAAACTGAACAATAAACTCACACTGAACTCTCAGCCCTGCATCCTCTCAGAAACCCAGTCATTTGTGTATGCATCTTATTGATTTTAACTCTGCATTCTAAGTATCCATATGCAAAATAAAATGATACAGGAATAAATAATAAAAGTAGAAAAAATAGCAAAAATACTGTAAGCTAAGTGTCAGCCCCCAGCAACACCACCCTGTCGTTTGACCGATGGGGTGAAAAGAAATCCCGTCATAATCTATTTTTACCCTTCAATTTTTTTAATGATAATGACATATTAAATGGTATTTATTTTTATTCATTTGAATTAATATTTAACCCGAATAAGCTGAACAGAGAATTAGGCATGGGCCGGTTTGAGATACTGACGGTATGATAACCGTAGGCAAAAATATCAAGGTTTCACGGTATTATGATTACGGCTCTAAAATGTGTATTTTGAATGTCTGTAATTTTTTTTTTAAGGAAATGTTACCATATCTGCCTCAGCTTAAAAAAGTTACTAAGGATAGAGATGAAGAAAATATCATGTATGGTAGTTACCATATCTTCCAAGGTAACAAGCTCATTTCACTAATCTCAGACGGTAATACGCTCGTACATTTCAAGACAGCATTAACTTTACCTTGAATTTAGCATACAATGATGGGTGGTGCTCCCGAACATGCGCAATCATATTCGATGTATTGTCTCCTCGGGCTGCCACTGTTCTCAAGCACGTTTTGCACGTCGGGCGACCTTCTTGAACGTCTGGCTCTTTACGGTAGCCGAAGTATTCCCAAACATTCGCTTAGAGACGGTGGAAAAAGTTCTGGGGGCTCGCCTCCATCAGCCATCACACAGCCTGCAGAGCTGCCCGCTTGTCACTCACAACAAATGCAGGTGTGCGGGGGGGGGGAGTGGCTGATGCTGCACACAGCATGAGGGACCTTTACTTTCTCCCTGACGAGACATCACATCATATAAAAAAAAACCCCGCTTATACCACAGGGACGGTATGACGGAAAATTTGAGTGGTTTTGAAACCTTGACTCTTTTATACCGCGGTATACCTTGAAACCGGTAACCAGCCCATGCCTACAGAGAATCCCCAATGTGCCATCACATCAACCAGATGAATACATGCAACTTTTTCCCTGCAGTGACAAAAATCACTGACTGTGGCCCGCTCTTAAAATATGAACAGTTCACCTGCTGTGGCCTGAATGGAATGTCTCACAACTTGATGTAGTTCTGGAGGTCAAATCCACACTCTCTTGCCAAACTGGAGACTGACCAGCCACTTCAGCCAAAGTTTTGAAATGAGGGAACATTTCTCCAGTTCAAGTGATCAGAAGTTGGAAAGACTCTTTGAAAGAGTTGTTTCCTGACCCACAAGCTATCACTTCAGCGGGAGGTATCCTACATCCCGCAGCATCACGCTTTTGCACTAGTGGTTGGCAACACAACACTGGGCTTTTTGGAGTGAGTCTGTGATCATCTGCAGCGGTCACAGACACGCTGTCAGCTCCCAGCTATTGAGATGCGTTGAATACAGGGTACAGGACTGAGACGACCCTCAGATGCTCTCATGGGAATCTTTCTTTATTATTGTTTTAATAAACTGTTCTCCATGCGCAAAGTTGAAAATATCTGCACATCTGCATCAAGTAGTCAGGGAATGATGTAATTTGTAATCTGTCAAAATTATGTTTTGCAGTAGAAAAATGTTTGTCAATTGATAACTAACCGTTTGTGTTGGACCACAGTATTGCAAGAGGTACAAAACAATTTACCTCCACTTTCATGTTTAGAATGAGGAAACTGTATGGATGCCTATGGTCTTTGGCAGGGATTTTTGTTGGCAAATGCAACATATTGCTTTCTCGCTCCCTCTCACATAAGAAACAGGAAATGTACGTGATATATGTGACGGCGTCAGATATAAGATAATGAGAAGGAGAATCACAATTGGTCAAACATGCGTTAAAGTTGCAATAATTGGATAAAATTGCAAGACATGTAGAGGATTGGCTGAATTTGCATTAATAGTTGCTATCGCAAAATTCTGGAGGGACTGTGTTTTAATTATAGTATTCATTAAGGTAAATAGAATTTGTCTGATAACATGAAGTAGGCAAAACAAATCTGAAAATGCAGCACTTCATGCCCTGATCTAGAGAACATAAAGGACCGAGAAACATAGTTATTGATATCAGCCTGGAAAAGATTGCAAAGTGATTTTCTAAGAAAACCACAGTGAGAAGCATTATCCACAAATAGAGAAAACAGAACAGTAAAAAATCTTTCCAAGAGGTACCAGCCTACCAAAACCAATAAGTGTGATGGTCAGAGGCAGCTTTTCTGCTCAGGATCAGAACAGCTGAACTGTAAATTCAGTATTTGGCTGAAATAAAATAATTCTACACAAAAGAGTGGTCAGGATTTTTCCACAGTCATGTAAAAAAATCATTGCTAGTTTCTACCAATGTTTGATGGCAGCTGTTGCTGCTAATGGTGATGCAACCAATTGGACGGACGGACGGACTGTCCAGACAGACAGACAGACAGATACATATTTAAAAATATAATGGATTAAAATAAAATAATAACAAATAAATTATTTAAGAAACCTGTTGAATGTCACTGTTGAACAGTCTTATGGCTGTGGGAACAAACTATCTCCTGAACCTCTCAGTCCTGCATCTCAAAGAGATCGGTCTTTCACTACAGCTGCTTGTCTGGCTGGTCAGGACTTCATGGAGAGGATGTTTAGTATTAGCAGAATGCCCTGCAGCTTCCTCTTTATCTGTCTCATCAATTATTGGGTTTAGGGAGCATTTGCTTTTTGAAACTCAACCAGATTGATTTGGACAACTTTTTCCGTTTTTTATAAATGAAAAAATCACAGATTTTATTACCTCTTTGTCTAATATCTAAATTAGTTTTATCTGAATAAAAGAAGTAACCAAAAACGCAAACAGAATAAATCCGTAAAGGGAATAAGATTATTTCACAGTGCTGTAGGCGTACAATCGGATTAGAAAGTTATAGGTTTTGAGTAATATATTAGTGAGCCTTGTCTGTACCATGAAGGTATTTCTCTAATTAAATAAGGCCTCAAAGTTTTTATCTCCTTCATGTATTTTTGAAAATAATTTGGCAGAGAAAGAAAAAGCTCACTGCTTCCAGCTAAAAATGACTTTTTTGTCTGGACCTTTTTATGAGACTTGTTCTTTTTGCAGAGTTGCTGTCTGTGTTTGCTAAGAGGTGGAGCCCTACATAAAACCACCAATGGCAAGTAAGTTCCAGAGTTATCTAGAATATGCAAAAGGTCTTGTCCTGGCTGATTTACATTGCAGGTATTAAAAGATTTCGAAATTTGTCTGACGCTGAAATATGCCTTTTTAAGTAAAACCAGAGGAAAAGAGTCTGATCTCAATACACACAATAATGGATTGGTGTTTCTCAGACAGTATCAAATGACCTCATCAAAGTACAGTTAAATAGTTCCTGCTTACCTACACAGCATCTTCCCCACTGACTAACAGTTTCATGTTGCCATTTAGTACTCTTGTCATATTATATCACAATATTTATTTTATTTTTCATACTTGCAGAGCTTATTTATCAGTGTTTTCAGGTCTAACTTATTTTAATTTGGTTTTAATTTGACTATGTTTAAGTTCTTGGCAAACATTGGTGTCTCTAATGCCACGTTTCTGACTATGGAGCTGCCAATTACCAGGGTCAGCTTCTCAGCGGGTGTGTCGCTGAGCGGGGAAAATCTGTTAGAAACGCGGACCGGTTGGCGTACCGCCTCTGAAACACGTACATTTCTACATTTTCGATAGGGGAAGACAGGAAATATACGGCTCGGCATCCGGAAATTTTCAAAATAAAACAAACGTGCTGCTTTGCGGTTGCTTTACTTAAGAAAAAGGTCACTACCTGTGCGGCCCGGTGAGAAGTCAGTACCTCGCGGGAGGGTCTCATTTGTGTGTCATCACACAAATGAGCGATTTTGGATATTCCTTGACATAACATAAACTTATCGGCAAATATAAAATGGACACAACATAAAACACAAACCTTTTGGAGCCATGTTGTTGTCTTTTCCTGGTTTTTGTTGTCATAGACGTTTATATATGTCTATGATTGTTGTGTTTACTGACGAAACCATGCGTGATTTTGTGCTGTCTCGGTGACAGCTGCTTCCCTGCTGCTATGCGCCTCATACGCACCTGGTGGAAAGGGCCAAGCAGCAGAATACGCAAGTGAAACGTGCTGCTCCTGTAACGTGCCGCTTAGGCGTCCGGTGGAAAGGAGGGGTTAGTCTCATCACCTCCCAGATCGACTATTGCAACTCTCTTCTTTTGGGGCTCCCCAATAACTCTCTTTATAAACTCCATCTCGTCCAGAGCTCTGCAACTTGGATCGTAACTAGGACTCCCTCAAGAGGACACATTACCCCAGTTCTACAGCAGCTTCACTGGTTGTCCTCCATAGAATCCAGGATCAACCTTAAAATCCTCATTCTTGCATTTAAGTGCATCCATAGCCTTGTCCCTCGTTATCTGTGTGAACTGCTTCACATCCCCACTCCTTCCTGTTCTATCAGATCTTCGTCAGCCACTCATCTTGTCGGTCCTTTTGCCAGGCTTGTCACCATGTGGAGCAGAGCTTTCAGTCGCTCTGCTCCTCGGCTCCAGTACTCCCTTTCTCCTGTCATCAGAAATATTGACTCTCTTCCTTTATTGAAATTACAGCTTAAAACTCAGCTGTTCAAATGGGCTTATTCACTTTAGACACTGATTTTGGTTGTTGTACTCTCTTCTTATTTGCTATTTGATTAATTGATTTGTTGATTTTTTTTTGTCTATGTATTTTTCTGTTTTTTCTTCTTTGTAAGGTGACCTTGGGTTTTAGAAAGGTGGTCTCAAATAAAAATGTATTATCATTAACATTAATTTGGTACACCGTTAAATGAAATATAAATATCAATATGGTAAATGGCCTGCATTTGTATAGCACTTATTCAGTCAGAGGACCACACAGCGCTTTACTCTACATTCGGTCATTTATGCACACATTCACGCGCTGGTGATGGTGAGCTTCATTGTAGCCACAGCTGCCCTGGGGCACACTGACAGAAGCGAGCCTGCTGTACACACAGGCCCCACCAGGCCCTCTGACCACCACCACCAGCAGGCAAGGCAAGGTAAGTGAAGTGTCTTGCCCAAGAACACAACGACCCGGACAGACAGAGCGGGGGTTCGAACCAGCTACCGCCATTTGCAGGACAAACTCCTACCACCTGTATTTGTACTGACTCATGTTTACATATTTTTTTCTGATGGTACCACAAGATTATTGTGGTATGTATGTTTAATTTGAATGGGGAATAAATCCAACATCCATCCGTCTGTCCATAGTCTGCTGCCTGTCTGAGAACAGGTTGCGAGGCAAAAGCTACAGAAGGGAACCCTAGACATTCCAAGACGCTCAAAAGGTGGATGACTGTGGCTCAGTGGGTAGACTCAGACTTAGACTTAAATTTATTAGTTAAGTAAATATTAAATAAATATATTATTAGTTGGCATAAATATATTTATTTGTAGTGTAGTCATCTTGCATTAGGAAGGATGTAGGTTTGATTCCAGTTTCCTCCTATCACATGTTGATATGCCCCTGGACAAGGCACTTAAACCAAAGTATCGCCTCCATATCAGTGTATAAATGTGTGCGTGTTTGTGAGTGCAAATGGGTGAATGTGGCTCCAGTGTAAAGCACTTTGGTCAGTATGACTAGAAAAGCACTATACAAGTTCAGTCCATTTACCATTTATAAAAGGTTCGATTCATTTGACAAAGTGCAGTCTGAAAGCAATTGAGAAAAAAAAGTGCCAATGTTGTAATTTTCGTCTCAATCGAACCGAGTCTACCAGACTATCAGGTGTAAAAACAACCTAATATACTAGAGAAGCATACTCCCCATTGACCCCCTTGGCAATTGCGAAAATCTGGTCCACTGTTCCACGGCCAGGACGAAAGCTACTTTGATCCTCCTGGATCTGAGGTTTGACAATCAGTCGTAGCCTCAGATCCACCCCAGAGTAACCTTTCCGTGAGAAGTGTGATCCCTCAATAACTGGGACAAACTCTCTGGTCCCCTTACTTAAAAATTGGATCTAGCAACCCTGTCTACCACTCCAGCGTTGTTGTCTTTGTCCTGTATGCAACATTGAAGAGTCATGTCAACCATGATGGTCCTACAATGTCCAGAGCGTTCTGCGTCTCACACCAAATCTTATCCACACCCAGCACCCTGCCACTAAAGAGCTTTTTCAGTGCGTTGGTATAAATGGAGAAGTTAAAATAAAAAACATCACCAAGTGTTGTGTGTTTCATAGGTGGGTACATGTATTGTGTGCCGTGGCAGTGATGGAGGCACGCTTTGTCAATATCAGTGAGAGAAGTCCTGTGGATCTGAGTGGAATTCCTCTGCAGAGATTTAAACTGGTGAGTTCACACAGTATCAGCAGGAGCTGAAAGTGTTAAGTAACACAAACAACCTAGGGTTGTATTCTGACTCTATTACTGTGTCTTTAACAAGCTAACATGTGAGGAGACACTGAGCATTAGTAGAGAGGACCTATCATTCAGATATGTTAAGTGGAGGGATGTTAGCCGGTAACTCAGTAAAGACAAACAAGTGACAACAAAAACTTTCACTTTCTTCTGGCATCTAGTATCAGATCCAGTGTGGTGTCACTGGGGGCAAACACCTGGACCATCCTTCACAGCTTGTCACACACATTTATCAAAAGCGGTCCTGTTCAAGAGCTAAAACTGCTGCACAACATTTAGTTTGACACCTTAAGAAAGAGTTGACGCTAAACACTTTTTGTGTAAACAAAGCTGATGGCTTTTTTCCTAACATCTCCTTACATTTTATTTCTCCTGAGGGTTGTGACTGGGTAAGGTTTCTTCTGTCACTACTCGTTGTTGGACTCTGGATCTGTTGGTGTATCAGACACTTGATTTTATCTAATATCTGTGTATATATATATATATATATATATATATATATATATATATATGACTAGAATAATATAGTTTTTCCTCTCCACTCTTGCTAAATGTTGGTCCAGAAAGAGTGAATGCTGCAAGTCAATGACTTGTTGCAATATGCTTCCTTAGATCAAAACCTTCTTAACTGATTAGAATAACGAACTGAACTTAATTCACTGTTTGATAACTAGGATCAATTGAAATGTGTGTTTGGATTCAAATTACTTTTATTTTGTAAAGTGTCTTGAGACGGCATGTGTTGTAAATCGGCGCCATATAAATAAACTAAATTGAATTGAATGAACAGCTGGTGAGCTGAAACGTTTCTGCCAGTTCAGAGAAGAACCAGTCCAAACAGAACAATCTTTATTTTAAACCTGACACATTGGATCTCTCTTCACCACATTTATTTTTCAGATATTCACATGAAACACTCTGGTGGCAGTTGTCACACAACTGCAGTGTGCCAATTCCTGTTTTTTAGTTATTCTTAGCAGCTTGCTGAGCCCAAGCTGTTGTGTTTTTATTTCACAGAAATGTTACTACTGTAAGAAGCGAGTGAAAAAGGCGTCCGGCTGCTGTGTGCAGTGCTCTCATGGCCGCTGTCCCACTGCATACCACCCCACCTGTGCCCAGGCTGCTGGAGTACTGATGCAGCCAGATGATTGGCCCTTTGTGGTTCATGTGACCTGCTGTCGGCACAAAGGCCCCACTCAGATTGAGGTAAGCAGCTCTTCAGGATCTCTTTGTTGCTTATCATGAATTTAGTTACCGTCTGTTTTTCAGGTTAGAGTCATTAAAGAGCAGCTTCCACTCAGCATGACTAATGCATTAATCATGCTGTTTCTGTGTTCTTCTGCTGCAGCGCAATAAAGCAGCTATGCTAGAACTCACTGTGGGTCAGAAAGTCATCTGCAAGCATAAGAATGGCCGTTACTATCAGTGTGATGTAGTGCAGCTCTCAAAAGAGACATTTTATGAAGTCAACTTTGATGATGGCTCCTTCAGTGATAACCTCTTCCCAGAGGATATTGTGGTAGGTTTTTTTGTCTTTGCCTTAAAAAAACATCAACAATAGTGAGTAGGAATAAGATATTGTTAAAAGTAACAATAGAAGAGTTAAGTGATGAGTTGCTAATTTTACATGAATAAAAATATATCAAGAAGAGTGTGTGGACATATTTATATACTAGACAGAACAGTTATTTGGATTAGCCTAAACGAGAGCTTCAAAGGTCACTCTTCAGTTTGTACAGAACTTTGCAACATGTGTTTCTTTGCTCAGAATCGAGACTGCACTCAACTTGGACCCCCACCGCAGGGTGAAGTGGTTCAGGTGCGATGGACAGATGGGCTGGTGTACGGGGCCAAGTTTGTGGCAGCTCATATTATTCAAATGTACTTGGTAAGTGTTTTTCTGTTTCTTTTTGCAGTTTTTGTCTAAATAATCTCTGACTTCATGTTCTTATTAGAAAGAATTGCATAATATATCAAATAAAAGTCCCAATATCAATAAATGCAATGTTGTAATTGTTAAGAAATGCTTGGATACAGTAATTTATAGACTCGTATTTCAAGTTTGCAAGCCAGTGACATATTTAGCCTGTTGGACTTTCATTTATGCCCACACCTGATGCACACCCAAGCTCACATGGAGTGGTGAAGATATTATGATGGAAAAGAATCAGGAAAATGTGGGTTAATCAAAATTGATTTTATCAGTGCAGATATAAACAGTATCACCAGTACATGTTGTAATGATAGTGTAGTAAGATAAATAAGACAGTCAATTTCATTTGCTTTTCCACTTCACTTGCACCACTTCAGTTACATAGCTAATACACTACAAGTAATGTGTGTTACTAAATCCTAACTGAAACCTCTTCACGTGTAACAAGATAGTTGAAGAATACATTGTTCTCTTAAAATTCAACTGAACTCTTCTCCCACCAAGACCTCCTCTGAAAAGCTATTGGTCTCCCAGGGTTGTTTGCTGTCATAGAGGAAAACAACCAATTCTCAAATATGACAGATATAAATCCAATCCTCAGTTAAATGTTATAGCTCTACGTAAGGTAACAATCAGCTGCTGCTGAAGACAGGAATGCACCAACCATAATTTGTATCAGGGATGGAGTACTCGAGTCCCAGACTCCGACTCCATCCTGACTCAAGTCTTGTTTAAAGGACTTGTGACCTGACTCGAGCAGCATACTGATGACTTGCATGTAGCTGATGCTAATATTAGCTTGTTATTTTAGGTCAGATTACTGGAAAATTTAATAACAACCTCCCAACACCTTTCTAAGTGTATGGGTAACATGTTGATTATTTATTGTTTTCATATGTATTCTAAGCATTTTCATTATTTTACACATTCTACTGTTAGCTTGGTGATAGTGTGGGGGCATTAGGTACAATAAAAAAAAAAAAAATTGTAACCCGTGTATGGATGCCATTATTATAGTCTTATCATCTGCGAACATCTCAAAAATAATAGAGGAGGGTTCAGATTTTAATGACTTGACTTGGACTGGAAGATTTTTTTGGGCACTTGGACTGTAGGCAAGCCAAGGCAATTTTATTTGTATAGCACACTTTCAACAACAAGGTTATTCAAGGTGCTTTAGATGATTAGGGGATAAAGTAAAAACAGCAATAAAGCAAGAAGCACACACAAAACATATGATGCATGAAAACATTACTCAAAGGCAGTTCTAAACATATGCGTTTTTAGCCTTGATTTAAAAGAACTGTGTTTCAGAAGCTTTGCAGTCGTCTGGCAGTTTGTTCCAGATTAGAGGAGCATAGAAACTGAAAGCTGCTTCTCCTTGTTTGGTTCTGATTCTAGGGATGTTGAGTAAACTGGAATTACAGGACCTGAGTGGTCTTGGTATAGTGACAGTAGATCTTCAACATACTTTGCTGCTAAGCCATTTAATGATTTATAAACTAGTAAAGGTATTTAGAAGTCTATTCTATGAGCTACAGGGAGCCAGTGTAAGGACTTTACTGGGGTGATGTGCTCTACTTTCCTGGTTCTAGTGAGGATACGAGCAGCAGCGTTCTGGATCAGCTGCAGCTGTCTGATTGACTTTTTAGGCAGACCTGTGAGGACGCTGTTGCAGTAATCAATCTGACTAAAGATAAACGCATGGATTAGTTTTTCGAGGTCCTGTCTATCAGGTGATAGAAGGCTGACCTTGTTATTGCCTTTATGTGACCCTGGAGGTTGAGGTCTGAGTCCATTACTACACCTAGATTTCAGGCCTGATCAGGAGTTTCTAGCTGTATTCACAGAAGCTGTGTGCTGACTGTTGATCGTTCCTCTTTAGGTCCAAAAGTAATTACTTCTGTTTTGTTTCTGTTCAGCTGGACAAAGTTATGTCACATCCATCCATTGATTTGCTCGATGTACAGTGGCTTGCAAAAGTATTCGGCCCCCTTGAACTTTTCCACATTTTGTCACATTACAGCCACAAACATGAATCCATTTTATTGGAATTCCGCGTGAAAGACCAATACAAAGTGGTGTACACGTGAGAAGTGGAACGAAAATCATACATGATTCCAAATTGTTTTTACAAATGAATAACTGAAAAGTAATTATTCAGCCCCCTTTGGTCTGAGTGCAGTCAGTTGCCCATAGACATTGCCTGATGAGTGCTAATGACTAAATAGAGTGCACGTGTGTGTAATCTAATGTCAGTACAAATACAGCTGCCCTGTGACGGCCTCAGAGGTTGTCTAAGAGAATGTTGGGAGAAACAACATCAAGAAGTCCAAAGAACACACCAGACAGGTCAGGGATAAAGTTATTGAGAAATTTAAAGCAGGCTTAGGCTACAAAAAGATTTCCCAAGCCTTGAACATCCCACGGAGCACTGTTCAAGCGATCATTCAGAAATGGAAGGAGTATGGCACAACTGTAAACCTACCAAGACAAGGCCGTCCACCTAAACTCACAGGCCGAACAAGGAGAGCGCTGATCAGAAATGCAGCCAAGAGGCCCATGGTGACTCTGGACGAGCTGCAGAGATCTACAGCTCAGGTGGGGGAATCTGTCCATAGGACAACTATTAGTCGTGCACTGCACAAAGTTGGCCTTTATGGAAGAGTGGCAAGAAGAAAGCCATAAGAAGTCCTGTTTGCAGTTTGCCACAAGCCATGTGGGGGACACAGTACAGATGTGGAGGAAGGTGCTCTGGTCAATGAGACCAAAATGGAACTTTTTGGCCAAAATGCAAAACGCTATGTGTGGCGGAAAACTAATACTGCACATCACTCTAAACACACCATCCCCACTGTCAAATATGGTGGTGGCAGCATCATGCTCTGGGGGTGCTTCTCTTCAGCAGGGACAGGGAAGCTGGTCAGAGTTGATGGAAAGATGGATGGAGCCAAATACAGGGCAATCTGGGAAGAAAACCTCTTGGAGTCTACAAAAGACTTGAGACTGGGGCGAAGGTTCACCTTCCAGCAGGACAAAGACCCTAAACATAAAGCCAGGGCAACAATGGAATGGTTTAAAACAAAACATATCCATGTGTTAGAATGGCCCAGTCAAAGTCCAGATCTAAATCCAATCGAGAAACTGTGGCAAGATCTGAAAACTGCTGTTCACAAACGCTGTCTATCTAATCTGACTGAGCTGGAGCTGTTTTGCAAAGAAGAATGGGCAACAATTTCAGTCTCTAGATGTGCAAAGCTGGTAGAGACATACCCTAAAAGACTGGCAGCTGTAATTGCAGCAAAAGGTGGTTCTACAAAGTATTGACGCAGGGGGCTGAATAATTATGCACACCCCACTTTTCAGTTATTTATTTGTAAAAATTGTTTGGAATCATTTATGATTTTCGTTCCACTTCTCACGTGTACACCACTTTGTATTGGCCTTTCACGTGGAATTCCAACAAAACTGATTCATGTTTGTGGCTGTAATGTGACAAAATGTGGAAAAGTTCAAGGGGGCCGAATACTTTTGCAAGCCACTGTATTTACTTAAGGTTTGGATGGGTTCAAAGTCACCTGGTGACATCGTAATGAAGAGCTGAGTATCATCTGCATAGTTATGGTAGTCAATCTTATTGGTTGGTATAATCCGGGTTAGTGGGAGCATGTAGATATAAAATTAGAGAGGCCCCAGGATAGAGCCCTGGGGCACCCTACATGTGATTTCTGTTCGTTCTGATGAAAAGTTTCCTAATGAAACAAAGAATGTCCCAGTTCTTTAGGTAAGACTCAAACTAGCCAAGTACTGTAACAGAGAGTCCGACCCAGCTCTCCAGTCGTTCCAATAGTATATCATGATCAACAGTGTCAAGTGCTGCATTGAGGTCCGACAGAACCAGCACTGTGGTTCTACCACAGTCTATATTTATGCGGATGTCATTAAAAACATTGACAAGGGCAGTCTCAGTGCTGTGGTGAGCGACTTGACTTGAGCTAATCCTATTGTGAGTCGGAACTTGCACTTGGACTTGAACACTAAGGACTCGAGTGTGACTTGACTACAACACTGATTGGTATAACCCAGAAACAAAGCACATTTGTCAGCTTTGCTATTCAACTTAACCAGATATTATTTGGTGCCCATAACACCAGAAATCAAAATAGATGGGTATAAGCAGATTTGAACACTTGCTTATTTGTTAGTGTTAAAATAAGTGTTAGTTTTCATAGGGAAACTACAGCAAACAGTCCTGATTTTTATCAGATATGACATTTCGGTTAATTAACTGATTCATTATTTGCAGTTTATGATAATTTATTATACGAACAAAATCAAATCAAAAAGTCACACAGGTGAAGAATTGTTTCTAAGTATACCTGCTCAGTTTAGTTATATTCAGTTTCTTTTCTGATGTGCTGTGGTTCAATAATGCAGGTGGAATTTGAAGATGGCTCCCAGCTAACAGCCAAGAGAGATGATGTCTACACTCTGGATGAAGAACTTCCCAAGAAAGTCAAGTCCAGACTGGTGAGTGCAAATTGACCTTTATTTTACAAACCATTTCAGTAGTGTTACAGAATACTGTTATGAAATATTCCATGTAACTCATATTATTATCTCGGCAGTCTAAGGCATCAGACATGAGGTTTGATGGAATTTTTGAAGACAATGAGATCATCCAGGAGTCTAAGAGGCAAAGAGTGATCAACTCACGGTACAGGGGGGACTACATTGAGCCTGTGATTTACAGAGCCATCATGGAGTAGACCCTCACACCTGGTCATCCCATCTTATACACCAGCAGTGCTGTTGGACCGAAGTGTTTTCATGCACCTTAACTTTGCAGCTAGTTTCAGACAATGTAGCAGCAGATGGCTTTTTCAGGATCTGGATGGGCGGCTGTCTTTTTTACCCATTGTTGTCTTGGACTGTGAGGTCAAAAAATTTTGTTTTTCTGATTAAGTTTTTGCAAAAAGAAGTTCATACTACAATCGTAATGGTCCAACTTCGAGCTCTAGCATTACTACAATGCTACATTATAACTAGCAAGTAAAGTAAAGCATCTGAAATAAAGGGTAGAACTGATGTTGGTGCTGAAATGTGAAATCAGTGATTGTGGTGATGTAGTGTCAGACTAGTTTGTTTCCAGGTTGGACCAAAATCCTGCCATCCTCAACACAACGTTCTTTAGTGTGTGACAATCAGTGAGCTTCAGACTTTTGGAGAAGTAATCAGACAACACGTTTACCAGATGTCTGGTAATTTACCCTGACACTTCTACAGTTGCTGCTTTGGTTCCCTCAGAGACAATCTTTTGTTTAAGAGCAGAACTTAGCTTCAAGAGCAACAGACCTGAATCTTCCACTCTTTCTGACACATTAGCCACTCAAAGTTGTTTTTTACACAACTTTGAGTTGTCACAGTTGGGTTTAGTCTCAGATTATCCCATGGATACTTAAACACAGGAACCAGAAACCTTCTCTCTGTAAGGTGGATTTAAAAATCCAGATCCCACATATTTGGCCACTGTTTTACGACACACTGGTTTTCAACCCTGGTCTAAAAGACCCACTGTCCTTCATATTTTAGACCCGTGTTTTCCAACCCTGCTACTCAAAGCACACTGGCCTTCATGTTTTAGATGTTTCCCTGCCTTAACACACCTGATTTCAGTTGATGGTTGATTAGCAGGCTTCTGCTGAACTCTAATCATCTGAATCCGGTGTGTTAAAGCAAGGAAACATCTAGAACGTGCAAGGCACTGTGTCCTGTGGAGCAGGGTTGGGAAATACTGTTTGGATGAGTATCAGCTCCAACACACCTGAATCAAATTATAGCATCACCTCCTCAGCTGCTGCCAGTGCTGCAGAAGCCTGTTAACCACCCATTCATTTTAGTCAGGTGTTTGGTGGCAGTGAAGCACCTTGCAGGACAGTGTGTCTTGAGGCGCAGGTTTCAAAACCTCTGCTCTAGTACACATTATCCTTTATAAACAGAACAATGAGAGCTGTTTAAAAACAAAGTTACAGGGAACCATAATTTTACACTGCAGACTGGTGGCCTCAAGCTTTTAGTTGTATTTAAGAGTTGTCTTAATCTGAACAGACACAGACCGATGACTTTCTAACATCTTCATTCCTATGATAGAAGACCTTTCATGGTATATATTGCATTTTTAAATGTGAAGACATATTTAAGAATTAAGAAAAACATAAAGACTTTTCTAAAGAAATGTAGTTAAGCTTCAGAAGTTCTAACCAGCAGTGAAAAATGATTCTTTGAAAGCTCTGGGATTTTTTTTTCTGTGATTTTGATCCAAGTTTGTAGATTTCACATGAGTCCTGCAACAATAGTCCCTTTTGGTATGTGTGGTGCAGAAAAGGTTTCCATTGGTTGCTATGGAGTAATAGATTAAAGATCAACTCTTTAAAGGTAGCAAAGCTATCTGATCCCTAATGTCCAGCTTTATTAACTGCATTCCTCTCTATTTTTGTGAAATCAAGTGTATAACCTTTTATTGCTCATTATAGAGTTCTGAGAAACCATCATCTACATTACAGACACACGTGCTGTAATTCTGCTCAGTTTCTTCGATGAGTCGACTTCTGCAGTACAGAGATACATTTTAATTAGTCTTTTCTGACTTCCCCATGTTTTTATTGCCCGTCTGTCTTACTCTTTCTGTCTGTGCATTGGACTTTTGAGTTGTTTGTAGGCCATTTGAACATCAAGGTGCTACTGTTAGTTTATAAAGAAAAGGATGGTGTTCGTTGTACATTTCTAAAGATTGCTGGTTTGTTCATGTCCAGCTCGGCCCAACTCTTTGATCCCAGTGCTTTGGTTGAACAAAATATCTGTCAGATGTTAGGCTTAATAAACATGTTTTTAGTTAGTCATGTAGGGATCAATAAATGTTCTCTTTAGACTAACAAATTTGTACAATGATATTGTACACTATTTTACTGTCCTGTTTCTAAAACATATTCACTGTATTTTTCACAGAAGCCTGTGTAATGTAAATGAATGTTATGAAGTCTACTGTAAAATGATACTGAGCCAGCAGGGGGAACAGTCTCTTTTTTTTTCTCAAGAAAAAATACTTTTCATATTATTATGTAGACATTTTGTAAAATTAGTTTTATTAAAGAAATGTCCTCTCAGTTCATTTATTCAGTTTAATTTGTTTTATATTGAGAGTTTGTTTAGTAGAAATATTACATCAGCTGTTTACCAACTAAACAAACCAAAAGTCTGTGATCTGGTATGAAAAGTTACAGGGTTACAGTTGGAATCTGTCAGACTTAAAGCAGGCTGTGGAATGTATAGAAATACCTCATTACTGCCTCACTTTATTTCCAACAGTAAATGCAACATCTTCCAGCCCAAGTATTAGGATTTACAATCCTTACTCAAAGAAGTGTTTAACATGACTTTGTTTGGGAGCTACAGAACTGGACTGTTTGAACATTATTTTATTAATTAAATTACAGGAAAATCACAATGTCAATAGAAACACATTTTTCTAAAAGCAATAAGCTGAAATGTTAATTTGTGTAGTTTGGTTGTCTGGACATCAAACCACTCAGTTGAACTGCTGAAACAATCTTGGAGTGACAAAAGTACTATTTGAACAAAGTTTAAATCGGTAACCCTGGATTAAAAGCTGAATTTGATCCTTGTCAGCGAACACTGGTATAAACACCTGCATGTGCACCAAGCTGGTCTTTGGTCCTGCTCTGCATCCATGAAGCCTCCTTTTCAACTCTTAGTCATAGTTCAGGTTTTATTTCAGCTTTGAAGATGCTAATCAGCTAGAAACCAATACCCTGTTGCCACAGCTACGCATAGCTAATGCCCAAAAGTAAAAAAGTAATATCAAAAATCCTTCTAGCTGCACAGCATTTAAAACCAGAGGAAATAATTCAAATCTGCAGTGCCTCTACCAAAACAAAAGTCTGCAAAAAGAACAAAGTGACATAACAGCACTGGTCCAGCATTCATCCGTCTTGCCTGCTTGAGGTGGACAGAGGGTCCAGTGGTGCTGATGGAATGGATGTCTCTACAATGAAGCGCTTTGGAATCCTATGACTTGATAAAGCGCTGTACAAATGCAGGTATTAGGACTTTAAGAAGTACAGTCGTGGCCAAAAGTTTTGACAATTACATACATATTTGAAATTGGAAAAGTTGCTGCTTAAGTTTTTTAACTCAGGTGAGAGTTAAGTGCCTTGAGATGACATCTGTTGTGAATTGGCGCTATATAAATAAACTGAATTGAATTGAATGTTGACGAGCACAAGGCTGGAGATCATTATGTCAGGCTGATTGGGTTAGAATGGCAGACTTGACATGTTAAAAGGAGGGTGATGCTTGAAATCATTGTTCTTCCATTGTTAACCATGGTGACCTGCAAAGAAACGCGTGCAGCCATCATTGCGTTGCATAAAAATGGCTTCACAAGCAAGGATATTGTGGCTACTAAAATTGCACCTAAATCAACAATTTATAGGATTATCAAGAACTTCAAGGAAAGAGGTTCAATTCTTGTTAAGAACGCTTCAGGGCGTCCAAGAAAGTCCAGCCAGTGCCAGGATCGTCTCCTAAAGAGGATTCAGCTGCGGGATCGGAGTGCCACCAGTGCAGAGCTTGCTCAGGAATGGCAGCAGGCAGGTGTGAGCGCATCTGCACGCACAGTGAGGCGAAGACTTTTGGAAGATGGTGCGATGCATGTTCCAGCACGATGGAGCACCGTGCCATAAGGCAAATGTGATAACCAAGTGCCTCGGGGACCAAAACATTGACATTTTGGGTCCATGGCGTGGAAACTCCCCAGATCTTAATCCCATTGAGCACTTGTGGTCAGTCCTCAAGAGGCGGGTGGACAAACAAAAGCCCACTAATTCTGACAAACTCCAAGAAGTGATTATGAAAGAATGGGTTGCTATCAGTCAGGATTTGGCCCAGAAGTTGATTGAGAGCATGCCCAGTCGAATTGCAGAAGTCCTGAAAGAGAAGGGCCAACACTGCAAATACTGACTCTTTGCATAAATGTCATGTAATTGTCAATAAAAGCCTTTGAAACGTATAAAGTGCTTGTAATTATATTTCAGTACATCACAGAAACAACTGAAACAAAAATCTAAAAGTAGTTTTGCAGCAAACTTTGTGAAAATTAATATTTGTGTCATTCTCAAAACTTTTGGCCACAACTGTACAGCTTTAGGAACAAAAGCGACCCTCCTCTGTCCTGGAACCAGACGTTTGGAGGTTAGCCACCATAGGCGTCATTTTAGCAGGGGACACAACCCCGGCTATATTTATGATTGACGGTTTTGTCCCCACAACTTTTAATTCAATTCAATTCCGTTTATTTATATAGCGCCAATTCACAACAGATGTCATCTCAAGGCTGGGATGATCCCCCCAGTAACTGAACATCCACTGTGTCCTGTTATCAACTTTTTCTTTCTGTAACATAGAGAGTACTCTTATATCAGATCTTCTGTTCCTTCTGTGTTTCTGCTCTGTCTTCTCAAACCCCCAGACGGTCGTGGCAGATGGCCGCTCCTACTGAGCCTGGTTCTGTTGGAGGTTTCTTCCTGTTAAAGGGGAGTTTTTCCTCTCCACCGTCGCTACATGCTTGCTCAGTATGAGGGTTTGCTGAAGGATTGCTGTGGTTGGAAAGTCTGCATCAACGGGGCCCAACCTCACGCCAATGACTGACGCAATCTGCTGGGATTCCTTAAATAGGAAACTTTTTAACTGATTGGAATGTTTGTATAAATGTATTGAAATTACTTCTTGTTAAGTGCCTTGAGATGACATCTGTTGTGAATTGGCGCTATATAAATGAATTGAATTGAATTGAATTGAAGGCACTTAACAAGTAGTCATTTCAATACATTTATACAAACATTCCAATCAGTTAGAGTTTCCTATTTAAGGAATCCCAGCAGATTGCGTCAGTCATTGACATGACACTGGGCCCCGTTGATGCCCCGTTGATGCAGACTTTCCAACCACAGCAATCCTTTAGAAATCCCTCATACTGAACAAGCATGTAGCGACCTGTATAAACCTGCCGCGCTGTTTCTTACCAGCGCAGATCTACATCCACTTGTGCACCCAGCACAATTTCCGTGTAATCATATCCCAGCTGACTGGTATTCCTGTCAAGTTCTGCGCGAATGCTTCAGCTTTCTTTGCTGAGGTTATTGTTACATAAAAAAAAGATTTGCATTCATAAGTGGATAGGCCTACAGTATCAACAGGTAACTGATTAACTCATATCTCTGTAACGCAAGGTTTTCTAATTATGCAGTGTCACCTGCTCCATGCTTGTATGGATGGCACAGGTATGGGGCAAGTTGGGCATACACTGATTTCTGGGCTTTTTTTAACCTATTTTCCAGTCATGCGACAATTTTTGCGATCGGTTTGTCTTCAAAGCCGCCATAAAAAGAAAAAAAACATATTGCCCCCCCCAAGAATTTCTTTTTGCATATTTAATGTAGCCTAAGGCTTTTTTGTCTCTCTCATGCATGTTTTAAATACAAAACAATTGCAGTAAAAGTATAGCGTTAACTACAGCAGAGCCCTGCACCCGTACAGTCTTATCGACAGTACCGGTATATAGGACCGTCCCTGCCAAAAATGACAATAAATAAATAAATGAGTAAATACAATTGAAAATAAATAAATGTGGGAATAAATAAAAAAAGTATTTATTTCCACATTTATTTATTTTTTTCCACATTTATTTAATTATTTATTTACACATTTATTTATTTTATATGTATTTATTTACAAATGTATTACCTTATTTATTTATTTATTTACACATTTATTTATTTATTGTCAATTTTGGCAGGGAAGGTCCTCCATACAATGATGTGTGACCAAATTGGTCACTCTCTAGAGCCCTGTCAGAAGTATACCCCAAAGTAATTGTTTCAACTTTCAAGGTCATAATGATGAGATTCAGTGTTCCATTTGGTTTATTGCTCATTGAAACTGTTTTTTTTTCTTTTGGAAAGAATTTGCAAGCACAGTTGACTTGAGCATTCTGTTTTGATCAATGAAGAGAGAAGGTTTGCGTGCATGGAGAAAATATATGTGAATTTCATGAGGTGAATTTTACTTTGCTTTTTATTTTTTGGGCAGGCCTATAAAGAAGAGAGAACCAAGCAAAAACTTTTATTCAACTTTATATAAAGTATATAATAATATTAACTTAAAAAATGTTCTGAACCTCGAAGTTTGTTAAATGATTTGCAATCCCAACTCCTTTTTTATTTTTAACTTAACCTTTATTTTATCAGAAATAATCACCTTGAGATTCAAACTCTCTTTTTCAAGGGAGTCCTGGCTAAGACTGCAGCTAAAATAGTTCTAAATAAAAGACATACAATATAAAACAGACAACATACAAGGCGAGACAGTTTGCAATCTTAACCTCTCAACATGCTCACCAGCTGGGTGCAGTGACAACACATGTGCATCTAGTGATAAAATAATCCTAGTTTTGAACTGAACGTTTTAGGTAAATGATCTGATTGGAATTGGGAACCAAACAAAAACTTGTATTCAACTTTATACAAACTATGTGATCATGTTAATTAGATACATGTTCTGAACCTCAGAGCTGCTTAGATGATTTGCACTCCAGTTTCATACGTGTTTATGGAGAAAGCAAAAGGGGGACATAAAATTATTGTACACAAGGAACAGGTGTATTTTATGCAGATTTATATCAATCAAAATTATCAAAGAACGACTACTTTGCATTCTTTGATAAGATTAGGTATTTCCACAAAAAATCGGATGAAGGGATTTTAAAAACAATGGAACAAGACCCTAGCATTCAAGAATTAAGGGAAAGCAAGGCAGTTTTATACTTTCAACAACAAGGTAATTCAAGAATTGATGGTTTCAGTTTGATTCTGTTTATTTATGAAGTGCACATTCACAGCACGTCATCTCAAGGCACTTTAAAAGAAAAGTCATTTCAATTCTTTTAGTGACAGTGGAGAAGAAAAACTCCCCTTTAACAGGAAGAAACCTCCAGCAGAACCAAAACCAGGCTCAGTACGAGCGGCCATCTGCCACGACCGTCTGGGGGTTTGAGAAGACAGAGCAGACTCTGATTTAAACTGATTTAAGAGTACGTTTTATGTTAAAGAAAGTGAAAAGTTGATAACAGGACCAGGGCCGGATTTAGGCAGCCTCACTAAGGGGTGCAGGTAAAGTACAGGTTCTTCTCAAACAATCAGCATATTGTGATAAAGTTAATTATTTTCCATAATGTAATGATAAAAATTAAACTTTCATATATTTTAGATTCATTGCACACCAACTGAAATATTCCAGGTCTTTTATTGTTTTAAAACTGATGATTTTGGCATACAGCTCATGAAAACCCAAAATTCCTATCTCAGAAAATTAGCATATCATGAAAAGGTTCTCTATTGACCTGATCATCTGAATCAACTAATTACCTCTAAACACCTGCAAAAGATTCCTGAGGCTTTTTTTTTTGTGTGTGTGTCCTGTTTGGCAGTGTGGAGCTCAGAATTGGTGTCTGAGTACCAAGTAGAAACCCAACAGATTTACTTTCACAAGCGGAGCAGTACAGCTTTTGCTATAGTACTCCTCTTGATATATATGTGAAAAATCTTTATTATGAATTGTTGGGGTATTTATTTCCCGATGTTATGGACACGGAGACGGAAAATTAAGGAGAAGAAAGAAGGAAGAAGAAGAAGAGAGGTAGGAAACAAAAAGTCAAGAGAGAGGGTGAGTTGAAAATACAAGAGAGGAAGGGGAAAAAAGAAAACACAGGAAGACATTGAAGTCTGCCTCCATACCCACAGGACGGCAGAGAGAGGGGGAAAACACAAAACAAAACACGAAAAAGGAACATCGACAAAACAAACCAAACATTGTGAACTAAGAATTACACAACCACATCACACAAAAATAGATATAAAAATACAACAACAATGTCACAGACAAACTCATGGTCGTCGGGCCGGTCAATGGACCGGGAGAGCCGGGGCCCAGGAGCACCCCACCCCCCAGCAGGGACCCGACAAGGGACCGGCCGACGAGGGGCTCCCGGCACTGCCGCCACGTGCCGCCACCACCCTAGGCCAATCCCCACCGCCAACATCCCAGCGCCCCACCCCTGCCCTACGTCGGGGAGCCCCACCGATAGCCGCAGGGGACGGACAGCATCCCCAGGCCGGGCTCAGCCAGCATCTGGACACCAAGTTGTACCAGCTCCCGGGTCCTGATCCCGTGCAACGCAGAGCACCGAGACCAGGCATCCAACGAGGGCCAGGGCCGGTCCAACCCGCCAATGAACCGACCACGCACAGTGCACACAGAACAGGTGATCAAACGAGCAGAGACGCCGGATCCGCATCCCGCCGAGCCACCGAGCAGGCACCACCCAACAATCCCAAACCTGGCACCCCTAAAAGAGGTGCCCCAACCAACCAAAGGAAGATATCGGCCCAGCGCATCGGCCGACCGACACACCGCCCCCCCCAGGCCCGGCCAGGCACGCACCAGGTCCGAACCGGATTGACCACCAATGCACCGGCAGGCAGGGGCCCCCGTCACTGGCGGGGAGTGACGGTGGGGAAATAGGCCCCCCATTAAGTGTAAGGCCTGAGGTGCGCCAGGCGAGGGGGCAGACCAAGATCCAACCTGACAGGTAGACAAAGACATACAGACACAGTCATACGTTCCCTCCCTCTTAAACCCATACATTCTCAATGACTCACCAAGACACCCAAATAAATGACGCTGTACCCTCACTCACACACCACATACACACTTTATGCTCCCAGGTCCAGGTACCGATGCCCCAGTAGAGTCACCAGGCCCCGGACCCGGGAGATGGACCCCCCTACCTTCTAGGACGGAGACAAGCAGACCGCCAAGGGCCCCACAGTGGCAAAGCAGCCCGACAGCCCAGGACCCCGACCAGACCGCCTGTTCCTCCTCCGGAGCCCAACCCCTGATGGCCCGTAGAGAACAGGGGTGTGAAAAGACCCCTAGCCTCCATCCTCCCGCTCGAGTATGGTGTTGATGCGTGTTGTTATAATGTGCATTTAAAACAGAGGGGTGGGATGTGGGGAAGGCAGCCACACATCCCCCAACCCCCACCCCGAGCCCTCAGTGTCTATATGTGGTTTAACAGTGGGCACCGGCACAAGAGGTGAAGCTGATTGAACCGTTCCCCCTCTGGATGCCGAAAAGTGTGCCCACCCCAAAGTCCCTACATATGTGTCGCGTGAGAATGTTATAAGTGGGAGTGTCTAAGATGTATATTAAAATTGGGGCCCAGGACGCCACGGGATAGCGAGGAGGGAAGCCCCTCCTCGCACCCCAGTGATGTGCCCATGCCCCAAGACCCTATATGAGTGGTGAAGTGATGGAGCGGGTGGACAGAGGTGTCCAGGGATGGGGAGGGAAGGACTGGGAGACAAAAGGTCTTCCCAGGGAGCCAGCTCCCCCACTGACCCCAATAGGCACCGCTGTTCACCGGGATCCACCAGGGGAGGGAGACCATGGCACGTTCGACCCGGGGCCCACGGCCACAGCACCACAAAGCCCCACGGACCCCAAGGCAGTCCCCCCAGCCCCATCCCAGAAGGGGAACTAAACACACCCTGACATTCGCTCTACTCTCAAAACACAAAAGACACTAGACACCCAGGTTGAGTTCCCCCACCACCACCCCCCGCACACCCATCCCCCCGTCCAAGTGCCCTCGTAGGGGGAGAGCCCCTGTCGCTACACAGCAACAGCCTCCCCGCCAGGAAAGGAGGCCCCTAGCGCCACCCGCACACCAGAGGCCCCCGTAGCCCGAACCACGGCGACGTACCCACCCAGACCAGGAGCAAACCGATGAGCCGGGCGGCCGACCCACCAGGCCGACATCCACCAGCCCTATTCCTTGTGGAGCAACCACTGCTGCTCAACGGCCCGGCAGGAGACCAAACCCAGCGCCCCACCCGCCTGCCCTGCACGCCCACCACCCGGCCAGTCCACCCGCAAGTCCGACCGAACCCGGCCAAATGCCCGACTCCAGCCCCCCGCACAAAGACCAAGACGCAGGAGCCAAGTCCAGTGCGAAAAAGGACTGATCCTGCCCAGAAATGCCACCCAGCCGCCGCGACCAGCAGCCAGGCACCCCAACCAGCAAACAAGGCGAGACGCCATACAGGGACCGGCGATGACAATCGGCCCAGAGAAAAAGAGAGAGGCGGCTGCACATGTCGGCCGCCGGCCGGCCCCGACCCCCACAGGCAACAGAGACCCCACGTCGGCCGACCCCCACCCAGGACCACAGCTAGGGGGCGCGGCACCCCAGAGCCCCGAATCCCCAGGCCCACCCCAGGCCACACCCGGGCGCAGCATGGCCACCAGGCCAGTAACCCATGTCCGCCACTGCAACCCCCCTAAGGCACCGCATGCAGCCATCAGGAGTTACCACCCAAAGCCCAACCCCAGGCCGGCCACGACGTCCAGCGCCCCAGCCACCCAGTGATCCCACCCCTGGGGTCCCCCCCAGACGCCTCCAACCCCAAAACCCCCACATCAGCAACAGTATCCCAAACGACAAAACCAATGGCCCCCCACCCCCTCTAGGTGATGGAGCCGATCATAGGAGCCCAGAGAGATTGATCAGATATGGAGCCAGAGACCGTCTCAAGACCAATATGGTCCAACAAGAGATTTCTATACTGATTAATATTAAGAGCTTTTTTATTTTTCCAGTTCAGAAGGATAGTTTTCTTAGCGATGCATAAGGCAATGTGAACCATTAGAACTGACTTTGTGTCTATGGTGACATCATTTAAATTTCCTTACAGGCAAATTGAGGGAGATGGTGGGATGTTACATTTCAGACACTTTGATAAGTCCTCACATATCTGGCACCAAAATTTCTTAACAGGTGGAAAGAACCAAAGTGCATGAACATAAGTATCTGGTATATTGCTTGTGCATTGTAAGCAGGTATTAGACGATGTAAAACCCATCCTAAACATTCGTTGACCTGTATAGTGTACTCTATGAAGGATTTTGCATTGTATTAATTGCAAATGAGGATTTTTTGTTATTTTAAAGGTTCTTAAACATATCTGAGACCAGACGTTTTGGTCAAAGCTGGCTGATAAATCCACCACCCATTTTGAAATAGGGATGGCTATTGATTCATCTAATGTAGATAAAGTTATGTACATTTTAGACAGCAATTTGGGGGGGTTGAGATTAAGAAAATCTAAAACTCTTGCTGGAATTTGTAATTCAGCTGTATTGAGCCTAAATTTACCTTTAATAATAGATTTAATTTGTTGATATTCTAAGAATTTGTTTTTATCAATTCCATATTGTGTAATTAATGTATTAAATGGGATAAAGTCTGTTCCTTCAAATATATGTTCCAGGTATTCAATTCCATTACACCTCCAGTCTGGAAAACTTATCATAAATTTTTTTTGCAAGATGTCGGGGTTATTCCAGATGGGTGTACGTCTGCATGGGATTATTGTGGACTCTGTCATTTTTAGAAACTCCCACCATGCTGTCAGAGAGGAGCTGATATTTATGCTTTTAAAGCATTCATATTCTTTTATATTTGAGCTAATAAATGGAAGGTCTGAACGTTTTATCTTATTACATAGGGTCTGTTCTACGTCTATCCAGGACTCGTCTAGGTAGCTATGTTTTAACCATCTTGAGATGTATTGGAGCCTGTTGGCTAAGAAATAATGATGGAAGTTTGGTAGATCTAGACCTCCTTTTTCTTTGGTCTTCTGCAGTGTTTTTAAGCTGATACGTGGGGGTTTATCTTTCCAAAGAAATTTAGAGATAGAGTCCAGAGATCTAAACCAGTCTAGTGATGGTTTACTTGGGATCATTGAGAATAAGTAGTTGATTCTGGGCAAAACCATCATTTTTATTGAAGCAACCCTTCCCATAAGTGATATGGGTAGGGATTTCGATCTAGCAAGATCATCTTCCACTTTTTTTAAAAGTGGAATATTGTTTAGCTTTGTTAAATCTACCAGTCTTGGTGAGACATTGATACCTAAATAGGTAATATTCCCTGACTGCAGTTGTGTATTAGTTGGATTCTGGACAGAACAATTGATTGGAAGAACTGTAGATTTTAACCAATTTATAGAATAATCTGAAACATTTGAGTAAGAGTTTATCAACCCGATTACCTGAGAGAAAGAGGTTTGTGAATGCAGGAGAAAAAGTAATACATCATCTGCATAAAGACTGATTTTATGTTCTATGTTATTGCATTTTATGCCTTTAATATTGTGAGTTTGCCTGATTGCTGCAGCTAGTGGTTCAATAAAAATAGCGAACAGGGAGGGAGAGAGAGGACATCCCTGCCTGGTACCTCTCTGAAGATAAAACCTAGATGATGTTTGGTTATTAGTCCTGATACATGCTGGTGGTGAACTGTATAATATTTTCAACCAGTTTATGAAACTCAGGGGATTTAAGATCAACTGCAGCTGAGGTAGATTTATGGGTTTCTTGTAATAAGACGACATCTTCCTTCAATCTTTTAAGCTGGTTAGAAATCTTAACTCTTTTCTCTCTGGTGCCAGCTCCATGAACATTCCACGTGACAAACCTTAGGGTAGTCATAGTTTTGAGATAAAAGTTTTAAAGTCCATATCACCATAGAAACAGATAAACACAGGTGTATTATTAGTTTGTGCTTGTGGTTGCCTGATTGAAAATCCAAAAGCCGAGATATAAGAAAGAGAGAAATAGAAGAAAGTTGTGAAGGTGTGAAGGGTGAGGGTGAGAGAGAAAGAAATAGTTATATTATGAAAAAATTCTGTGTGTGTGTGTGTGAGTGATAAAAGAAGGAAAAAGGAGTGACAAAGACATTTGGTGATAGACATGTGAAGATGAGAAAAGAAAAAAGAGCCAGTATCCCAGTGCTTAGCCCTGGCCCCGCCCACATTGAGTAATGTAAACAACTTTACAGAGCTGTGCTAACATTAGATTATAGTTGACTGATAAAACAACTCTTATCTAGCCAGTGTTACATGACTAATAAAGCCAAGGAGTAAGCTGGGGGTCCCTGAACAGCTGGCCATTAACATACAGTTTATCTTATTGGGGTCAGTGGGGGAGCTGGCTCCCTGGGAAGACATTTTGTCTCCCAGTCCTTCCCACCCCATCCCTGGACACCTCTGTCCACCCGCTCCATCACTTTACCACGCATATAGGGTCTTGGGGCATGGGCACATCACTGGGTTGCGAGGAGGGGCTTCCCTCCTCGCTATCCCGTGGTGTCCTGGGTCCCAATTTTAATATACAACTTAGACACTCCCACTTATAACATTCTCACGCGACACATATGTAGGGACTTTGGGGTGGGCACACTTTTCGGCATCTACTGTTAAACCACATATAGACACTGAGGGCTCGGGGTGGGGGTTGGGGGATGTGTGGCTGCCTTCCCCACATCCCACCCCTCTGTTTTAAATGCACATTATAACAACACACATCAACACCATACTCGAGCGGGAGTATGGAGGCTAGGGGTCTTCTCACACCCCTGTTCGCTACGGGCCATCAGGGGTTGGGGTCCGGAGGAGGAACAGGCGGTCTGGTCGGGGTCCTGGGCTGTCGGGATGCTTTGCCACTGTGGGGCCCTTGGCGGTCTGCTTGTCTCCATCCTAGAAGGTAGGGGGTCCATCTCCCGGGTCCGGGGGCTGGTGACTCTACTGGGCATCGGTACCTGGACCTAGGAGCATAAAGTGTGTATGGGGTGTGTGAGTGAGGGTACAGCATCATTTTTTTGGGTGTCTTGGTGAGTCAGTGAGAATGTATGGGGTTAAGAGGGAGGTAACGTTTGACTGTGTCTGTTTGTCTTTGTCTAGCTGTCAGGTTGGATCTTGGTCTGCCCCCTCGCCTGGCGCACCTCAGGCCTTACACTTAATGGGGGGCCTATTTCCCCTCCGTCACTCCCCGCCAGTGACGGGGGCCCCTGCCTGCCGGTGCATTGGTGGTCAATCCGGTTCGGACCTGGTGCGTGCCTGGCCGGGCCTGGGGGGGGCGGTGTGTCGGTCGGCCGATGCGCTGGGCCGATATCTTCCTTTGGTTGGTTGGGGCACCTCTTTTAGAGGTGCCAGGTTTGGGATTGTTGGGTGGTGCCTACTCGGTGGCTCGGCGGGATGCGGATCTGGCGGCTCTGCTCGTTTGATCACCTGTTCTGTGCGCAACGTGCGTGGCCGGTTCATTGGCGGGTTGGACCGGCCCTGGCCCTCGTTGGATGCCTGGTCTCGGCGCCCTGCATTGCGCGGGATCAGGACCCGGGAGCTGGTACAACTTGGTGTCCAGATGCTGGCTGAGCCCGGCCTGGGGATGCTGTCCGTCCACCGCCTCGGTGGGGCGCTGGGATGTTCGCGGTGGGGATTGGCCTAGGGTGGAGGCGGCGCGGGGCAGCTGGCGGCCGGCCGCAGCCCCTGCAGTGCTGGGCCCCCTCGTCGGCCGGTCCCTTGTCGCGTCCCTGCTGGGGGGTGGGGGGCCCCTCGGGCCCCTGCATAGTGGCCGCTGGATGTTCTCCTGGGGTTCTCCTTTGCTCAACTCTTGGGGGATGCGGTCGGCCCCGCCCGGGGTCCACCTGGGGCTCTGGGGGTCCTTTGGACGTCTTTGCTCCGATCTCCTTCATGTCTGCATCGATTCCTGGGAGACGGATTGATACCTGCTCACACCAGCTATCGAACACTCTTATGGAGAAACCTTATATGCACCAGCATGCTAACACACACACATAGATGTGGGGTCTCTGGTGTTTAAGGATATATTCTTGGGCTGAGGTTATCATTACTAGAGCTTGATTAATCGGTACCATGAGTTTTTCTGTGACATTGTTGTTGTATTTTTATATCTATTTTTGTGTGATGTGGTTGTGTAATTCTTAGTTCACAATGTTTGGTTTGTTTTTTCGATGTTCCTTTTTCTTGTTTTGTTTTGTGTTTTCCCCCTCTCTCTGCCGTCCTGTGGGTATGGAGGCAGACTTCAATGTCTTCCTGTGTTTTCTTTGTTCCCCTTCCTCTCTTGTATTTTCAACTCACCCTCTCTCTTGACTTTTTGTTTCCTACCTCTCTTCTTCATCTTCCTTCTTTCTTCTCCTTAATTTTCCGTCTCCGTGTCCATAACATCAGGAAATAAAAACCCCAACAATTCATAATAAAGATTTTTCACACATATATCAAGTGGAGGACTATATTCCGGAATTGCGCCGCTCAAGGTGGCAGCATGTTGGAGTAGCTCCGTTACTTTGGTTCATATTTCTTTCTATTTTAAAACTTTAATTCTTCCATTTTTGGTAGAAACATTGTTTTTGTGGACAACTGTTCTCTCTGGTTTTGAATGCTGTGCAGCTGGAAGGATTTTTGCTGATACTTTTTATTTTTGGACATTTGTTATGATGTATGACCATAGCAACAAGGTGGTTTACAACTGGCAGCAGCTGATTAACATCACAAAAGCTCAAATAATACCTCAGCTACAGCGTCAAAACCCTGATGAGTTGAAAAGAAGACGCCAAAGATCCCGAGCATCCTCTACATCAGACTGTCATACAACTACAGAGCGTCTTCAGTCAGAGGCTTCTTCAGATCTGCAGAGCGCTACAAGAGATCATCCCTACCCACAGCCATCAGCATCTACAACAAATCTTTGAAGGAACTTGCATAATGAGTTACAACAACATTTAATTTCCCTTTGGGATTAATAAAGTAATTTTGAATTTAATTTAATTGAATAGCAAGAGCTGTACTGCTCCGCTTGTGAAAGTAAATCTGTTGGGCTTCTACTTGGTACTCAGACACCAATTCTGAGCTCCACACTGCCAAACAGGACACGTTTATAAAAAAAAAAGAAACAAAAAAAAACATACAGTTTATCTACTGCTACTGTAGCTCTGGTGCCTTCACTGATATATTTCTTCCTGATTGGGAACAAAACGCGCCTTCTATCCAGGATCTCCTTCGGATATTGATCATTAACGCTGTAATTCGTTCCCCGCAGCTCTCTGCCCTGGCCTCTAAACCTGCTCTTTTTGCTTGTAATGCTCGAATTTAGCAACAATTGGTCGCGGCCGGCTGTTGTTGGGCTTCTTACCTCCTAGGCGGTGGACGCGGTGAAAAGTGATGTTTTTTACCGTGTCGCTTGGGAGCTTTAACTGATGTTGGAGAAAATCTCGGACGGTGGATTCAGCGTCGTCCTCAGCCTGTTCTGGGATCCCGGAAAAAACAAGATTGTCCCGCATTCCCCTGGCCTGTATATCCAAGATAGTTTCTTTCATCCTCTTACTTTCTCCGGACAGCTGCGTCATCCCCTCGGTGAGTTTCTTTACACTCTCCCTAAGCGTTTGGTTTTCTGCAGCGAGCGATGCTACCTGTTGTTGGCTGAACTCCAGGGATTCCCTTAGAGCTTGAAATTCTTTATGGAGAACCTCAACCAGGGCCAGACAGGCATCTAGGCTGGTTAGCTTCTTATCTATTGAGTCCAGGACATCGCTGTAGCTTTTCTCTGGTGAGATGGTGGAGGTGCTGGCCTCAGAACGGGTGCGTTTCTGTGATGGTGTGCTTGTCGGCATAGCAGAGGTGGATTTCTGTGGCTTGCCCATAACAATCTTGTCAAAGCACTCGTCCAAGTAGCTTTCCAGGCTGTGCAAGGTTTCCTCGTCCAGTTTGTTTATGGAGAAAAACTAAATAATGGTTATTATTTTTAAACGTTTGCTATATTTGGCTCAAATGTTATGATTTGTTTTTACCCGAGTTTGTTTGTTTTACCAGTTTACCGCCATATTACTTACGCACAGCTCTCGCGAGATCTCAGCAGCAGCTCATCTCTCAGCTGATTCCTGAGGCTTTTAAAAACTCCCAGCCCGCAATCATCGGTAAGACTGCCGTCCTGACTGCTGCCCAGAAGGCCATCATTGACACCCTCAAGCAAAGACACAGAAAGAAATTTCTGAACGAATAGGCTGTTCCCAGAGTGCTGTATCAAGGCACCTCAGTGGGAAGTCTGTGGGAAGGAAAAAGTGTGGCAGAAAACGCTGCACAACGAGAAGAGGTGACCGGACCCTGAGGAAGATTGTGGAGAAGGACCGATTCCAGACCTTGGGGGACCTGCGGAAGCAGTGGACTGAGTCTGGAGTAGAAACATCCAGAGCCACCGTGCACAGGCGTGTGCAGGAAATGGGCTACAGGTGCTGCATTCCCCAGGTCAAGCCACTTTTGAACCAGAAACAGCGGCAGAAGCGCCTGACCTGGGCTACAGAGAAGCAGCACTGGACTGTTGCTCAGAGGTCCAAAGTACTTTTTTCGGATGAAAGCAAATTTTGCATGTCATTCGGAAATCAAGGTGCCAGAGTCTGGAGGAAGACTGGGGAGAAGGAAATGCCAAAATGCCTGAAGTCCAGTGTCAAGTACCCACAGTCAGTGATGGTCTGGGGTGCCATGTCAGCTGCTGGTGTTGGTCCACTGTGTTTTATCAAGGGCAGGGTCAATGCAGCTAGCTATCAGGAGATTTTGGAGCACTTCATGCTTCCATCTGCTGAAAAGCTTTATGGAGATGAAGATTTCATTTTCAGCACGACCTGGCACCTGCTAACAGTGCCAAAACCACTGGTAAATGGTTTACTGACCACGGTATTACTGTGCTCAATTGGCCTGCCAACTCTCCTGACCTGAACCCCATAGAGAATCTGTGGGATATTGTGAAGAGGAAGTTGAGAGACGCAAGACCCAACACTCTGGATGAGCTTAAGGCCGCTATCGAAGCATCCTGGGCCTCCATAACACCTCAGCAGTGCCACAGGCTGATTGCCTCCATGCCACGCCGCATTGAAGCAGTCATTTCTGCAAAAGGATTCCCGACCAAGTATTGAGTGCATAACTGAACATAATGATTTGAAGGTTGACTTTTTTTGTATTAAAAACACTTTTCTTTTATTGGTCGGATGAAATATGCTAATTTTTTTATTTTTGGTTTTTCTTTACTTTTTTGCCAAAATCATCAATATTAAAACAATTGAAAGGCTTGAACTACTTCAGTTGTGTGTAATGAATCTAAAATATATGAAAGTCTAATGTTTATCAGTACATTACAGAAAACAATGAACTTTATCACAATATGCAATTTTTTTGAGAAGGACCTGTATAAGGGTGTGCTGAAAACTGAATATGTTTGCCGTGTCACATCCCTACAAACCCCTAAAATGCATAAGAAACTATGCTATCATCATATCAATTCATCTTTCCATATATCTATCTTCTGCTTTGATCCATTCTTGACACTACCCTCTGCATTTACCCAGGCTTGGGACCGGCACAAATAGGACACTGGCTTGTGACCTGTTGAGGCTGCATTTATCTTTTTTTTTTTTTTACTTCTTAAATCTGTCTGTCTGTCTGTCTGTCATTATAGTTTTTTGTCTTTTATTTTTTTGTTATTTATTTATTTTTTGTCCTGTGTTTTTTAAATTATTATTTTTTTACTTCTTAAATCTGTCTGTCTGTCTGTCTTTATAGTTTTTTTGTCTTTTATTTTTTTGTTATTTTTTTTCTTTTGTTTTTTAAATTATTTTTTTTTACTTTTGTCTGTCTGTCTGTCTGTCTGTCTGTCTTTTAAGTTTTTTTGTCTTTTATTTTATTTTATTCATATCTATTTTACTTCTTTTTTTCTGTAGTTCTGTACACTGCATGGCTTATATCAGTCATTATAGCATCAATTCAATTCAGTTTATTTATATAGCGCCATATTCACAACAGATGTCATCTCAAGGCACTTAACAAGAAGTCATTTCAATACATTTATACAAACATTCCAATCAGTTATAAAGTTTCCTATTTAAGGAATCCCAGCAGATTGCGTCAGTCATTGGCGTGAGGTTGGGCCCCGTTGATGCAGTAAAAAGTTCATAACAGGACACAGTGGATGTTCAGTTACTGGGAGGATCATCCCAGTCGATGCCCTCCCCGTCCAACAGGGCATTGCAGCCAAGCAGGATACCAGACCAGGTATATCTTCTATGGAGAGAAAAACACTGAGAGAAAACAAAGTTAACAGTCGAAATAACAGAATGTACTGTAATACAACTGGAGAGTCGTAGGAGAAAAGGAAGTAGCAGAGTGAAGAAAATTGATAAGTGTGTCCTCCAGCAGTCTAAGCCTATAGCATCATAACTACAGAGATAGCTCAGGATGACCTTAGCCACTCTAACTATAAGCTTTATCAAAAAGGAAAGTTTTAAGCCTTGCCTTAAAAGTAAACAGAGCGTCTGCCTCACGGACTAAAGCTGGGAGCTGGTTCCACAGGAGAGGAGCCTGATAACTAAAAGATCTGCCTCCCATTCTACTTTTAGAAATCCTAGGAACTACAAGTAAACCTGCAGCCTGAGAGCGAAGGGCTCTGTTAGGAACATATGGAACAATTAGATCACTGATGTATGATTGAGCTTGATTATTAAGGGCTTTGTATGTAAGAAGAAGGATCTTAAATTCTATTCTGGATTTAACAGGGAGCCAATGAAGGGAAGCTAAAACAGGAGAAATGTGATCTCTCTTTTTAATATTCATCAGAACTCTTGCTGCTGCATTTTGGATCAACTGAAGGCTTTTAATGGCATTTTGTGGACTTCCTGATAGTAAAGAATTACAGTAGTCCAGCCTTGAGCTAACAAATGCATGGACTAGTTTCTCAGCATCACTCCTGGACAGGATGTTTCTAATTTTAGCAATATTCCGGAGGTGAAAGAAAGAAATCCTAGAAACCTGTTTAATATGGGATTTAAATGTCAAGTCTCGGTCAAAAATAACGCCGAGGTTCTTTACGTTATTACTGGGGGCCAATTTAATGCCATCCAGATGAAGTGATAGACTAATCAGTTTCTTTTTTAGAGCTTCTGGTCCAAAGACGGCAACTTCTGTCTTGTCAGAATTTAAAAGCAAAAAGTTTAGGGTCATCCATGTTTTTATGTCTTCCAGACATGCCTGTAATCTACCTAACTGACTGGGTTCATCAGGATTTATGGATAAATATAGTTGTGTATCATCGGCATAGCTGTGGAAATTCATCCCATGCTCTCTAATGATTCTACCAATTGGGAGCATATATATGGTGAACAGAATTGGTCCAAGCACAGAACCCTGTGGAACTCCACAAGTAACCCTTGAGAGTGAAGAAGATTGATCATTTAGATGAACAAACTGGAATCTATCAGACAAATATGATTTAAACCAGCCTAGTGCTGTTCCTTTGATCCCTGCAACATGTTCAAGCCTTTCTAAGAGAATATTGTGATCGACTGTGTCAAAAGCAGCACTGAGATCTAACAAAACCAGAACAGACACAAGTCCATTATCTGAGGCCATGAGAATATCATTAGTAACCTTCACCAGTGCTGTTTCAGTGCTATCATGAGCTCTAAAACCTGACTGAAACTCTTCAAACAGCTCGTTACTCTTTAGATGCTCACAGACTTGATTAGCAACAATTTTCTCAAGGACTTTGGATAAGAAAGGAAGGTTAGATATAGGTCTGTAATTCACTAAGTCATCTTGATCAAGGGAAGGTTTCTTGAGTAAAGGTTTAATTACAGCTATTTTAAATTCCTGTGGTACGTATCCATTTACTAAGGATAGATTCATCATATCCAAAATGGGGCCAGGAACCAAATGGAACACTTCTTTAAATAATTTGGTTGAAATTGGGTCCAACATACAAGTTGAAGGTTTAGATGAGGCTAATATTTTTGATAATTCCGAAAGCTCGACTGAATCAAAACAGCCTAAGCACAACTGAGGTTCTACAGTTCTTTCCGATACTGCCTCATTTACTGAGGAAGAAGTAATCATGTTTGGGAGGATGCCAATGATTTTATTTTTAATAGAATTAATTTTATTTATGAAGAATCCCATAAAATCATCGCTGCTAAGAGCTGGGGGAATAGTTGGCTCAACAGAGCTATGACTCTGTGTAAGTTTGGCAACTGTACTAAAAAGAAACCTAGGATTGTTTTTATTCGCCTCTATTAATGATGCTTTTCTGTGCAAAAGTCTTAACAAATGCATCCATATCTAGGCCTGTTGTTATGGCCTTCTCGTGAGCCAGAATAACTAAATGTCTTTTTCTCTCATGTAGCATGGTGCGGCGGAAGGGGGTAAGAACACAAGACAAAGTGGAGAAAGAGTTCTTGCATGATGCAGATGATATTCCAATCACAAGGGAGGTCACATACATGCGATGGAGCTGAGGAAAGGCATTCTTATACCCGTGTAAATATTTGCAAATGGTGGAGAGGTCTATAAACTCTACACTGCAATCATCATCAGTCTTTTTAAATTCTTTTTCCAACATTATTTTTGTGACAAGAATCTCATTGGATAGTTTGTCACTGTCACTTCCTGCCATTTTCTGCAGAGGACTTACCATGGCAACATCCAGTAAACAGAAAGATTGAGGATGAAGGCAATTAATGGCTTTCATGAGATCGAGATTCCTTTTGGAGTATCGTGTCTCCATCTCTACAATGGCTATGTCCAAAATGTTGCGAAGAGCTCTCTCACAGCCTGGTTACAAGTCATGGAGTCTTCTGCATGGCCTACAGTGGACATAACAACACTACTTGCGAACAGTGAGCTCATTTTTCTCTTTCTTTTAGCAGCTGGTGCAGGCATGCGAGTTAATGTCTCACTTTCCTCATCTCTCATCTGCTTCAAAGCCTGCAGAGATGCACTGACTACTTCTGAAACACATCACAAGTCAACAGAATGAGCCTGCAGCATGACATTTGCAGACTTCAAGGAACCCAGAACTTTTAGGAGGAATTGTCCTATTTCAAAGAAATTGTGCCTCTTTTATCAACATTATCAATAGCCCTGATGCCTCTGTACAAATATCAACAGCAGCGGCTCTGTCCTCTGTAACCTCTGACAGGATATTCAGCATCCTGATTCTCTACAAGGCACTTGGTCACATCATGGTGGCTTGTCCACCTGATCTCCAACAGTCGTTTAAGGGAGGGAACATCATAGTGCTGTGACACATAATGACAATGAAAAAATGAGTGCAGTGACCCTGAGAGATCAAAAAAGGTTTTTGCACATGGTTCTGCTTGCATTGCATGGACCACTGCCAAGTGCAGGTGGTTATAGCAGTGGATATAAGGAATATCCTTCCCTACTTTCTTTTGCAATAAGGCCTGAACCCCACCCCTGACTCCACTCATGACAGAAGCTCCATCATAGCACTGACTGATAATTTCAGCTGCACTATAGCCTGAGTCAGAAAGATGCTCAAGAATTTGGGTGGTAATAAATTCAGCATTTAACTGACTGAGGTCAAGCAGACCAATCAGGTGTTCCTCTGGAATGCCTTTACAGACAAATCTAACCATGACTGACAGATTATCCACATTGCACCTGTCCCTAGTTCCATCACTTTTATTGCAAAACCCAGCATAATCTGCTTTGTCATAATTATCTTTAATCTTATTCAATACCATTTCGGCCAGTGTTTCAATAATTTTGTTTTGTATGTTGTGAGAGGTGTATTTTCCCTTTGGTGGGATGTGTTTGTTTATTTCATTAAATTTGGGGTCCTTTGCCAGTGTGTAGTCAACCATTTTTAAGAACAGTCCTGCAGAGAAATCATCATTTGCGCTTTGCACACTGCCACGAAGTGGAAGTTCATTTACTGCTAGGAACTGAACTACTTCTCCAATTGTTTTTATATAATATCTATTTTTTTCAATTTGTGTGGGACTTATTAAATTAATAATGGTTTCCCCTGTGGCCTCTCTTTGGGACATTTCAGACCAGGCTTTTGCATTTTTTATGTGGCATTGACTTGATGCATGCTTTGTGAGTCCCTTGTCCTTTTCCAATGCCGTTTTCCAATTATTAAATCCTTGTTTTGTGAAAACCAAATCCCTATCATTGTTTCCCCCACATTTACGACAATGGGGGGAAAAAAGCACACATCAAGCTTTGTTGAATATTCGAGCCATGGTCTCCCACGATACCATCCTGGGCAAAATGAGCGGGCGTTCTTCCCAAAATGACGCTTGGGGAAAACCAGAGCTGTGGGTTGTGACGGTGCTGTAGTGTTCAATCCTATGTTTACATCACCCGCAGTGGTCACAGCTGGGCTGGGAGCAACAGGGACAGCGGGGGCTGCAGTGCTTGTGCAACTAGAAGAACTAGGTGTACTGGTACTGCACTGGGCACAGGGATTAGAGTTTGTAGCGAGTTGAGAAGCAGTACCACCTGACGAGCCGGGTAATGAGTCGGTCTCTGCTGCTGCTAATACGTAGCACTGCCCGTGCTGGGTTTAGCTTTAGCAACCAGAAATCTGCGCATAGTCAACTCTGTTCACTGCAAATTACAAAAGAGAGTGATAGAGAGACAGGGAGAGAACGATAACGCTTTGAGAGAAAGACTAACCAAATAATTACGGTGACAGACAGCGGAAGAAAACTCAAAACAGTGCCTGAGCTCAGTTTACAGCAGCGTGTCTGTATGCTCTGCTGTGAGTAAGTGAGACGTGAGCGACAAGCAAGTGCAGCGACTGGCCACACCCTCTCAATGCTTCTACCAATCAGTAGCTACTTAGAATCAGAAATAGCAGAGAGCACTCAGACCATTTTTCTTGAAATATCTTTGAAATTTGGGATTTTTGCATGCCATCACGTTTGGGGGGGCAGTCCATGGCTATATCCGGCCCCGAACAGGACACGTAGGACATTCAGTTACTGGGAGCATCATCCCAGTCGATGCCCTCCGTCCAACAGGGCATCACAGCTGAGCAGAACGCCAGACCAGGTGTAGCTTCTATGGAGAGAAAAACACAGAGAAAAACATAAAGTTAACTGCTGAAATAACAGCAAATTGTGCAAATTGGGGAGTAGTAGAAGAGAGAAGTAGCAGAGAAAAAAAAAGTGTTCAGTCTGTCCTCCAGAAGTCTAAGCCTATAGGAGCATAACTACAGAGATAGCTCAGGATGACCTAAGCCACTCGAACTATAAGCTTTATCAAAAAGGAAAGTTTTAAGCCTGGCCTTAAAAGTAAACAGAGTGTCTGCCTCACGGACTAAAGCTGGGAGCTGGTTCCACAGGAGAGGAGCCTGATAACTAAAAGATCTGCCTCCCATTCTACTTTTAGAAATCCTAGGAACCAGCAGTAAACCTGCAGTCTGAGAGCAAAGTGCTCTGTTAGGAACATATGGAACAATTAGATCTATGTTCCGTTTAATAACACTGAAATGTACAATATGAAATATAATATATTGTAATATAATAAAAACATGCTCTATTTAGTATTAGTGTTGCACAAACATTGCATGTGTACCCATGTGCACAAAATGTACAGAGAAATGATCTCATTATTCTCAGTGATAATCTGATCTATCTCCGTTTCTGGGTCCAGTGGCCTGATTCTCTACATTCATTGATGCTTTTACACATTTACAGAAACTAACAACTCAAATACTTCAGACATTCTGGAGGAAAGACAGTGTGTCCAGCAGAAGCAGCGCATCCTACAGTCACAGTGGGATGGTTGCAGAAGTAGCGGGCTGTTTACAAGTAGATGTAGAGATGCTTAATTTATTACTTAGCCTATTTCAAATATTTAAAGAAAGTTAACCCAAATGTATCATTTTCCTCATTTTATTTTGGGAACGAACACGAAAAATGGCTCATATTTTAACTTAACATTTTGTATTTTAAAACAAAGATGAAATATTTACTTGGTCTTTTGATTTTTTTAATGGTTTCCGATGAAAAAATTCAATACCAGAAGATGTACAAACTGGTCTGCGCAGACATTATAACCTTTGTTTCTGTAAACTCATAAATAATAGAATAATGTAATATAATATACCATGAGTAATTTGAAAGAGATGGATGGATGGTTAGGCAAGCATTAAAACAAAACTATATTTTTCACTAGAAAACGTTATGGACAGGCCTGTGGCACAGGCGGTATAGAAGAATGCTAAGTGCGCCAGATATGCGTTAGTGACTTTACGTTTTATTGTACTTTATTGGCACTGCGACGAGAAGAGCATCAATGGAACTTACATGGCATCGACTTTCTCTTATACGTTTGTATTACGCCGCTACCAGGGGAGACTTGAAGGGATCCCACTTACACTTAGCTCACGGTGCAGAACACAACATGAGGCGCCGCAAAGCAGGAAGGAAAACCACCTCCACCAAACAGACTTCTTTTACCCGGCCGCCATTCGGTTTTCGTTCAAAAAATGTAATATGTCAAAGCGTCCCAAATTATCTGGTGCCCAGG
Source organism: Valencia hispanica (assembly GCA_963556495.2). Lineage (NCBI taxonomy): Eukaryota > Metazoa > Chordata > Actinopteri > Cyprinodontiformes > Valenciidae > Valencia > Valencia hispanica. The sequence goes on along the minus strand of OY747705.1, from coordinate 312,668 downwards.
GGAGGAAAAAAAGAAAAGAAGAGGAGGAAAAACGCACCAAAGACAAAGGTACTGTTACAGTAAAGATGATTATTAATTATTAATTATATTATTTTGATGTTACAGAACAATGATCAATCTATAAATAGCCAGCGCTATCTGCTAGTTCTAACCAAAAAATTAACAGTCAATGGTTCCAACAGATAAGCCTAGCGCTATTATTATGGAAAATAGTAATATGAGTACCTTCCTCGGACAAATGAGTAAATATTAGATCTAATCAGCAGGTGTATTAATGTTAATTTCATTGGCATCATTATCTCACGTTTTCCCAGCTTGTAATAATAAATCAAAATCAATCAAAATACCATTATTAATCATAATAATAATTCCATAGTTGTAACGCCAGCTGTTTACTGTGTCACAGCTCATATTGTCTATAAAGTGTGTTTATCATGTTAAGCTTTACACCTCTGTTAAAGTGCACATCATTAATGTTAGAGCATAACTTATTCCCACATGCAATATTATACTGCAGTTTACTGATTCTTTTGCATTCTGCTAATTAGAATTTCATTGTAATGAAAATCTAGTTTAAATTATTACAAATATGAATTACTAATATAATTTGTATCTGAAAAAATACATTGTAAATTATACACTATGGTCTACATCATTTATTTATCTCTAGGTTTCTCATTTATGCCCTGTTAGACGGGGGGCATCGACTGGGATGATCCTCCCAGTAACTGAACATCCACTGTGTCCTGTTATCAACTTTTTACGTTCTGTAACATAGAAAGTTCTCTTATATCAGATCTTCTGTTCCTTCTGTGTTCTGCTCTGTCTTCTCAAACCCCCAGACGGTCGTGGCAGATGGCCGCTCCTACTGAGCCTGGTTCTGTTGGAGGTTTCTTCCTGTTAAAGGGGAGTTTTTCCTCTCCACCGTCGCTACATGCTTGCTCAGTATGAGGGATTGCTGAAGGATTGCTGTGGTTGGAAAGTCTGCATCAACGGGGGACAACCTCACGCCAATGACTGACGCAATCTGCTGGGATTCCTTAAATAGGAAACTTTTTAACTGATTGGAATGTTTGTATAAATGTATTGAAATTATTTCTTGTTAAGTGCCTTGAGATGACATCTGTTGTGAATTGGCGCTATATAAATAAACTGAATTGAAATTGAATTGAATTTATATTATTTCAATTTTTTGTATTTTTTAAATCATGTGTTTATTATTAGACTGGTGTAACATATACTCCTCTTCTGTCTTCAGATGCGCTGCTGAGGTTTCTCAGTCCCACCCTTGCCAATCCCTCTGTTGGCTCCACCTGAACAGCACAAACCAGCAGTGATGCAGCAGAATCAAGCGGACCTTCTGTTGCTCCAATAGAGCTCCGGACGTCACGTGACTCTCAGAGCGTAGGCGCCATGTTGGCAGGCATGAACCTCACCAAAATGAACGTCGCTGGCTGTAATTTTACTCCATCGGAGTTTACTCCCCATTTTAAAACGGAAGATATTATTGTCTATACCGGGAAATTAAAAAGATTAAACATATCCAACCCTTACCATGCCCCTGGGATACTTTTTAAAACTTCAGAAGCTGTCAGGGCGGACCTTTTAACGGACCTGAGATACTCTCACAATGGCGTCAGTTAGTTTTTAAAGTTGCTGGGGACAATAACCATAAACTTAAGTGTGGTTTAAAGATGGCTGGGGACAATTATTAATTATTCATATAGTCTATAAAGATTCATATGTGCAACAATAAAACGCGTTCCCTTTGCAACCCTTGCAGTTCTGTTTGGAGAAACTTAAACTTTAACTTACAGTCCTGCAACTGGGCGGGTGACCCGCATAAGGTTTTTACATCATAAAGTTGTGAAATTAAATTTCAGGGGTCCGGGAGGAAGTTTCTTTAATGAGGGCGGGTTGCGAGTGAGAAAATATAATTGTTTATATTGTTTTGTTTAAGACTTCAAAAGAGGATTGTGTTGATATATAGTGATATGTGGAAAGAGCATGCCAGAATATTCCTCCAATTTGCGCTGACAGCGGAATATTTTCGGTATCTAGACTTCCAGGGCTGCCAGAGAGACTTTACTGCAGCGGGATTTGCGATTCATGAACTGAGAACACAGTTAAAACCAGGGACTGTGGACAATTTTTCATTTCTGCACAGTGATCTCTGCATCAAATAAATTTTAGTTTTCATAAATTTCAGAAAAATCTCTCTCTGGCAGCACGAGATGCCTAGATAGCGGGAATATTCCGCTGTCAGCGCAAAGTTGGGGGAATATTCTGGCATGCTCTCTTCACAAACACATTATGCTATATCAGCACGATTCTCTTTGGGAGTCTTAAACAAAAAAAAAAATCCCATAAACATTTTTTCACCCGCAGTAAAGAGACTTTCGCCAGACCCTTGAAATATAATTTATGTATTTTTCCATCTTTGAACGAGTACTCGCAACATTGCAGGACTCTGAGCCCTGAACGTGTTTGCAGTGGACTACGAGTCTTTTAAAACCTCGACATATCCACTGCTGTATAATATGAATGTATAAGAAGGAGGAATTAAGTGATTTAAATAATAGTCTGTTCAGACACTGATTATGTGGAAATGTGGATGTTAGAGCTGGTAAGAAATCCCGCATCAAGTTTTTAAAAGTGGTGGGTTAGGGTTAGGGTAAAAATCATCAATCATAAATATCCCCGGCGTCACCGGCTAAAATGACGCCCATCCCCTGACATATACAATTTCCTGATCAACTTTCCCTCGTCCTGCTCCGGAGCATCGTTTAAAGCATATAAAAGCCTGGAGGGATATAAATGGACACAATCGGGGTTTGTTAGTGGGATCCAGATCTGGAATCTTCCTGCAAAGGATTGTGTTGTTGTCACCGGGAGGGAGAGACCTGTACTGATTTTAGTTACCATGAGCAACGGGCCTTAGCTAGGTTATGTCTTTGTGTAACATTTTGTATGTTCATCTCAGGAAATAAAGTATTTTTATTTCTAAATAATTTGCATCACTTAGTGATACAAGAGTTGTCAAACAAACGGTACTAAATTGGAATTACAGGTGAATCACTCAAAAAAACCTATATGAAACGGCTTCATTTCTGTCTGATCACTAGCGCGTTTCATGGCAATGATCCATCGTTTTCTGCGTTCTGGATCCTTGGGAATCCTATAGAACGTTTCTCCCTTATCTCATCCGCGTCTGTTATGGCATCCTGGGGAGCAACAAGGTATCCACCATATTTACCGTTTCTAACTTTGGGTTAGCGGCAAATAAAAACAACTGCGGGAGACTGCCTGCCACAATGGCGCCCATTCGATTTTAACTGTTGCATGCTGGGAAAAGTGACGTCAACTCCCGGAGCTCTATAGACCCAGCTGACTGGCTTTGAATGTGCAATTGTTTTATTTCAATAAAAGAATGTCTAAAACAAAGCTATTAAGTTTCTTGTGAGTATATGTACACTAGCAGTGCAAGTGCTGTACTGCGATGCACGGGGGCGCCACTTAAATCTTGCCTAGGGCACCAAAGTGGTTAGGGCCGGGCCTGGGAGTAAAGACCCGTTTCCTTGTTGAAATTACTTCCTTTCCTTCTGCCTATGCACACTCCGGGCCAGTAGGTGGCGGTAAAAACAAATTGAAGACGCGGCTTGGTCCTTCACGCTTGCCGTAGTGGTTAAGGTGTGCAACTTTAAGCGCGAGTTTTGACACAACTGAAAACCAAGCTACTGTTTGGTGTAAACTGTATCTTTTGGCTTTAATATGACTTTAATGACATCCCAGGGGAAACGCTGTGTTTAAGTGGAGCAGGGCGACCATGTAAGGTTTCACCTATTCACTCCGAAGAAAGTTTAAAAATGGTAAACAAGTCTTTGCATTTCCTTACTGCACTATTCCGTTTGTTCGGCTTTGACTGACTTGTTCATATGTTTGTTTGTCGCAGAGGAGAAGTCTGGCTCCCAGTCAGCTGGCTAAACGCAAACCAGCCGGAGGGGACAACGAGCAGACAGGAAACACCGTAAGCTCAGCTTCCTCAGTCTAGCAGCAACCTCATTCTGCATCATTTCAGTAGAGGGGCATGTCATTGCTTTAAGGAATATGGATCAACTCTGGCTCCAACACAAAATATTTTTTCCAAAAAGCAAATCCATAAATAAAAAGGCAGGGTTAACCTTTCTGAAAGCTGTACTGTTTAAGCTTTACAAATCCATCATAGATCTGAAAGTGTGTTTTAGTGGATTCCCGTAGAATTTAGGTTGGACAAGTCTGAGTGTTTTACATTTGAAGAGGAGATGATCAGGTAGTCATGGGTTTTTCAGCACAGTGAAATAGATTTGTGAGTGGCAAGCAACAAGGTAATTCAATATGCTTTGAGTGATTATGGAAAAAATAAATGCAACGATAGAACAACAACAAAAACAGCAAACAACATTGAAGACATATAACATCAAATATGTTACTGACATTCTAGTAATTATTAATAGGCAGCTCTAAACAGATGAGTTTTAGTCTTGATTTAAAGTAATCAGTGTTTCAGCAGCTTTGCAGTTGTCTGGAAGTTTGTTCCAGATAAAGGGAGCATAGAAACGGAAAGCTGCTTCTCCATGTTTGGTTCTAATTTTAGGGATGTTGAGTAGACTGGAATTAGAGGACCTTAGTGGTTTGGGGGGGGGGGGAGAGTTGTATAATAACAATAGATCTTCAACATACTTTGCTGCTAAGCCATTCAATAAATTTGTAGACTAGTAAAAGTGTTTTGAAATCTATTCTCTGAGTTACAGAACCTGCGATGACACTGTTGCAGCACGTGTGGTGCCAGGTTTTCATTTTTGGATGGGCCTTAAACAAGTTAATATAAATTATAAATCAATTCAAGCAGGTAGAGAAACAATAACCAAGTTCAACATTTTGCCTTATTGTAAAGATTATTGCTAAGCCATAGCTAAAGAAACTATTTAACTTGATTAACAGCAGAACAGAGGTGCACTGTCCTGGTAAATAATGACCGTGTCATTCAGAAAAGGTATGTGGGGAAAATAATATAAAGAAATAGTCTCCTTTTCTTACCTTTTCAACATTGTTTACTGTTTTTTCATCTTTCAGTACAAAGTGTAATTACAACAGTCTGATAAGCCAGTGCCTGAATTTCAATTCTGAACAGTTTAAACAAGCTCCACACAGAAACTGTAGATGTGTCAAAAAGCTGTGTGCAAAACTGAACCATTATGGAAAGTAAAACCACTAACAGCATGAAGAACATTACACTTTACTCAAATCCCACACTTTAAAAACATTTAAAATAGGGAAAGATTTCACTCATTAACGAAAAGCATTCCAATCGAAAAGTACCTGTAACCTAACATACCATTAACTATTTTGGCTTCGTTTGGCCCAACAATAGCACTCCAGATCTTGCAAACTGTGACTGGATTGGAATAAAAATCCTCTTAAACCAGGGACTGTGAGCTGAAGAAAGGACGAGGATAATGTTCAGCAAAGTCTGCCTGCAGTCGAATGAAATGTAACATGACCGTACAGACTGCAGTTGCTTAAAAAAATAAATTAATATGTACTATCTGAATAGTACCACATATGAAAGTGACCTAGGTCAGGGTTGAAAAAAATTTTATTGTCCTGTTCAGACTATCATTAAAAAAATCGTACATGGGCAAAAATGTTGGATTTGATGCGCATTTGGTACACTACTGTGAAACAGAAGTGGCACTACAATTTTTAAAATTTATAGTTGATATTAAATCCGAACAAACTTATCAGAGAATCCACATCGTGCCATCACATATTAAGCAGATTAATAAGCTACGTGTATTATGAACACTTCACCTGCTGTGAACGCTTTGCAAGGAACTGGAGTGCGCCCTCCTGTGCACACTGGAGGCTGATGCGAAAAGTGTTGAACTCGGAACATTTCACTAATTCAAGTGGTTAGAATTTGGCAAAACTCTCAGAATGAGGGCTTTTCTGTTTGCTTCAGCAGGAGGAAATCCTCCTGGATGCACTCTGTTTACATCAGCTGCAGTGATCTGTCACCGCTGGCTTGTGTACAGTGCAGTCCAAAGCCTTCGTAACTCTTCAATGTGCTGTCAGCTTTTGGATAGTAAGATAGTGAGACCTTAAGTATGGTGTCCAGGTCTGAGATGATGCTCAAATTCATTCATGGGAATCTTTTTTTAATGATTTAGTTACCTGTAATCCGGGGGTAAAGTTGAAAATGTGTGCATATTTGCACCAAGTGGTCAGGGGTTTGAATACTAATCTGAATCTAACCTGATGATGGATGGCCTTCAGATTTTTCCGTCACCGTTTAAAAAACCGGTCAAATACAGAACATGTTCGGTTAACGCAACCCCTGTTGTGAACATAGATCTAAAATAGAACAGCAGGGGGGCCATGACAGTTATATAGTTACTGTATTGTGTCAGTGTTTTGTTGTTTTTTTTACTTTAGTGTGCATCTTAAATTCTGTTTTTATACTTTTATACTCATGTGAATTTAAGTGTTTTTATTGCCAACCACTTTGCTCCTGCTACGGCTGAATTTCCCCTTTGTGGGACAACAAAGGATTATTTTATTCTATTTCAACCGGGATGATATGGAAATAACCATAGCCTCTAGGGATGTGTGTTGGCAAAAATCTGGCGCTACAGTATGTATTGCGATACATTGGAGACGATACGATATATCGCGATACTATGAGTAAAACTATTTATTGTGATTTTTAAAACTCAATTTAACAGTAGGAAATCTGTCACAGCATTCTAAACATTCCAACCTGTTTCATACTTTAACACATTCAGTTTTTTTTCTAGATCTAGTTGATCCACTGGAATGAAGAAGGTGAAAACAGCCACAAACTACCAGTTATACTTTTAATTTTACTACAAAAATTACTGTCATCATTCAAATCCTTAAAAAAACTATATTTTTGTTTTGACTATCTATACAATATCGGGAAATAAAGTATCACGATATATCGGTGTATCGATATTTTCTTACATCCCTAATAGCCTCTTTCAAACAGGCCATGAAAAACTGTAATTTTCCGGACTTCGTCTGTTTTGCTTTTGAGTCTGAAAGCAATTTTCTGGACTTTGTCCGGATACCCTTTACCGGTAATTTTACGGATGAAGATCTAATAACAAGAGCGGACTTTTCGCGGTATGGGGTTTGCATTCAGACTGTCAGGTAATGTTCCGGGAAAGCTGGATGGGTGTGGGGCGGTGGGGAAAAGGGGAGGGGGGTTGGGTACGCAGTGAGCGCACTCATTGATGACATATAAACGTCACTATTTTCCTTACAGCTTCTTCGTCGATCTCTCTTAAGCGTTTCCATGTGCGCAAAATTGCACACATCACAAAAACGAGCACTGTGAGTAGATCTGCTGTTTCGTCTACCATCTTTGCAATAATCCCTTTGTTTGGGGAAATGACAATCCCTTTGTTTGGGGAAATGACATGTACGCCCGCCGCACTACGTTAACGTCATATCCACATACAACCCCCCACCCCTCAGACATTCATCATGATCATCCGGTACATTTCTTGCTGTGTGAAAGCAGTCGAAAGGCAATGTTCCTGAAAAAAAGTGGTGTACTTGAAAACACAACTCCGGCTAAAGACCGGATAGAATTGTCTGCAAATATTCCAGAACTTCTGTCTGAAAACGGCTCATGGGTAACAGGTAAGGACCAGTACTTGTTTTTCTAATTGGATGGGTGCAGGAGCACCTGGCAGAACTGTAAATCAGGGCCTATGTTCCTTCTGTGTCTCTGCCTATGAACTTATGAACTAGTAGTTCCTTAGGGTGGGCGCAAGTGCAAGTCGTTTGGCCCAGGCTAGGTAGGCCCAACCACAACGCAATGCATTCACTTAGGGTTTGGATGGGTTCTATAAACTATAACTCTGCACTGCTGTACATACTCACTGTAAAATAACCCCGGTTTGGTGTATATATTATCCTTTATTATTTATTTGTATTTATTTCTTTATTTCACTTATTTAAGTTCTGTACTGGAGAGAAAAGTTGCCGGAGTCAAATTCCTTGTATGTGTCATACTTGGCCATTAAAGCTGATTCTGATTCAAAGTCACTTGATGAACTTGTAATGTAAAGCATACTTATGGTAACTAATCTTATTTGTTGTTAAAATCTGGGCTAGCGGTAGCATGTAGATATTAAATAGGAGAGGCCCTATGAGGGAGCCATGGGGCACCCCACATGTGATTTCTGTTTGTTCTGATGAAAAGTTAACTGTTGACTCAAAGAAGTCCCTGTGCTTTAGGTAAGACTCAAACCAGCTATTGAATAAGAAAGCTGTGATTTGGATTCAATAATTCATCATTTGAATCAGAACTGGATCAAAAGCAGCACCAATATGTGCAATATTGTAATCACAAAGGTATGCTTGATGTTGATGCAAACATTGTTTGACTTAACCCTGTTTCTTTTTAAATCTACAATTATCTCCTTTTACTTTGTTCACATTCAAAGAAGATATACCTGATCTGGTATCCTGCTTGACTGCAATGCCCTGTTGGACGGGGGGCATCGACTGGGATGATGCTCCCAGTAACTGAACATCCACCGTCTCATGTTATCAACTTTTTACTTTCTGTAACATAGAAAGTACTCTTATATCAGATCTTCTGTTCCTTCTGTGTCTCTGCTCTGTCTTCTTGAACCCCCAGACGGTCGGGGCAGATGGCCGGTCCTACTGAGCCACGTTCTGGTTCTGGTTCTGTTGGAGGTTTCATCCTATTAAAGGGGAGTTTTTCCTCTCCACTGTTGCTACATGCTTGCTCAGTATGAGGGATTGCTGTGGTTGGAAAGTCTTCATCAACGGGGCCCAACCTCACGCCAATGACTGACGCAATCTGCTGGGATTCCTTAAATAGGAAACTTTTTAACTGATTGGAATGTTTGTATAAATGTATTGAAATGACTTCTTGTTAAGTGCCTTGAGATGACATCTGTTGTGAATCGGCGCTATATAAATAAACTAAATTAAATTGAATTGAAGGTAAAAGTATTGTCTCCACACCATGTCACAAAGCAGTCCACCAGCTCTCTGTATTCAGTTTCTTGGCCATCTCTGATACACACAATAACTGCAGAGTCATCTGAGTATTTCTGTAGATGGCAGGTCTCTGACTTGTACTGGAAGTCTGAGGTGTACAGAGTGAAAAGGAATTGTGAGAGTACGGTCCCTGTAAGTCCAACAAGTGAATCCAAATTTGATCAAACCTGAAGGATAATGGTACTGTCCAGGCTTTACCCCATGGTTTGCGCATTGACCTCTGGAGATAGGCAACAGCCTTCTGTGGTGTGTGTGTAGAGAATGGGTGGATAAAGCAGGTTTCTTTCCTTTTGTGCTTTCTTTTTTTTTTGTTGGACTGACGGAGCTCCTCCCCTTTTTTAAGAGATCAGAGCTGCACAGATGATTCATTTATGGATTAGCTCGACTCTCACTGCTTGGTGTTTGGTTTCATACTTTCAATGTGGGTTTATAGATTTGCGATTTACTGATTTGTTGGATTTCTGTTCTTAGGAGAAGAGAAGAAAAGTTGATGGGATGAGAGATAGCCACATGTCCCCCTACAGGAAGCCTCTGAAACAACGTAACAGCTGGCCTGGATGCATGGAAGTTGACAAACATGTAAGCATGGTTGAAATTCTCAATGTCTCTGAATACAGTTACCATGACAAGACACTTATTAAATCTCTTTTCTGCAGGAGGCATTTATCCGGAGTATTCTCTCCAAGCCTTTTAAAATTCCTATTCCCAACTACTCAGGTGAGTTTTATCAGCAGTGTGACTTCTATTTAATGTCCAGGGATGGAGAACGTTTCATCTGGGGGTTTTTATCGCTCACAGGCTCACTGGGAAGCAAAGCACTTGGTCTAAAACATGCAGGAGTAAGGAAATCGCTCCATGATGCCTTTGCAGAAGATGCTTTGGTACTTTATGAGCCTCCAACTCTAAGTGCTCATGAGCTGATCAAAGCTGAAAAGTAGGTTCAATACACACTAGATACCCCTTTCTGCTGAAATACAGCATGGCAAAAAAAAGCACAAAAATACTACAGGTGTGATGGTTGTATTCATAAACTGTGGGATCTGAAACTGAAAGAATAAATAAATGAACTTTATTTTTGCAGAGAAAAGCTTCCAGTTCATGTTGTTGTGGATCCAATTTTGGGAAAAGTACTCAGACCCCATCAGAGAGAGGTATTCTGAAAACGTCTTATCTGATTAACTAAAATAAAAAAGATAATTTCACACCATTTTCTCACCAGCAGAGAGATAATTTTGGTTGTAATTATCCTGTCGAAGCAAAGCTAAAGAACATAGTCTGTTTCGACAAAAGGATCAAAGCTGTCTTTCTAAAGGCTCCTCCTTATTTCTTCCTTAACATGAACTTTTTCACTTGAAACTAATTTCCCTCTGGGATCAATAAAGTATTGTGAATTGAATTCTCAACCTTTCACATCTTTAGAACCATTACAGAATACCTTCAAATACAAGTAGATGAAACAAAAACTATCAAAGAAGGGTAGCTTGGATTTAACTGGCTTCCAAGTCTCTGATCTGAGTCACATGCAGTTCACTGCAGCACATTAATCGGGATGCCTGTTTGTTTTATGCTTAAGCTATCAGAGTTTGTGACCAGAGGGATATGGGAGCTTTCTGGCTTAAAGCATACATATGCACATTATAATACACACACATGAACACAATGCTTCTGCAGAGAGGCCCCAGCAAGGAAACTGTTAAACAGCTGTTGCTGTCTATCAGTCTCCAAAGGGTTAGTAGGTCATTCCCAAACTATTTAAAGTGAAAATATTTTAAACAGGTAGAGTTTCCTTCAAACCCAGTGCTCAGAGAAACTGTATATACAGGTTCCAGTTCACATGTTAAAATTTATGACAGTATGATTAGAAAAAGTCTGTTCATAATAATGAATTGTTTGGAAAGTTTGCCAAGGAAATGATGCTTCTCTCTAAACGCAACACGACTTAAGTTTTCAAAGTTGCATCTGAATAAATGCCATGATTTCAATGTCCTTAAGACAGCTGAGTCTAAAGTAGAGAAGTTCGGCTAAAACACACAGCATCATGTTTGTAGAAAATAAAAATCAAGCCTACCAACACAAACACCTCAGAACAGCAGCTAACTAGCACAGTAGTTGTGGGATTATTATTTGGGATCATTCTGAGCACCTCAGTCATTTAGTGGTCCATGAACCTCTGACCCTAGAGTCAAAGTGAGGCCATCGTTCTGATAGCTGAAATCAGATCCGAAGCGGATCATCAGCAGGACAATGATCCCAAGCACAGCAGCAGATTTACAACAGAATGGCTCAAAAAGGAAAGAATCATGGTACTACAATGGTCTATGACTGCTTTAGTTCATCACTGATAAATGTGATTCTAAAAGCAATGGAATCATGGAGTATACTTAGTTTTTCACATACTAGTTCTTTTTTAGCTTTAATAAATGGTGATTTTGGTGCCTTACGACAAGTCATTTTTCATAGGTTCAGTTTTGCTTCACAAACCTTTCTGTGCTAAAATAAGAATGAGACTTTAAGTACTGTACTGATTGTCTTGTTGATAGTAGTACAGCTTCAATGCATGTTTAATTAGACAATATAGACACCTCCAAATAAGATAATGAAAGGAGGCTGGCGCCTTAGTTTAATTTAGATCTGCATATTTTAAAGCAGAATGTAAGAAAATTTGATAGAAAACGGTTACATAAATCTACTCTAATCTGGAAAAATATTCTAAAATTGTAAAGAAGAAAAAAAAAACACTGCTATACTAAAAGACTGTATCTCATTAATATTGGAGAAGAATGAGGATGATCCTAAGTTTCATTTTAGTTCAGTTCTCAAATGTACACAATGCTCTAAGTCATCCGTTGCCCCAGCTCAGCAGTGATGACTTCATGAAATTCTTTATAATATAATAAAATAATATAATTTTCCTGAACATGGTAACTAGGTCGTAAATAATGAATGTACAATCTGGTCTGTGTTTGGGCTGTTTTGATCCAGCTGAGCTCCCTAAGTCATCAAAAATATTAGCTTCATCTAAACCTTCTACTTGCATGTTGGACCCAATCCTAACCAAATTATTTAAGGAAGTGTTCCCAAGTAACCCAACCTCAAACATATACACAGCAAAGGCTTTTGCTATACAAACCTTTACAAACTTTAGAAACCTTCCTTCAATCAGGATGATTTAATAAATTATAGACATATATTTAATCTTCCTAATCTAAAATTCTCGAGAAAATAGTTGCTAATCAAGTATGTGAGCATCTAAACAGTAACAACCTGTTTAAAGAGTTTCAGTCAGGTTTTAGAGATCATAGCACTGAAACAGCACTGGTGAAGGTTACTAATGATATTCTCATGGCCTCAGATAATGGACTTGTGTCTGTTCTGGTTTTGTTAGATCTCAGTGCTGCTTTTGACACAGTCGATCACAATATTCTCTTAGAAAGGCTTGAACATGTTGCAGGGATCAAAGGAACAGCACTAGGCTGGTTTAAATCATATTTGTCTGATAGATTCCAGTTTGTTCATGTAAATGAGACATTTTCCACATGCTCCAGGGTAATTTGTGGACAGTGTTGTGTCAGATCATTCTGACACAACACTTGGTCTGCTTGGTCTGCCAGGCGGGTTGCTGGTTTAAACCCCCCTCTTCACGTGACTTGCCTGCTGGTAAAGGTCAGAAAGCCTGCTGGTGCCTGTGTATGGCAGTAGGCCTGTAACAATAAACAATAAATCAAATAATTGCATAATAAAGTGAAATGGGGTTGATAATTTTTCTAACTGCGATAATTAACATTTGCTTGTTGTTTTCCTTGCATGTCTTTCTACCAAAAAGACTGGATGTAAAACTGCTTCACTCTGCTACACCGGTCTAGACTGACTCCTCCCTTCTCGTTTCGTTAAAGTTAGAAGGAGGGAACTCTTGCGTCAGTTATTTGTATAGTCTCACAACTACAGAGTGTTGCATGAGAGCCCTGTGAGGAAGGGCAGGCCCGAGCAACAAAAGATTTCGGATTTTCAGAGATTTAATTGTTTTTAATGCCGAACTTGACCGCTGCTATGTGGAAGCAATTTGGATTTAAACCAAATGACCTGTGTGAGCTGGCATGTCACATTTTTAACAAAACAGTAGCAACTAAAAGTGGCAATGCAACAAACATGCATCTATACTTAAAACATAATTACCCAATTAAATTTTCCTAGCTGGGAAACCTCCCACACAGCCGATGGGTCTTCTCTGTCCTCCCGTCTGTTTATTAAACATTGCATTGATGGTGGACTAAGTACAAGAAGGACAGTGCAAAATGGTGAGCACTTACGAACAGTGTAGTTGGGTTTATTGCTAAAGAGATGCTATCCTTTATCTTAGAAAAGCCAGAATTTGAAAAATGCTGTGAACATTTGTCTCCCACTGTGAATTGCCTGGGAAAACATACTCGTTAAAAAGAGCAAACCACATCTGTACAATAGATTGAAAGACAACTTACTTAAGCAAATCAAAGGCCTCCCATTATACTCTGCCACTATGGATATATGGACTATATATCCATAGTGGCAGAGTACAATGGAGCGTTTTTGTTGTTGGTTTGCACTTTTTGTTTCCAAAACTCCAAACTGGTAGTTTTGCCTGTTCTTGTTTGAGCCAAATGATTAATATAGTTTAATTGTACTTTCCTGCGTATTATAAATGCCTTTTTTTGATGTATTTAGGGAGTGAAGTTCCTGTGGGACTGTGTGACTGGGAGACGCATCCCTGGATCATACGGCTGCATCATGGCTGATGAGATGGGCCTGGGAAAGACTTTGCAGTGTATTACTCTCATATGGACCTTGCTACGTCAAAGCCCTGATGCTAAGCCAGAGATAGACAAGGCCATTGTCGTTTCACCTTCTAGTTTGGTTCGGAACTGGTATAATGAAGTAGGAAAGTGGCTTGGAGGTCGCATTTCACCAGTGGCAATTGATGGAGGCTCAAAAGAGGAGATTGATAAGCAGCTAGGTAGATCATCTATTCTAGTATTGAAATAAGAATCTACAGTTAACCTAATGAAGACAAAATACAAATTTTCTGTGTATGAGTATATGTAAATAAGCAACAAGATAGTTTCTGTTTTTCTTTATTCTTATGAATATTTACAGAAACCTATTCTCTGACACCACTTGGTGTCGAGAAGTTACAAGGTGTCGATGTGAATAGTGATTATTTTAATTATTATTATTACATTATTATTATTATTATTATTATTATTATTATTATTATTATTATTATTATTATTATTATTATTATTCATACAGTTACCCTTTAATTATATTGGGACCACTGGGCATTGTTTGACCTAATTCGTGTTTTTACCTACTGTCAAAATGTTTTCAGCATGATTTCTGTGATTTCTAGTGAACTTCATCTCTCAACGTGGTTTGAAAGTGCCAACACCTATCCTGATCATCTCGTATGAAACATTTCGACTTCATGCTGACATCCTGCACAGGGGCAAAGTCGGACTTGTGATCTGTGACGAGGTTTTCTGCATTATACACTTAAATGTAGAGATGAAGAGGGATTCTGAAAACTGAATGTTACATTTTGGCTCTCTACTCTTAGGGCCATCGACTGAAGAATGCTGACAACCAGACTTACCAAGCTCTGCATGTTATGAATGCCCAAATGAGAGTGCTGATATCAGGCACTCCCATCCAGAATGACCTACTGGAGTATTTCAGTCTGGTCCATTTTGTCAATGCTGGAATCCTTGGTAAGCTGCACCAGCCAAAGAACATCTAAGCACACCAAACTTATTTATCATGCTCATTGCTTTTGTTGGCAGGTACTGCCCAGGAATTTAAAAAGCGATTTGAGCTTCCCATCCTGAAGGGTAGGGATGCTGATGCCAGTAACAGAGACAGAGAGGAAGGAGAAGAAAAACTCAAGGAGCTCATCAGCATCGTCAACAGGTGATTTCTTCTGTTTTGGTTCAGTTGAATGTACACTGCTCAAAAAAATACAGGGAACAATAAAATAACACATCCTAGATCTGAATGAATTAAATATTTTTATTTAATAATTTGTTCTTTACATAATTGAATGTGCTGAAAACAAAGTCACACAAAAATTATCAATGGAAATCAAATTTATCAACCCATGGATGTCTAGATTTGGAGTTGCACTCAAAATCAAAGTGGAAAAACATACTACAGGCTGATCCAACTTTGATGTAATGTCCTTAAAACAAGTCAAAATGAAGCTCAGTGGTGTGTGTGGCCTCCTCGTGCCTGTATGACCTCCTTACAACACCTGAGCATGCTCCTGATGAGACGGCGGATGGTCTCCTGTGGGATCTTCTCCCAGACCTGGACTAAAGCATCTGCCAACTCCTGGACAGTCTGTGGTGCAAGACTGTTGGTGGATGGAGCGAGACATGATGTTCCAGATGTGCTCCATTGGATTCAGGTCTGGGAAGCGGACGGGCCAGTCCATAGCATCAATGCCTTCCTCTTGCAGGACTTGGTGACACACCCCAGCTACATGGGGTCTAGCCTTGTCTTGCATCAGGAGGAACCCAGGGCCAACCGCACCAGCATATGGTCTCACAAGGGGTCTGAGGATATCATCTCAGTACCTAATGGCAGTCAGGCAACCACTGGCGAGGACATGGAAGGCTGTGCCCCCCCTCAAAGAAATGTCACTACTGACCCACTGCCAAACATGCTGTAGGATGTTGCAGGAAGCAAAACGTTCTTCACGGCGTCTCCAGACTCCTCCGTTACATGTGCTCAGTGTGAACCTGCTTTCATATGTGAAGAGCACAAGGCGCCAGTAATGAGTTTGCCAATCTTAGTGTTCTCTGGCAAATGCCAAACGTCCTGCACAGTGTTGGGCTGTAAGCACAACCCCCACCTGTGGACATCGGGCCCTCATACCACCCTCATGTAGTCTGTTTCTGACCGTTAGAGCAGACGCATGCACATTTGTGGCCTGCTGGAAGTCTTTTTGCAGGGCTCTGGCAGTGCTCCTCCTGTTCCTCCTTGCACAAAGCAGTCCTGCAGCTGGGTTGTTGCCCTCCTACGGCCTTTTCCACGTCTCCTGATGTACTGGCCTGTCTCCTGGTAGCACCTCCATGCTCTAGACACTAAGCTGACAGACACAGCAAACCTCAGCTCATTCTTCCTACTGGTGACGAGGTAAGCCGTATTGCGTCATTTCCTGTTGCCGCTATTGCACTCCCTGAAGCTGCTTGGTGTTTGACTCTGTTGAATCGATCTTATTTTCTCTGTGCTGAGGCCTTTCTAAATTATTTTAACACACAAGCACACTAAAACACAAGTTTTGTGGTGGTGTACTTTATGTTTTGGGAACTCCTTGTGTTTCACACAGTTTTTTGGGGGGGGGGGTTGTAAGGTCTTGCTAGCTTAGTTAGCTTAGCTTCATTGCGGCTATGGCTACTCTTCTCGTCTCGCTTGCTCTCTGTGTCAGATGTTTAGTTATTTCCCTGCCTCCTTTAGTGATAATGGTAATTGTAATAAATGTAATATTTTTGTAGCTTTGGAGGCGAGGGTATCGGAATTAGAGGCTCCACACTGTTGAAAAACCAACAGATAGCCGAGGCCCATTACCCAGCGCAGAGCCAACAAGGACAGAACCCCCTAGCCGTCCTCCAGTAGAGCCCGTGCAGCCGGGACCTCAGGGCGGCTGGGTGACGGATCGTAGGAAGCATGGTTCTAGAACCCAGCCCACAGGCCACCACCAACCGGTCCGCGTTTCTAACAGATTTTCCCCGCTCAGCGACACACCCGCTGAGAAGCCGACCCTGGTAATCGGCATTTTCTTCCGCTTATCCGGGGTCGGGTCAAGGGGGCAGCAGCCTAAGCAAAGAGACCCAGACTTCCCTCTCCCCAGCCACTTGTTCCAGCTCCTCGGGAGGAACCCCAAGGCGCTCCCAGGCCAGCCGAGAAACATAGTCCCTCCAGCGTTTCCTGGGCCTTCCCCTGGGCCTCCTCCCAGTGAGACGTGCCTGAAACACCTCGACAGGGAGGCGTCCAGGAGCCATCCTGACCAGATGCCCGAGCAACCTCAACTGACTCCTCTCGATGTGGAGAAGCAGCGGCTCTACTCTGAGCCCCCTCCGGATGACTGAGCTTCTCACCCTATCACTAAGGGAGAGCCCAGACACTCTGTGGAGGAAACTCATTTTAGCCGCTTGAATCCGTGATCTCGTTCTTTCGGTCACCACCCAGAGTTCCCTGACCATAGATGAGGGTAGGAACGTAGATCGACCGGTAAATCGAGAGCTTCGCCTTTTGGCTCAGCTCTCTCTTCACCACGACAGACCGGTAAAGCGCCCGCATAATTGCAGATGCCCCACCAATCCGTCTATCGATCTCCCGCTCCATTTTTCCCTCATTCGTGAACAAGACCCCCAAATACTTAAACTCCTCCACTTGGGGAAGGACCCCATCCCCGACCTGGAGAAGGCACCCCACCCTTTTCCGGCTCAAGATCATGGCCTCGGATTTGGAGGTGCTGATTCTCATCCCAGCCGCTTCACACTCGGCTGCGAACCGCTCCAGCGAAAGCTGTAGATCACGTTCCGATTAAGCCAACAGGACCACGTCATCTGCAAAAAGCAGAGACCCGATCCTGAGGCCACCAAAACGGATCCCCTCAACGCCTTGGCTGCGCCTAGAGATCCTGTCCATAAAAGTTAGGAACAGGATCGGTGACAAAGGGCAACCTTGGCGGAGTCCAACTCTCACTGGAAACAAGCCCGACTTACTGCCGGCAATGCGAACCAAACTCTGGCACCGGTCGTACAGGGACCTAACAGCCCGTATCAAGGGGCCCGGTACCCCATACTCCCGGAGCACCCCCCACAGGGCCCCCCGAGGGACACGGTCGAACGCCTTCTCCAAGTCCACAAAACAGATGTAGACCGGTTGGGTGAACTCCCACGCACCCTCCAGGACCCTGCTGAGGGTATAGAGCTGGTCCAGTGTTCCACGGCCAGGACGAAAACCGCTTTGTTCCTCCTGGATCCGAGGTTCGACTATCCGTTGGACCCTCCTCTCCAGAACCCCTGAATAGACCTTACCAGAGAGGCTCAGAAGTGTGATCCCCCTGTAGTTGGAACACACCCTGTGGTCCCCCTTTTTAAACAGGGGGACCACCACCCCGGTCTGCCAATCCAAGGGAACTGCCCCCGATGTCCACGCAATATTGCAGAGCCGCGTTAACCAACACAGCCCCACAACATCCAGAGCCTTGAGGAACTCCGGTCGAATCTCATCCACCCCCGGAGCCCTGCCACCGAGGAGCTTTTTAACGACCTCGGTGACCTCAGCACCAGAGATTGGATAGACCGACCCCAAGTCCCCAAACCCTGCTTCCAGATTGGAAGGCGTGCTGGTGGGATTGAGGAGGTCTTCGAAGTATTCCATCCATTGACCCAAAACGTCCCGCGTCAAGGTCAGCAGCACGCCATCCCCACTGTAAACAGTGTTGGTGGCAGACCACTTTCACCCCCCGAGACGACGGATGGTGGACCAGAATCGTTTCGAAGCCGTACAGAAGTCGTTTTTCATGGCCTCTCCAAACTCCTCCCTCGCCCGAGTTTTTGCCTCAGCAACCATCCGAGCCATCCGGTACCTATCAGCTGCTTCAGGGGTCCCACAAGCCAAAAAGACCTGGTAGGACTCCTTCTTCAGCCTGAAAGCATCCCTTACCGCCGGTGTCCACCAGCGGGTTCGGGGGTTGCCGCCACTCGGACTCAATGTCCCCCGCCTTCCCCGGGACGTGTTCAAAGTTCTGCCGGAGGTGTGAGTTAAAGCTCCTTCTGACAGGAGACTCTGCCAGACGTTCCCAGCAGACCCTCACAACACGTTTGGGCCTTCCAGGTCTGTCCGGCGTCCTCCCCCACCATCGGAGCCGACTCACCACCAGGTAGTGGTCAGTGGACAGCTCAGCCACTCTCTTCACCCGAGTGTCTAAAACATGCGGCCGCAGATCAGATGAGATCGTGGAAATCTCATAAAAATAAATACGACTTTGACTGAACAGAAAAATAAATCTATTAAATGTGATTTATTAAACATAAGATCTCTCTCCTCAAAGACTTTGTTAGTAAATGACTTGATTTGTGATAATCACATTGATTTGCTTTGTCTCACAGAAACCTTGTTGCAGCAGGATTATGTCAGTATAAATGAGTCAACTCCTTCCAATCATTTCAATTTTCACATTCCTGGAAGTACTGTGCAAGGAGGAGGAGTTGCAACCATTTTTCGTTCTGATTTACTTATTAATCCCAGACCAATTGATAGCTACAGTTCTTTTGAACATCTAACCCTTAATTATCCTCATCCAAGTTGCAAAACATTAAGACCATTTTTGTTTGTGGTTTTGTATCGTCCATCAGGCCCTTACTTTCAATTCTTGGATCAGATCTCACATTTTTTATCTGATTTAGTATTAAATACTGATAGGGTCCTTATAGTGGGGTACTTCAATATTCATGTGGACACTGAAAGTGATAGCCTAAATGCAGCCTTTAATGCTATCTTAGACTCAATTGGTTTTACTCAAAAAATACAGGGGCCCACCCACTCGGGTAAACACACTTTGGACCTAGTACTTGCATACTGTATTGAGTGTGAGGAAATAACAGTCCACCCACATAACCCGGTCTTCTCTGACCACTTTTGGATAACTTTTGAATTTACTTCAACTGACCATCTTAAATCTGAAAGAAAATTTCATTATAGTAGAGCTTTATCAGACAATGCTGTAAGTAATTTTAAAGAATCTGTTTCATTCTTGCTTTCCTCAGTGTCTCAGAGTAACATAGTGGATGATGGCAGCAATTCCATCTCTAACCCTTCAGAAATTGATGGTCTGGTTCACAGCGTTACTACCTCATTGCATTTGGCATTAGATAGTGTAGCCCCCTTAAAAAAAAGTGGCTAGCCATAGGAAGCCGACTCCTTGGTTTAACGCAGAGTTGCGTACTATAAAGCAGAATACTAGGAAGTTGGAGAGAAAATGGCGCTCTACACATCTTGAGGATTCCTATTCAACCTGGAATAACAGTCTACTGCTGTATAAAAAGACAATTCGACAAGCTAGAACAGCATATTTTTCATCATTAATAGAGGTGAATAAAAACAATCCTAGGTTTCTTTTTAGTACAGTTGCCAAACTTACAGAGTCATAGCTCTGTTGAGCCAACTATTCCCCCAGCTCTTAGCAGTGATGATTTTATGGGATTCTTCATAAATAAAATTAATTCTATTAAAAATAAAATCATTGGCATCCTCCCAAACATGATTACTTCTTCCTCAGTAAATGAGGCAGCATGGGAAAGAACTGTAGAACCTCATTTGTGCTTAGGCTGTTTTGGTTCAGTCGAGCTTTTGGAATTATCAAAAATATTAGCCTCATCTAAACCTTCAACTTGTATGTTGGACCCAATCCCAATCAAATTTTTTAAGGAAGTGTTCCATTTGGTTCCTGGCCCCATTTTGGATATGATGAATCTATTCTTAGTAAATGGTTACGTACCACAAGAATTTTAAATAGCTGTAATTAAACCTGTACTCAAGAAACCTTCCCTTGATCAATATGACTTGGTGAATTACAGACCTATATCTAACCTTCCTTTCTTGTCCAAAGTCCTTGAGAAAATAGTTCTTAATCAAGTCTGTGATCATCTAAACAGTAACGAGCTGTTTGAAGAGTTTCAGTCAGGTTTTATAGCTCATCATAGCATCGAAACAGCGCTGGTGAAGGTTACTAATGATATTCTCATGGCCTCAGATAATGGACTTGTGTCTGTTCTGGTTTTGTTAGATCTCAGTTCTGCTTTTGACACAGTCGATCACAATATTCTCTTAGAAAGGCTTGAACATGTTGCAGGGATCAAAGGAACAGCACTAGGCTGGTTTAAATCATATTTGTCTGATAGATTCCCGTTTGTTCATTCATATGCTTTTACCATATGAGCCTTCGCGGTCTCTGCGCTCCTCTGGCAGCTGTCTCCTTGTCAGCCCAAAAGTCAGGACACACACGGATGGTGAGGCGTCTTTCCAGTATTATGGCCCTCACATATGGAACAGGCTGTCAGAGGACCTCAGGGCCGTGGAGAACATTCATGTTTTTAAGAGCAGGCTCAAGACTTAACCTTTTTGCCTAGCTTTTAATTGATTATTATTTATTACTGTTTGTTTTATTGCTCTGCATGTTTTATATGATTATATTTTTATCACTGTTTTAGTATTTAATCTTAGCACATTAATTTACTGTATATTTTTATACTTTAATTTATCTTAATCCCCGTTCCAGCGTTTCCTCTGTGGGAGCCCTCTGCCCTGGGAGCGCTGGTCGGCTGTGGCTGCCTGGGTGCTCTCCAAGTGGAACTTGGGTGGAGGTTGGGGTTTTGGCCTTGCCTCCACTGGGCGGCCGGTGTCAGCGCCTCCGTTGCTGCTGTTAATCTACCGCTACCGGGGCAGATGGCTCCTCTGATGGGGTTTCCTTGCATGGTTCATCTGCACTCGGCCCAATGTCCTTTTTTACTGTTGCTTTTAAATGTGTTTGTGCATGGGAGATCGGTTGGCGGGAGGGGGGTATAAGTGACCATGCTTTTAAATCTGTGGGGAAGGGAATGTGGTTTTATGTGGGATCATTTTAATCTTTAAAGCACTTTGTGATGCAACTTCTTGTATGAAAAGCGCTTTATAAATAAAGTTTGATTTGATTCTCAAACCCCCAGACGGTCGTGGCAGATGGCCGCTCGTATTGAGCTAGGTTCTGTTGGAGGTTTCTTCCTGTTAAAGGGGAGTTTTTCCTCTCCACCGTCGCTACATGCTTGCTCAGTATGAGGGATTGGTGAAGGATTGCTGTGGTTGGAAAGTCTGCATCATCGGGGCCCAACCTCACGCCAATGACTGACGCAATCTGCTGGAATTCCTTAAATAGGAAACTTTTTTAACTGATTGGAATGTTTGTATAAATGTATTGAAATTACTTCTTGTTAAGTGCCTTGAGATGACATCTGTTGTGAATCGGCGCTATATAAATAAACCGAATGGAATTCTTGCCACAGCTCGCATTAATGTGCCATCCTGGATGAGCTGCACTACCTGAGCCACTTGTGTGGGTTGCAGACTCCGTCTATTGCTACCACTAGAGTGAAAGCACCACCAGCTTTCAAAAGTGACCAAAGTGTCAGCCATTTAGCATAGGAACTGAGAAGCGGTCTGTGGGTTTTCATGAGCTGTATGCCAAAATCAAAAGTTTTAAAACAATAAAAGACCTGAAATATTTCAGTTGGTGTGCAATGAATCTAAAATATATGAAAGTTTAATTTTTATCATTACATTATGGAAATGAATTAACTTTATCACAATATGCTAATTTTTTGAGAAGGACCTGTATGTAGTCATGCTTTAATAACCTGAATCAATGAGGTGACCTACCTTCTCAGACTGACACCAGGAAAGCATCTGAAACTCACAGAACTCCCCGGCCCTGCTTCATATAGATGGTAGTGTTCTTCACTCTGTATGCCTCTGTAAGACTGACCATGTGCTGCTTCAACAGGTGTTTGATTAGGAGAACGTCCGACATCCTGTCAAAGTATCTTCCTGTGAAAATTGAGCAAGTTGTGTCCTGCAGGTAAGATTACTTGTTTAATTTTTGTCTAACTGAAAGTTAACTTATCTATTGATAATTGTGGTTGGTTTTTTTAAATGTTTGCTTGTAAACTCCCTAAAGGATGAGATATTACACTTTAATTGTACATTTCCTTTTCATGTTTGTGTGCAGTGACAGAAATCATTGTTAGTGTAACTTCTAGTGACAGTGGCCCTCAGCAGTGAGCCCAACCAAGAACTATTTTAAATCTGAAAACTTTACTGTAGCTACCCTGAAGGTCAACGACTGCTTCATTAGTTTTTATAAAAAAATTTTTTTTTCATTTTTATTATCTCAACTTTTTTTTCAAATGTAATGTTTCTAAGCCCGAAATTATTCATACCCCTGGCAGATTTAGATTTAAAACTATATTTATTCAACCTAAAAGTGTTTGTGATTATAAGTGAGACAGGCATCTTTAAAATATAGTAAATATCAGAGCATCAGTTATGAAAAAATAATGAATCTGTTTTTATAAAGTATTGCTTGTCAAACAATTAATTCCCTTTTACCATAACCATTGATACAATCTTTTTGGCATTACCACAAACAAACCCTTAAAATTCAGAACAGCCTTTTACATGTTTCTTCTGGTATTTTAATGATTTATCTTTGGTGATGAGTTTCAAGCCTTTTGAATGGTTTGAAGTCCTCCTTCCCATCGCCCTAATCTTTAGCACTGACCACAGATTCAGCATCAGATTTAGGTCAGAACTCTGTGCTGATCCAAAAACATTAATATTATGTCCGTTCAGAATAAAAGATTATTTATAAGCGAAATCTATCAAGGGTATGAAAAAGTACAAGCTTAATTGTAACAATATTTGATATATGATGATTTGTCTTTATTAAATGCAACCTTGATTCATGTGTACAGGCTAACTCCCCTGCAGATAGAACTCTACAAGCGCTTTCTAAAGCAAGCCAAACCCACAGAGACATTACAAGAAGGCAGTATCAGTGTTTCCTCGCTATCCTCCATCACTTCACTCAAGAAGCTGTGCAATCGTAAGTGCAGCACTGTGACCTTTATTCATGTTCCGAAAACGTATCCCCCTTAGTTTATGATTTAAAAGCAACAGAAATACAGCTCAAATGCTAATGTTTTACCAATTCACATTATAAACTAAATTTGACCACATGGATTTATAACCAAGATTTCATAACTAATGTCTAATCATATGACTCATTATGAAGCCTATATATTGCATTTATAATGTGTGAATCATACACAATGAAGTGAGAGATTTTAATGGAGCTGCAGTTTTTGACTGCATGGTAAACACACTGATTGCTGTCCTTCGTACCAGACCCAGCTCTCATTTATAACAAGTGTGTGGAAGAAGAGGAGGGCTTTGAGGGAGGACTCCATTTATTTCCTCCTGGTTACACCACTAAAGCACTAGAACCTCAGCTGTCCGGTAAGGAAACCTTTCAGTGAGTTAAAAAGACCCCAAGACATGTTGAATGACCTGACCTGCCTTTTACAGGAGGAAAGTTTGTCTGTGTGGCTGTTTTCCCATTCATTGTATAGTAACTATATATAACCCCCAGATCTAACACAAGATCCTATCAATCTGCAGAAGTTAAACATGAGGAAACGTGGTGTTACTGAGCACCAAATAGAGAAATAAATGTTTCATTTGTTAAAACAAAGTACAAGGTGATCAAAAAATAATACTGAAAACTATGTGAGAAGCAACAACATCTAACGTCCTTTCTACATTGGAACTGAAAATATAAATGGTGACCGCTGATATAACTACTAATGTAAAGTTAAGGTTGAGTTACCAGTTAAAGTGGACATATCATGCTTTTAAATTCTTCCTTTTTACAACTAAATCATTTAGTTGTGGTCTATATGTAGTGGAACTGCACTTATTAGGTCGGAATTTTTTATTATAGTAGTTCTTTAGATTTTTCTTCTACCGCTGTTCAGAGGTGTCTGAACAGGGTCTGCAGACTGAGTCGTTTTGGTGCGGTCCCTTTAAATGTGTAGGACGTGCTGCATACCACGCCCCCCCTTTCAGGGAGCTGAACCTTCCACTCCACCCCATTCAGCCATTTTTGTAGTTTGATAGAGAACCAGCAACGCAACACTGCAGAAACTTTTTATTCGTCAATTTTTTATTTTTTTTATGTCAGAAGAGACTCTATCAAAAAAGACAACTGTTTAATGACCCAAAACCTTGTTAAAAAAATAGTAATATGCATGCTTTACGTCGATCTGAAATACCACAGCTAAAGCAATACGAACTTCAAAGCTATAAAAACTGGGTTTTCTTACGATATAGGAATGCTTTCCTGCTTAGAAAACAAAGTTGTCATGATTTAGTATAATCTTTTCTCTAGTAGTGACACGAAGAGAGTGAAAAACGTTGGCAATTTCGAAGTAGCATATGAACCTGTCCACTGTTACAGACAACAAACTCTTTTAAAACACAGACGCGTCTATGTAACCAGATAGGCATACGCAATAAATTATACTCTGCCTTTACCTGTGATGGTAGTATTAAAAAGACCCATGTAATCGGGGAGCTAAAACATCTAGCACATAGCGCTACATAAGCAGAAAGTGGTGTGGTAAATGCTGCATGAAAGAAGTTGTGTTTATTCAGAGAAGGAAGGCTCGGGGTCACTCTGACCCGATAAATAATAGCCTTGGCTAAGAGAACATGTTCCCTCAGAGAGTGGTGTGTTGATAAGTTGTTATTGAGAGGAAACATCTGGATACTGTTGGACAGTTCCTGCATCAATATGACGCACGAACTAGGTATAAAAATCTGTGTGCTAATGATAGAAGGGGGAGTCTTGCTGGGGTAATTGAAGACGACAGAATTGTATGTCATCAATGCTCTGTCCTGCTCAGAGAAGGTATGTAAACTAATAAACCGGCAGAGGCTTTATTCCAGAACTGAAGTTGTGTTGACTGTTTTGTTTAACTTGACTCAATATCTTGCATGTCAACCTGAACCAACAAAAGTCCGATGCTAATGCTATCAAAACAATGTCCAAGAGGCATTAAAAGGGGGGTGGCACGTTCTTCTTAGGCAGAAAGAGCAATACTGAGGTCCAGTACATCAATAATTTTACCTGAAATAGATCTGTAAGTTCAATAAATGATTTATACTACCTATTTGAAATTTTGCACTCACAGCATGTCCGCACTGAACGCCTTGAAATTAGTTGCATGTCTCTTTAAGAGTCTCGGACATGCCTCCTTCAACACGCTGCCGTCAACGTCATCACAACATTCTCCAGTCGCATGGGGACGAAGCACTACAATACTGTAGCATTGGTGCGATGGCCGGACTTTTGGAAGACAGGCATATCTTTGGGTTTACTATGGCCACGCAGGACATGGTACAAGCATATGCATTTGATCCCTTCTCTGACCCTGAAAGTGAAATATCGGATGTACCGGAGCGAGTTCAGCGGCTCGTTCAAGACGTGTCTGCTTGGTGAAATATTGATGTTTCATTCAGAAAAATCGAACTTGTTACTTTTTTCCCCAAGTACTTAATATCTGTAGTAACAAAACTGCTTGTAAACATGAAGCCATCCGAATGCAATTCCGTTTTTGTAATAAAATCGGTCTACATTTAATTTTTTTTTAAATAAAAATATATGTAGTATATGTACCTGATTGCTGCTGACGACGCTCTGCTTTAGTGCTCTGGGAGCGAGGGAGGGCTGTGGAGAGACGTGGGCGGTAATCAAAATTTAGGGGCGTTGCTGGGAGGTTAGGGCGTTCCTAGGAGGACCCTGGCGTTCAGTGCTCAACATGGCGGCTGCGAGAGTTTATAGATATTACTCAAACATACATAAATTAACCTAAGAAACACTTTAGGCATGTTTTTAAGGAGGGAATGGCGTAAGAATGTAATGAAAAGCTTTAAAAAGTGGATTTTACATGCCACCCCTCCTTTAAATGAATGTCCAAAAATACAGTTGGCTGTCATTTTAGCGTTAATTGGAGCTTACCACTGTGCTGTGTCCACCATTTTCATATTCAGAAGGGAGTGAGCCCTCAATAAGACAAGGTCTTTCAGAAAACCCTTGTTGATACTGGCGGAGGTTACTGAAACACTCGTCTTTGAAGTGTTTGGCACAAACAAAAACCCCTTTAGCCACAGATTCGGGCACATTACCATTAAAAATAAAACTTAACCACATACTTCGAAGCGGTTCTGATGCTGGTAGTAGGTGTAAGGAGTTGTGCCGGTTAATACACCCAACAACAGAACATTTTGACACTTGTACTTTCAGCATACCTGAACTTAAACTATAAACTCACAGCGAGAAATAAAGATGACGGATTCGCTCAGCGTTTAGGCGGAAATCCATCACCAAGTTTGGCAGTTCCAGTGCAAGTACTGTGACATAATAGTTTAAAAAACGTAATAGATAATAGAAAAAACTGAACGGCTTAAAAAATATGACCCAACACATTTTACAAAAATATCTCCACAACACATGGAGTGACAAATGTATCCTTTTTGCACTCCTAGACACTAAATTCACTACACAAAGCATCTAAGAGCTAAATAAATGGAATTTTCATGATACGTCACCTTTAAGTACATTTCCCTTCATTCTAATTGAATGACTCTCTCAGGGTACTCTGTGTTCATGTCCAGTCTCTGTCCTCTGAGTCTAGTTAAAGGTGGACCAATGGGATAGCCCAGCCAAAGTGTAATGCTAATATCAACAATTCCTAAAGAAAATGAAAAAACTTCTATCTTCCACTTGCTTCTAACGTCAACTTGTGAAACTGCATTAAACATGTTGCTTAATGACTGACATGAGATCTTCTAAGGAGTCTTTTAAACGCTTACTTCACTTTTTATTATCTCATCAGCTTAAGGAGCTTTCAGTGACAACTGACTGAAAACATGACAGTTTTGTGAATTTCTCCATCTTTTGTACTATGTTTGCCCTGGACTTAATCACCATGTCCTCTGTTCCAGGTAAAATGCTGGTTCTTGACTACATTCTCGCAGTGACGAGATCTACAACTAGTGATAAGGTGGTGCTGGTCTCCAACTATACTCAAACACTGGATCTCTTTGAAAAGTTGTGCAGATTTAGAAGGTGATTTGAGGGAACAAATCTTTGACAGCTGAATCTGATAAAATTACTGTAGTGAACAATGTTTCTTCGGGGCCGTTTCAGATACCTCTATGTTAGACTGGATGGCACAATGTCTATCAAGAAAAGGGCTAAGATCGTGGAAAAATTCAACAGTCCACAAGTGAGTTTGAAAGACAGTTTTAGATAATAGTTAAAGCTGTGAACCAAATGTGAACAGTATGTTTTTGTGTTTGACAGAACCCTGAATATGTTTTCATGCTGAGCAGCAAGGCGGGGGGATGTGGCCTCAATCTGATTGGAGCCAATCGCTTGATAATGTTTGATCCTGACTGGAACCCAGCCAATGATGAGCAGGCAATGGCTCGTGTGTGGAGAGATGGCCAGAAGAAGACCTGCTACATCTACAGACTGATCTCTGTCAGACAAGCACTAAAACTATAACTTATTATTAGTAATAGTAACTCTCGTTTCATTGCTTTCTTTTTCTCTTGTAATCCAATTCTTCAGTTATTGAGCTGACATAGATGTGGTAGAACATGGCTGTTCTGGAGTTGTTTGATGTGTGTGTGTTTTTTTTCTGACAGACCGGAACCATTGAGGAAAAGATTCTGCAGAGACAGGCCCATAAAAAAGCCCTGAGCAGTTGTGTGGTGGACGAGGAGCAAGACGTAGAGCGTCACTTTTCTCTGGGCCAACTTAGGGAACTGTTCACACTCAATGAAGAAACTGCTAGTGACACACATGACAAGTAAGAACAGAAAAGTATTGAGTAGTTTAATACCTCTTTGCTGTCAGCAAGTGTTCCCAAATTATCAGTTGGGACAAGAGAGAGGTTTCCTCAGCTTACATAGTACATGTTTGAGTTAACACTTTCTCTGTTTGACTGATATTGGTTAATCATTATTATTACTACTACAAGTTATTACTAGGGCTGTCAAACGATTAAAATTTTAATCTAATTAATCACAGCGTAGCTCTAAATTAATCACGATTAAGTAACATTCCTAAATATGACAGAAAAAGTAAAATGTTTGGTGCACATAAAGGACAAAACCAGAAGCTGTTTTTTTTTTTTTTTTTTAGGAAATACAGGAGAGATGCATGGAATTTTTTGTTTTGAACTCCACAATCACATTTACACTTGGAGCTTTTTACCTATTAATCTTTTAGTCGGTTGCTAAGGCAAAGTAACTGGTTAACATTTTATGAATGTAAAGCTGACAGTTTCTTATTCAATTTTGGACAACCCTGAGCATCGTCTACATGGGACTATCCTACAACAGCGGTGTCTTCGGTCAGAGGCTTCTTCAGTTTTGCTGTAACGCTGACTGCCACAGGAGATCATTCCTGCCTACAGCCATCAGGATCTACAATAGCTCCTTGAAAAATTAAATGAGCTACAACAACACAAGTTTTCTGACTAATAGAGGGATCATTTGTTTATCAGCACCGAACCTTTACATTACTCCCTGTTTCCCACTGTTATTATTTGCAGTTATCAAACAGTTGTCATGCTGTTTATGTGACAAGCAGGCACTGAATGCAGCGCAGGTTTGCATGCGTTAATTGCGTTAAAAAAATTAATGCCATTAATTCCACGAATTAATCGACCCACATTAATGCATTAATTTTGACAGCCCTAGTTATTGCATTTACAGTTCAGCAAGACAAAGAAGGGTTTCATTTGGACATGATTTGACCACATGTTTTGGAGCAGATTTGATGTCTATTACAGAGGTGATAAATAGTAAAGTTCTTGAACTTCTTCCAGGTAGATGTTTATGAAATCAGCTTCTAGAGCGCTGCATTCTGGGTCACAGTTAAAGGGGTCGCACCGTCTGTTTACCAGCAACTGCGTTATAAAACCTTTGATGATCCAAGTACCTGCTGTGCTTTATATTTTGTTTTCCTGCTGTCAGAATTTGAATCAGTCCCATCTAATGGATCTTCTTTCTGTGTGGTGATGTTAGGTTTCACTGCCGTCGCTGTGTAAATGGCAGAGAGGTTCGACCACCTCCAGAAGGTACTGACTGTACCAGTGACCTTTCCCAGTGGAACCACTGCTTTGACAAGAAGGGACTGAGGGACCAGGTGTTGAAAGCCTCCTGGGACAGTGCTGTCTCCTTTGTCTTTCATCAGCGATCTCATGAGGATCAGAGGGGTCTTGTATAAAAAAGAAATCAAACTGGCTCTGCTTTAAACCTACTGTAAATACTTCTATTTATTTGGTTGTAAGTTTTCGCTTCTGCTTTTTTCCCCTTGTGTTTAATAAAAAGTAATGAAAAACTTAATTATAAATAAAACTTTAATTCTCATGAATATTTGCTCTGGTGTTAGATTTACTAGTTAGAATGTGTTATCTAAGAGAAAGGTCATCACCCTTTGTTCAGTTTCTAAGAACTGAAATGTTTTGGTCAAAATACCTTAGATATTAAAACTGGTCGTAGTGTCTGGGTTTGCAAACACTTGTCTCCCATGAATTAGTACACCAATAACCTCCAGTGTCTTCACTCTATTATTAAGAGGTTTATCAGATATGTTTAAGAACCTTTAAAATAACAAAAAATCCTAATTTGCAATTAATACAATACAAAATCCTTCATAGAGTACACTATACAGGTCAGCGGATGTTTAGGATGGGTTTTACGTTGTCTAATACAATGCACTAGCAATATACCAGATACTTATATTTATGCGCTTTGGTTCTGTCCATCTGTTAAGAAATTTTGGTGCCAGATATGTGAGGACTTATCAAAGTGTCTGAAATGTAACATTCCACCATCTCCCTCAGTTTGCCTGTTAGGAAATTTAAATGATGTCATCATGGACACAAAGTCAGTTCTAATGGTTCACATTGCCTTATTGCCTCTAAGAAAACTATCCTTCTGAACTGGAAAAATAAAAAGGCTCTTAATATTAATCAGTATAGAAATCTCTTGTTGAACCATATTGTTCTTGAGACGGCCTCTGCCTCTATATCTGATCAATCTCTCTGGGCTCCTTTGATCGGCTCCATCACCTAGTGGGGGTGGGGGGCACTTGGTTTTGTTGTTTGGGATACTGTTGCTGGTGTGGGGGTTTTTGGGGTTGGGGGGGTCCCTGGGGGTGTGATCACTGGGTGGATGGGGCGCTGGATGTCGTGGCCCCAACCTGGGGTTGGGCTTTGGGTGGTAACTCCTGATGGCTGCATGTGGTGCCTTAGGGGGGTTGCACTGACGGACATGGGTTACTGGCCTGGTGGCCATGCTGCTCCTGGGTAGGGTATGGGGTGAGTGGGGGATTCGGGGCTCTGGGGCGCCGCGCCCCCTAGCTGTGGTCCTGGCCGGGGGTCGGCCGGCGTAGGGTCTCTGTTGCCTGTGGGGGTCAGGGCTGGCCAGCGGCCGGCATGTGCATCCGCCTCTTTCTTTTTCTCTGGGGATTGTCATCTCCGGTCCCTGTATGGCGTCTCTCCTTGTGCAGGACCGAACAGATAAACAACCATCAGAGATTAAGTCTTCATCTTCCTGTGACTCAGCCACATCAAATGAGTCTCCATTTAGAAACTTGACAGACTGAACGAGCAAATCAAATTTGGGACACAATTAACACCTAAACTTAGACTACACCAAACGCCTGGGACTAGTGTCAATAAGCCTGGGAGCTTCCCCCCACTGATTGTTACAGATATTTGATATTTGAGGGAACCGGGCAATAAATCCACCCCTACCGTCTCCCAGAATTCACCCGGCACCCCTGAGGCTATATCAGTGATTATCAGCAGCAGGAAACATAAACCGTTAACCACACGCTCTCATATTAAACAAAATCTCAAATTGATAACCTGTCAGAAGGTTCAGCTGCCCATCATCACAATACTTAAGTTAGCTTTATTAAACATTACATCTCTATCCGGGAAGTCTTTTCTTATCAATGACTTCATCACTGAGCATAATTTACACGCCCTTTTTTTATCAGAAACTTGGCTAGATGAAAATAACGAAACAACTTCATTAATAGAATCCAGACCTCCAAATTATAATTTCTTAAGCGAGAACAGAAAACACAGACGAGGTGGAGGTGTAGCCACCATCTTTCACAACTCAATGAACTTTAAAAAGGTAACTCTGGGCACGTTTGATTCTTTTGAATACCTAGCCACCCAGATAAACGAGCCTAACAAAGCTTTATTTCTAAGTTTATATAAACCACCAAAACTTAACTCTAACTTCTTTAATGATTTCAATGACCTTCTTTCTGTAATATGTATCGACTATGACCAACTAATCATCGTGGGGGACTTTAACATCCATACCGACAACCCCCAAGATAGACAAGCAAAAACGTTAGATGATACTCTCCACAACTTCGGACTGATCCAGCATGTCAAACAACCAACACACAATAGAGGACACACTCTGGACTTAATTATCAGCAAAGGTTTAAATATTTCTGACATCTCTGTAATTAATATTGCGTTATCTGACCATTTCTGTATTTTCTTTGAAAGTACCATCTCTGCTAAATTATCCAGCCACAGTAAGACCACTATAAAAAAGCGTTTTCTAGGGGACAGTTCAGTAGAAACCTTTAAACGTATTTATCCTTCCACCACATCCCCCTCATCTCCCAACTCAAACTCAGTAAACTCAGTAAATAAGTTGGTAGATAATTTCCTTGCGAAAATCTCAGACATCATGGATTCCATTGCTCCAACTAAAGTGAAAGTAGTCTCAGGTAGAAAAAAGTCTCAGTGGACAAGTAATCCACTGGTACGTAGTGAAAAAAGAGAGTGTCGACGAGCCGAGAGAAAATGGCGGAAAACTCGACTCCAGGTTCACTGTGAGATCTACAAAGAGAGACTAAATAGATATCAGCTAACTATAAAAGATGCTAGGGAATCGTTCTTTTCTGAAATCAACAGAAACATTAATAAGGCACGGACTCTATTTGCAACAGTGGAAAGACTAACTAATCCTTTAGTGACAGTAGCCCCTGAACTAAACTCTACCAGGGCCTGCAATGAATTTGCCAGCTTTTTCACTGAAAATATTCTAACAATTAGACTGTAAATCTGTACCTCAATATCGAACCCACAACCAGTGCCATCCCCAATCAACAACAATGTAGAGAAAATGTCTGAATTCCACGAATTAAACCAGAACAGCCTTGAAAAAATCATTATCCAATTAAGCTCCTCCTCCTGCTGTCTTGATATCCTACCCACAGCTTTTCTAAAGAAGGTTCTTCCTGTTATTGGTTCTGATCTTGTTCAAATAGTGAACTCATCACTGCTATCAGGTGTCTTCCCTCAGGCTTTAAAAACAGCAGTTATTAAACCACTGCTAAAGAAGAAAAATCTGGACAACACGTTAATGCAGAACTACAGGCCAATCTCTAATCTCCCATTCATCAGTAAGATTATTGAAAAAGCTGTGTTTCAGCAGTTAAATGCCTTCATAACAATGACAAACCGTTTTGATGCTTTTCAGTGTTGGTTTCCGTGCTCACCACAGCACCGAGACTGTCCTCGTCAAAGTATTTAATGACATCCGCATAAATACAGACTGTGGAAGAACCACAGTGCTGGTTCTGTTGGACCTCAGTGCAGCATTTGACACTGTTGATCATGATATTTTATTGGAACGACTGGAGAGCTGGGTCGGACTCTCTGGTACAGTACTTGGCTGGTTCGAGTCTTACCTAAAGAACAGGGACTTCTATGTTTCAATAGGAAACTTTTCATCAGAACGAACAGAAATCACATGTGGGGTGCCCCAGGGCTCCATCCTGGGGCCCCTCTTATTTAATATCTACATGCTCCCACTAGGCAAGATTATAGCAACCAATAACATTAGCTACCATAACTACGCAGATGACACTCAGCTCTACATTACAATGTCACCAGGTGACTGAACCCATTCAAACCCTAAATCAATGCATTGACCAAATAAATGGATGGATGTGCCATAACTTTCTCCAGCTGAATAGAAACAAAACTGAAGTGACTATTTTTGGACCCAAGGAGGAACGATCAAGAGTCAGCACACAGCTTCAATTAATACAGCTAGAAACTACTGATCAGGTTCGTAACCTAGGTGTAGTAATGGACTCAGACCTGAACCTGCAGGGTCACATAAAGGCAATAACAAGGTCAGCGTTCTATCACCTGAAGAACATCTCTAGGATTAAAGGACTGATTTTGCAACACGACCTAGAAAAACTCATCCATGCGTTTATCTTTAGTCGGATTGACTACTGCAACAGCATCTTCACAGGTCTGCCTAAAAAGTCAATCAGACAGCTGCAGCTGATCCAAAACGCTGCCGCTCGCGTCCTCACTAGAACCAGGAAAGTAGAGCACATCACCCCAGTTCTAAAGTCCTTACACTGGCTCCCTGTAGCTCAGAGAATAGACTTTAAAATACTTTTACTAGTTTATAAATCATTACATGGCTTAGCGCCAAAATATGTTGAAGATCTGTTGTCATGGTACCAACCACCAAGACCACTCAGGTCCTCCAACTCTAGCCTACTAAACATCCCTAGACTCAGAACTAAACATGGAGAAGCAGCTTTCACTTTTTATGCTCCCCTTATCTGGAACAGACTTCCTGACGAGTGTAGAGCTGCTGAAACTCTGAACTGCTTTAAATCGAGACTAAAAATCTGTTTAGAATTGCCTTTGAGTAAATGCTTGATGTCATATGTATGAAATGTGTTCATGCTCTATTGCTTTTTTTTCTTTTTCTTTTTCTCTTGCTTTATTGTGTATCATGTGTAATGTGTGTTTCTTTTATGTGTTTCTTTTAAATCACCAAATCATGTAAAGCACCTTGAATTACCCTGCTGTTGAAAGTGTGCTATACAAATAAAATTGCCTTGCCTTGCCTTGCCTTGTTTGCTGGTTGGGGTGCCTGGCTGCTGGTCGCAGCGGCTGGGTGGCATTTCTGGGCCTGATCAGTCGTCTTTTCCACTGGACTTGGCTCCTGGGTCTTGGTCCTTGTGCGCTGTGGGGCGCTGGGGTCGGGCGTTTGGCCGGGTTCGGTCTGACTTGCGGGTGGACTGGCCGGGTAGTGGGCATGCAGGGCAGGTGGGTGGGGAGCTGGGTTTGGTCGCCTGCCAGGCCATTGAGCAGCAGTAGTCGCTCCGCAAGGGAATGGGGCTGGTGGATGTTGGCCTGGGGGGTCCGCCGCCCAGTTCATCGGTTTGCTCCTGGTCTGGGTGGGTACATCGCCGGGGTTTGGGCTGCGGGGGCCTCCAATGCGCAGGTGGCGCTGGGGGGCCTCCTTTGCTGGCGGGGAGGCTATTGCTAACTAGTGACAGGTGCTCTCCCCCTACGAGGGCACTTGAACGGGAGAGAGGGGTGTGCGGGAGGAGGGGGGTGGGGCGAACTCAACCTGGGTGTCTAGTGTCTTTTGTGTTCTGATAGTAGAGCGAATGTCAGGGTGGGTTTAGTTCTCCCTCTGGGATGGGGCTGGGGGGACTGCCTTGGGGTCCGTGGGGCTTGGTGGTGCTGTGGCCGTGGGCCCCGGGTTGAACGTGCCATGGACTCCCTCCCCTGGTGGATCCCGGTGAACAGCGGTGCCTATTGGGGTCAGTGGGGGAGCTGGCTCCCTGGGAAGACATTTTGTCTCCCAGTCCTTCCCTCCCCATCCCCAAACACCTCTTTGCACCCATTCTATCACTTTACCACTCATATGGGGTCTTGGGGCATGGGCACATCTCTGGGGTGCGAGGAGGGGTTTCCCTCCTCGCTATCCCGTGGCGTCCTGGGTCCCAATTTTAATATACAACTTAGACTCTCCCACTTATAACATTTTCATGCGACACACATGCAGGGACTTTGGGGTGGGCACACTTTTCGGCATCCAGAGGGGGAGCGGTTCAATCAGCTTCTCCTCTGGTGCCGGTGCCCACTGTTAAACCACATATAGACACTGAGGGCTCGGGTTGGGGGATGTGTGGCTGCCTTCCCCACATCCCACCCCTCTGTTTTAAATGCACATTATAACAACACACATCAACACCATACTCGAGCGGGAGTATGGAGGCTAGGGGTCTTCTCACACCCCTGTTCGCTACGGGCCATCAGGGGTTGGGGTCCGGAGGAGGAACAGGTGGTCTGGTCAGGGTCCTAGGCTGTCGGGCTGCTTTGCCACTGTGGGGCCCTTGGCAGTCTGCTTGTCTCCGTCCTAGAAGGTAGAGGGTCCATCTCCCGGGTCCGGGGGCAAGTTGCTCTACTGGGGCATCGGTAC
The DNA here is from genome assembly GCA_963556495.2 of Valencia hispanica. Lineage (NCBI taxonomy): Eukaryota > Metazoa > Chordata > Actinopteri > Cyprinodontiformes > Valenciidae > Valencia > Valencia hispanica. Next base: position 276,569 of record OY747705.1, on the reverse strand, counting down.
CTGGACCTGGGAGCATAAAGTGTGAATGGGGTGTGTGAGTGAGGGTACAGCTTCATTTCTTAGGTGTATTGGTGAGTTAGTGAGAATGTACGTGTTTAAGAGGGAAGGAACGTATGACTGTATGTCTTTGTCTGCCTGTCAGGTTGAGTCTTGGGCTGACCTCGCCTGGCGCACCTCAGGCCTTACATTTAATGGGGGGCCTATTTCCCCGCCAGTGACGGATGCCCCTGCCTACTGGTGCGTCGGTGGTTAATCCGGTTCGAACCTGGTGTGTGCCTGGGGGGGGGGCTGGTGTGTCGGTCGGCCGATGCGCTGGGCCGATATCTTCCCTTGGTTGGTTGGGGAACTTCTTTTAGGGGCGCCAGGTTTGGGGTTGTTGGGTGGTGCCTGCTCGGTAGCTCGGCGGGATACGGACGCAGCGTCTCTGCTCGTTCGATCACCTGTTCTGTGCGCACTGTGCGTGGTCGGTTCATTGGCGGGTTGGACCGGCCCTGGCCTTTGTTGGATGCCTGGTCTCGGCGCTCTGCGTTGCGCGGGATCAGGGGCTGCCGTCCGTTCACTGCGGCTATCGGTGGGGTGCCCCGACGTGGGGCAGGGGTGGGGCGCCGGGATGTTGGCGGTGGGGATTGGCCTAGGGTGGTGGCGGCCGGTGGGCGTCTTGGCTCCGATCTCCTTCATGTCTGCATCGATTCCTGGAGACGGATTGATGCCTGCTCACACCAGCTATCGAACACTCTTATGGAGAAACCTTATATGCACCAGCATGCTCACACACACACATAGGTGTGGGGTCTCTGGTGTTTACAGATATACAGTGGCTTGCAAAAGTATTCGGCCCCCTTGAACTTTTCCACATTTTGTCACATTACAGCCATAAAACATGAATCAATTTTATTGGAATTCCACGTGAAAGACCAATACAAAGTGGTGTACACGTGAGAAGTGGAACGAAAATCATACATGATTCCAAACCTTTTTTACAAATAAATAACTGAAAAGTGTGGTTTTTCATCCTGTGCTGATGACCTACCTTGTAGCACATATAAGCTGACAAATGACCCTATGGGACTCCTTTGCAGCCACATCTACAGTGAAAGACACTGTAGTTGGAAATGTGTTACCTGAGTTAAACCAAGCAGTGAAGTGAAATGATGGCTAATGTAAACATATACAATGACCAATTGACTGTGTGGGCTTATTCCTCAAATACTATACTGAAAAAGGTTTTACAGAAAGGTAAAATTTGAATATGAATCAGTTTTATTTCTTTATTTAACCAGGTGAAAATCTCATTGAGATATCAAATCTCATTTCCAAGAGAGACCTGGTCCAAGACAGCAGCACAAGAACAATACAGAGAATTACACATACATGTTACAATGAAAACACAATGACAGGGGAAAAAATGTTTAAAACAGAAGTTGGAATAATTCAGTGTGTAAAGCAGTTACATTTACCCAGAGTCGTTTTCTTGATCTTTTAAAAGTGTTTCAAATTTTTCTAAAGAAATCAAATGTTTTATCTTTAATTCTTTTTGAATGTTATTCCAAGAAGATAGAGAAAAAAATGTGAAGGCTATTTTACCCAATTCAGTTGTGATTGTAGGTATTGACATTGGGAGAGCAGCACTAGACGCAGACCATGACAGTTTTGACCATTTTACAGATTAGGAGTCAAACCAAGAAGAGTTTTTAGACAATAGACATCCAGTGATGAAGTGGAAGTGTTTTATCCACTCCAGAGTGGTATGCATTCAGCTTATCACACTTGGATGGAAGCATCGAGTCAAATTGAGTCCGGTCTTGTGTCAGGAAACGGCTTATTCAGAGAGTCTTTCCGACTCCTGAACTCTTCAATTGGAGAATTCTTTCCTCATTTCAAAATTTTGGCTGAAAAGGCGCATGTCAGACTCCAGTTTGGCAGCAGAGCGTTGATCACTGGGGCCACAGTCCAAGGTTTTTGTCACTGGAGAAAAGATTACATGTATTAATCTGATTGTGTGATGGCAGGATATGGATTCTCTGTTCAGCTTATTCAGATTGAATATTGATTTCAAATGAATAAAAATACTATTGAATATGTTATCACTTTAAAAATTGACAATAAAAAAATTGGTTATGACTGGATTTATTGACCCAAAAAGTCAGTCTTAACAGCTTACAGTATTTTTTGCCATTTCTTCTTTTATTTCTTCTTGCATCATTTCATTTTCTACATGGATGCTTAGAATGTAGGGTTTAAATCAATAAGATCCATACACAAATCTGGGTTTATGAGAGGATGCAGGGCTGAAAGTTCAGTTTGGGTTTATTGTCCAACTTATGTTGAGTGGAAGCATATTTTGAAGTAAGGTAGTAAGCAGCTGCAAAATACTGTCAATTTGAACTTTTGAATTTGCACTTAAGTTTATTAATTTTTTTCAGTTTATGTTTACATACTTGAAAAGAAACGACTTTAATTGACACCCTAATTTAACAATTGTTTACTGTTTGTACACTTTAAATTCAAAAAACGAATACAATTGTACAGAAAAAAATTAGAGTACAGGGTTGCAAATATTGAGTCAGGTTTAATGACAGTTTTAAGAGCCAGTTTAGATGGCATCGAGAAAATGTTTCAGCAGCTGGACACTTTGACCTCCCAAGCAGGCCTGCAAAGAAGGTGAGCAGAACCCGTTTTAACTAAATTCTGCATATTGGACTTAACCAAATAAAGGGAGAGAAATGTGTTGATCCACAAATTTTACTTGAACAATTAAAACTAGATTAATGGGTTAGAGTCCCAGGTTAATGAGGTTAGAGTCCTCGAATAAAGTTGATCATTTTGGGTTAGAGTCCCAAGGCTAATAAAGTTGAAAAAGTTGAGTTAAGAGTCCCAAGGCTAATGAGGTCCTCTAATAAGGTTGCATATGCTTAATAATTTGTGATATGTTGTGTTTTGTTATCGTTCGTTGGTGTATATGGCGTATATGTTATGAGAATTCACCTAGGGTGTAAATATATGTATATACGTGAACTGCTGCAGTATGTATTTACAGATTACTGATTCATGTGTAGAAGTTCTGTTTTAGTTGAAAAGGGCAGCTTCCTCTGATTGTGAAAGAGATTTAAGGGGCAGAGGTCATGCTAAACGGGGAGAGCTGGTGTGTGAGCTCTGTGTGTGTGTGATTGTAGTCGCAGCTTCTCTGACCCCTCTGTGTTTCTTACTGAGTGCTGATAAGAGATGTGTGTAAATTTCTGATAGAAACAGTAGTTTTAAGAAAGAGGCAACTATGGTTTGGGTTAGAAGTGAAAGGTAAAGAAGGTGTATTGAATTAGTTATGAGGGTATATTGAGGGTTTTATTTACAACTATCTAGAATTACATTCTGTACTGATAAGTCTATTCTGTGCTGTTCTTTTCTGTTCTGAATAAGTGTGCTGGGTTAGTTTTAAGCTGTGTGGTGATTTTACTGTTCATTAGGCAAGGGAAGGCAATTTTATTTGTATAGCACACTTTCAACAGCAGGGTAACTCAAGGTGCTTTACATGATTTGGTGATTTAAAAGAAACGCATAAAAGAAACACACATTACACATGATACACGATAAAGCAAGAGAAAAATAAAAAAAAGCAAGAGAGCATGAACACATTTCATACATATGACATCAAGCATTTACTCAAAGGCAATTCTAAACAGATGGGTTTTTAGTCTCGATTTAAAGCAGTTCAGAGTTTCAGAGTTTAGTGTCATTAGTGTTTGTGGCGTATGCATTTATTGTATGAATCATTCAGGGATAAACCGAGTTAAGTGTCTCAAATAGGAAAAGGTGTGGATGAGAAGGATTGACCCAAAAAAATGAGCAAGACAGATTTTTTTATTGTAAATATTTAAAAGTTAGATGAATGCCTTCTGGAGTATTTTTTGTAACTCTCACTGTTGTTTATAGGATCTTATAGAGGAGAAATAGTAGAGGAGAAAAAATACTACCTATATAAATATGCATAGTTTATAGAGTAATAAATAAATTTAGATTTTGAAATTGATGCTAAACAGCTTTATGTGCCTGGCCTTTTTGAACAAAAGCTAGAATTTATCGAAATCTTCAAAATACAGCAGATTTAATAGAGAATTGATAGACTGCCTTAAGTCATAGTTCATTTTTTGTTAAACAATTTTTCTTTTACCTTTTAAACCTCCTGCCTGTCCCAAAGACAATATAGGCCCTAATTCCAAATAAGAGAAATTAGGTACAAACCTTTATTTGCAAGGAAAGCACAGCTGTAGGTTTTGTTCTGACTTTGATTCTGGTATGATTCTGCTGATGGTTAATTATTTTTCCTTCCTAAGTTGTCCAGGAGTTTCTTAAATATCTCAACTTAGCTGGTTTTGTCGATTGAGTACTACATAGTTTACTTTTAATAATGTACTTTGATTTCATAACTTCTGTACAGACAGGAGTTGTGCAGGCCCCCCTAACAAGGGACTTGCACAATAGGCCCATGTACCCTAAGGTTGAAATATTGAAAATGCATCAATCACTCATCTGAGTGTGGGTAGTGGTCTTGAAAAGTGGCGATTTAACCAGAACAGATAAAGTACATACAGAAAAATTAATTAAACGTATATTGCTTGTCAGTACTCAATATTAAATTTATAGTCACATGAGGTATGAATACTTTTTTTTTACAGGTTTTTGAATACCCCACAAGTGCTTTTTAAACAGCTAATTTGAACATATAAGGCAAATAGCCTGTATAACAGAAAAGGCCTATTTTTCATTGAAAATGCCAGTGTTTTTATAACCTTATGTAGAATTTAGCAGGGACTACTCTTTTAACTTAATTGAAATGATTTTATATCTACCAAAATGAAAAAAAGTCTAACTAAATTCAGATGTTTTAATAATACTTGAAGACTAAAATAGAATACATGTGCATAAAGCTGCAGAGTTAGAAATTCAATTAATCACTTTTGAGTATGACAAATGTCCTTAATTAAGTTGTTATGATTTGCTTTGCTTATTACGATGCACTGTTAGTTTTTACAGTGTTGTGATTGCATTTCTCATAAGATGAACTGAACAGACTTTTGGATGTCTGGGAGCTATTTCAAAGATGGACTGAGCAGACCACATTTCCCAGCAATCCTAGCAGTGACTCCCAACACACTCCTATTGGTCCGTGAGGCTATAAGAGTAGTCACGCCCGTTTTGAATTGTTCTCCAGCTAGAAGTTCTTGGATGGACTACTGCTGAACAGAGGACATCTCACTGGTGAAGATTCTCTTTTGTTCTGACCCGCTGGACCGGGGAAGAACTCATTCCAAAGATTCGAAGTGCACACCCCGTCTGCGTAACCAGGGTGCACGACATAAGAACTGTTCCAAGACAGTTCATTAGACGTCGATCCTGCAGGCCATCCAGCCTGCATTTGGGCCACACGGTCCTTAAATCCTGTACAGGTTTTTTTTGTAACTCTTCCTTTTCTTGCTCAACTACGGACACAATTCACTCTCCTCCTAGTGGACTGGACCTCCTTCAAAGCAAAGTAGGACTGAACCGGTTCATTTATACTAATCTTGTCTGGGCGGAGATAAATAGAGAAAATTGAGTTTTAACGAGTTAGATCTCGTTCATTGTTGGTTAAGTGTTTTTAAGCGCTGTACCTGTTTGATCATTTTTGCGTCGCTGCACGCATAAGTGTAATTGCTGTCTTTGAAACTGTCTGTTTTATCCTGAGCAGATTACACCTTTCTTTCTTTTTCCTTCCTCTTGTTTTCCCTCTCTCTCCCTCCCTGATAACTCCATCGGCAGTCGGGCTCGGTCCAGCCTGCGTTAGCTGGTCTTAGCTGAAAAGTTTAATGCCGTTGTCTGTGGTCTATTGCTAAAGCAGAGGCCTACCACATGGACACTTTCCCCATGTGCTCCTTTAGCCAAAGCTAGTTTTATGACTCTTAGACTCCATGTGCTGTCCTCCATCTTGGCACAGAGCTGAGATTTATGACTTTGTCCCACAGGCTTTAGGTTTACTTTTTTTTTAGGTTTACTTCACTTAAACTTTGGCCATGATCTAAAGCTGATGGACTTTTGAAAGGCAATCACTTTTACCACAGCTTGATGCAAAAGAAATGAATTCATTAAAGGAATCTACAAGAAAATATAATTAGAAAAAAATCATTTTACATTATGTTCTTTAGTACTTAAAGTAAGCCCTTCAATATATTTTAAAGAAAAGTTATTTATGCTCTAAGCTGTTTTCAGTATTGTTAATTTTTTTATATAGGATTTTTAGTGTGTGTTTTGCGTCAATGGTGATTTCAAAATGAAGCAAAAGTAATAGATTTTTTCTACAGATAGACCATAAGTTTGTCTGGTTAGTATTGTGCGGTTTTGTTGATCCCTGTGATGTTTTGAGGGTGTAGATGGAAAGGAGTTGTATCAGACAGTTGACTCTCTTAAATGATAAGGATTTTCATTTGAACGATTGTCTATTTTGGTCAGTTTGTATGTTATGATGTAGTCATGTTTGGTTATAATGTTAAATTGGCAGTCTGGATAATAGTCTAATCTTGTGTTCGTGAGGCCGATCAGTGCAGCGCTACTATGAGGTGAGTAAGATACTTTTAAAAGGACAAACGCATAAGAAATGAATCTCAAATTAGATACAATTATGGATAAAGGAAACAGAAAGACTTGTTTAAAACACCTCTAACTTGTTAACCATCCTCAGTCCTAAAGAAAGTTGGAGAGAATGAATCCAAATTTGAAAAATGACATAAATGAATTGGGTGGATGACATAATAACAGCATTTCTGGAACTGAAATGGAACGTACCTTAAAAAAGTAAAGGTGAGTATGTAAGTAATTCTAATTAGTTGCGAGCTCTTCTTTTAGGCTTCGCTGACCAGGTGTGAGACCAGCAGCTAACTAGACAGGTCCAGATCCACACATGGCTCGTTGGTTCCTGCTAAAGATTAACACAACAGGATGGTCTGAACTCAGGTGGACGGGACCATATGAGGTGGTGGAGAGGATCTCCCAGGCCGTCCGACTAAAGAACAAGGCTGGAGCCAATGCAACCCCACTGAGGAGCCAGGGCGCACCCTTTCAGAATGTGAGGAAGGATCTGCAGGAGCAGTTTAAAGGGGTGACAACAGTTCTTAGGAGCTCATCAGGAGCTAAGCATCTGGCCTGGCTGCTGTCACTCTGAAGATAACTAGTTTTGTGTGAAAATTAAAACTAGATCTTACGAAAGGGGGTGTCTTAATTTTGAGGCCTAGAATTGTAAAGGCCGGTTAAGCACACTGAAGTAAATATCACAAGCCTCTGCAGCAGCCTGGAGCCAGTGGATGACTGCAAACAGAGATTGATAAGCTGAGAAAGTTCTAATTCACTTTTATTTTTTACAGCGTATTTACATTTTTAGGCATTTTTATATCCTGCAGAATATTCAGTTTTCAGTTATAGTTGTTGTGTGTTAAATAAGAGGTGATGTTGCAAAATGGGTGAATGAAGGTTTCAAGTTTCCTGACCCTCAGTACAAGGTATTACCAGCTAAACATGGATGTGAGGGATATTACAACCATAAACGGAGTGTTTTTTTAAACCTCACATTTTATATGTCCTTAAGAATTAATCAGTGCAAAAGGGGAACTGAAAACCATTGCACAATTACTGTTTTTTTGCAGCTGGACAGATGTAACAATGCTTTTTGCAAAAGTTTATTTCTAACGTATATGCATCTGTGAGCAGGAATAGGACTCCGAGACCCAGCTGTAGAAATATGAGAAACAGAGAGAGACCAGAGACATTATTTTTTATAATCATACAACTTACTTTTCATTCTAGTTTACATTTTTTACATGTTAACTTTTCTTACAGCTAAATGGGGTCGTACTCTCTGAGAGTACGAAAGGGGAAGATGAAGTATTAATCTTTTACTATCATACATCTATGTGTTAACTATTATGTTAAAACTGCAATGAAAAGTCTGTGCAGAGGGAACTGTGCACGTCGGGTTAGAGGAAGAACCAACTAAAAAGGGAACTAATGTGAGGAAAGGCCTTCTGAAAGGTAACGAAGTGTTGTTAGGATTCTGTGTCTGTGTGCTGGAGGTTGTTTTTTCTCCTACCTTCTTCCTAGGGGGCGTAGCAGCCAGCAGGTGTGCCTCATCTAGACTTGTCAGGAACCAGCTCAAAAGGGGAAAGGATGCTGCGTGCTGGCGCCAGATGGTTTTCGCAGCTACGTGTGGTAACATGGTCAAAATGCTTTTCCAAGTTCTGTTTATTGAGAGAGAAAACTGATTTTTTTCCTGAACTCACCTGTCTTGTTGGTCTAGCAGATCTTGATATTCTGGAGCTCTCTACCTTGGACAACCGATCTCCTCAGTTCCCCTTCTGGAAACTGCCCTGGACACCTACCCATTCCTGGATTCATCTAGCCACAGTCACTCTGCGTCTGCTCCGGTCGCTCCCGTGGTCAGCCTCTGCTCCATTCTTCCCCGCTGGTTCATCAGGTCCACATCGCCTCTGTCATCACTCTGCTCGCCTGCCTGTCCTCCAACTCCACCAACAGAAGACAAGCAAAGAATTAACGCAAACCTCCAGCCAACCTCAGACCACAGAGCCTGCCTGTCGTCGTCCCCAAAGCTATTCCACCTCTGGTTTTCTTGTAAGCTCTGCACCTTCTATACTTACCGTCCGCCTTTCCACAGTATTTAACTATCTTACCTTTACTACAGCCTGCTGCCGTTTGTTCCCGCCAGAGGTCCACCAAGAAACTCACATTTGCTGTTGGAATAAAACTTATCTTTTACTAATCAAACTGTTCGCCTCTACTCTGGTTCTGTGGTGCGCTTTGAGCCTATTGCAAACCCAACATGACAAGTGTCTTAGTTCATAAGAGTAAGAAGAAAGATGTGTTCCTCTTTGTCTCATGATTGCAAAGAAAAAAAGATCCCCTGACCACAAGAGCAGGGGTTGAGTTGCTCAAATGCGGAAGTATAAACTGTCTGGTTTATGTAAGCATGCATAATTTGGAGATTGTAGCCAATGTATTTCTGTGTGCTTATGCATTCTATTGTGATTTGATGTAACCAATGGAGACAGCCTCCTTATGCAGATTCTGTACAACGCCCAATAACTTGTTTGATAAAAGGCTGAAGTAAATAAAAGATCTTTGAAGAGTGAATGCTCTATTCCCGATAAATATGTATATCGTAATGAAACTGAGTCCTGTGTAATTTGTTTTGATGTCAGAATATAAGAACCTGGGAGGATATGGAGACTTCAGTGTCTAGTATGGGAATTAGACAGAAGTACAACACATGTCGGAGACAAATTAGTCACGGCCATTAGTTGCCAAGTAACGGCACACCTTCACTTGAAGTGGAAGGACTCTGTCTGTTTCTCTCTCTTTTTCTGCCATCTGTCTGTCTGACTTTCAAAATAAGACTTAAAACACCACTGAGAGACAGCGCTGTCTCTGGTCGATCCGCTGCGGAAGCAGCGGTCTGATTTAACTTGTATAAAAGTAGAGTTCCCTGATGCCAGGCAAAAGCACACCTGGGGCTCTGTGGAGAAGAGCTCATTAAAGGTCATAACACTATTAGAACTGTATTTGTATATGGAATTAAGTAAGGGATAATGCCCGACGAGGTGTCCATTATCAGAAATTAATGCGGAGGCGTGAACCGTCCGACACGAAGTCCATTAATTTCTGATAATGGACAACTCGAAGGGCATTATCCCGCTTATACCATGGTCACAAAAGAGAAGTATTTAATCAATTAATTATACTTTAATGTGCTTTAGAGTTAAAATTGTGAAGGTTTTTATTTTTATAAGTCGAGCGTACTATTTATCTCCTGTATACAGGCGTTGCCAAGCAACGTGGCCACAGCGAGCCGACCGCAGCAGTTGATCAGTGATGGGAAGTGAGATTGTGGCTTTACCTCAGGTTATTACCATCCCAGTCTTCAAAGTTGTCAAACTCACCAAATAAGTTAAAAGAAATGATAAAATCACTCATGTTTTGTCTGTCCTGCAATGAGTCAACTGTGAAATAACGTTGAGTCTCCGTTGCCATGGTAACCGTCTAGCGTTTGAGGCAGCACAATCATTTAGAACTGTCATCAGGCAATTTGACGGGACGCCTTTCCTAGGTATACATTATCACTTTTTAACCAACCCCCTCCAGCCAATCAGAATCGAGTATTCACCCAGACCATTGTATATGTAAATATATATATATATATATGTATATAATGTGTGTGTGTGTGTACCAGCATGTTATTTTGACGGTTTTAACATGTAAAGTAGATAAGAAATGTGATCATTTCAACCCATTGTCGACCAAGCAGCCTTGTCTTAGAGGCACATTTGTTTAAAAAAAATTACCTCTTTTTTTTCCAACTAACTCCAGATATATTTCATATTTTGTTGTCAGAGATTTTTTACTTTTTTTAAATGTATGAGAGTTGTCACTTAAGGCATTAACCATTTCTGATATGCTGTCATATGGGATTCACCTTCATTTTTGTACTTTTATACATACACCCATAAGTGTTATGTCTGTGTGCTCATTTGTTTACAGCACGTTTGTCTTGTTGTGGTGAGTTGGTTGAATTTTGTTTGTTTTGAATAAATAAACAAATGAATGAAGTTTCTGTTTTTCTTTCACACAAAGATATTTTTTCCATTTCGAGGAAAAAAATCATAGTTTTCTAGCTGCATAAGAAGTATGATTTGGCTTTGTAATAATTGCAGACACCAAGGTTTATTTTAATATTGAGATGTTGAAGGAATTTATCAAATTCAAAAATGCAGTTGGCTGATAAATTATTTGTCTTATTTCTTCCCTTGTTATATACTGTTGAAAGAATTTTCAGTCATTATAGAAAATAAAACATTAATTTTTTTAAACACAAGATTCTACAGGTCCTTCTCAAAAAATTAGCATATTGTGATAAAGTTCATTCTTTTCCATAATGTAATGATAAAAATTAAACTTTCATATATTTTAGATTCATTGCACACCAACTGAAATATTTCAGGTCTTTTATTGTTTTAAAACTGATGATTTTGGCATACAGCTCATGAAAACCCAAAATTCCTCTCTCAAAAAATTAGCATATCATGAAAAGGTTCTCTAAACGAGCTATTAACCTAATCATCTGAATCAACTAATTAACTCTAAACACCTGCAAAAGATTCCTGAGGCTTTTAAAAACTCCCAGCCTGGTTCATTACTCAAAACCGCAATCATGGGTAAGACTGCCGACCTGACTGCTGCCCAAACGGCCATCATTGACACCCTCAAGCAAGAGGGTAAGACACAGAAATACATTTCTGAACGAATAGGCTGTTCCCAGAGTGCTGTATCAAGGCACCTCAGTGGGAAGTCTGTGGGAAGGAAAAAGTGTGGCAGAAAACGCTGCACAACGAGAAGAGGTGACCAGACCCTGAGGAAGATTGTGGAGAAGGACCGATTGCAGACCTTGGGGGACCTGCGGAAGCAGTGGACTGAGTCTGGAGTAGAAACATCCAGAGCCACCGTGCACAGGCGTGTGCAGGAAATGGGCTACAGGTGCCGCATTCCCCAGGTCAAGCCACTTTTGAACCAGAAACAGCGGCAGAAGCGCGTGACCTCGGCTACAGAGAAGCAGCACTGGACTGTTGCTCAGTGGTCCAAAGTACTTTTTTCGGATGAAAGCAAATTTTGCATGTCATTCGGAAATCAAGGCGCCAGAGTCTGGAGGAAGACTGGGGAGAAGGAAATGCCAAAATGCCTGAAGTCGAGTGTCAAGTACCCACAGTCAGTGATGGTCTGGGGTGCCATGTCAGCTGCTGGGGTTGGTCCACTGTGTTTTATCAAGGGCAGGGTCAATGCAGCTAGCTATCAGGAGATTTTGGAGCACATCATGCTTCCATCTGCTGAAAAGCTTTATGGAGATGAAGATTTCAGTTTTCAGCACGACCTGGCACCTGCTCACAGTGCCAAAACCACTGGTAAATGGTTTACTGACCATGGTATTACTGTGCTCAATTGGCCTGCCAACTCTCCTGACCTGAACCCCATAGAGAATCTGTGGGATTTTGTGAAGAGGAAGTTGAGAGACGCAAGACCCAACACTCTGGGTGAGCTCAAGGCCGCTATCGAAGCATCCTGGGCCTCCATAACACCTCAGCAGTGCCACAGGCTGATTGTCTCCATGCCACGCCGCATTGAAGCAGTCATTTCTGCAAAAGGATTCCCGACCAAGTATTGAGTGCATAACTGAACATAATTATTTGAAGGTTGACTTTTTTTGTATTAAAAACACTTTTCTTTTATTGGTCGGATGAAATATGCTAATTTTTTGAGATAGGAATTTTGGGTTTTCATGAGCTGTATGCCAAAATCATCAGTTTTAAAACAAAAGACCTGAAATATTTCAGTTTGTGTGCAATGAATCTAAAATATATGAAAGTTTAATTTTTATCATTACATTATGGAAAAGAATGAACTTTATCACAATATGATAATTTTTTGAGAAGGACCTGTATAAAAGCAAAGGACACAGACAAAAAAAACAAAGGGGGGCCAGAAAGCAAAAGAGACTTACATACAGTAAAATGGGGTTGAGGAGGAGAACAGAGTTGTCAACAGTGTTATGGCAACAGATATAATTGTTGAAATAAAAAAAACTACATCAACAACACATTAGACATAACAAGCAGGACTATATTTATACTTTTTGCTTTAACATCAATTGTTCAAAAGGACGGTCATGTCTAATGTGAGGATGCATAAAGATGGCACCATTTAAACTAGGAATAAAAGAAGACATAACACTGTTGACAAACCTGCTGGCCTTTTCTATTTTTGCCGGGTTTATGCCTGCCCTCTATCGACGCCTTTGGGTGATGGAGGAGAAGATGATGGACATCTGAGAGTGGAGAAGGTTAAGCTGGTGCAGGTCCTCCATCATGTTCACCAACTGGACACTGCTGACCATCCCCATGTCATCTCCGCCACAGCTGATGATGAGGACGTCTAGAGCTGCTCTTCCTCACAGGGAGTTGGAAAAAAAAGGGAGAAGGTCTTTCCATTTCAGACCCCCCTCAGGCAAACCCGGAGATACGGACGTCTGGGAGGCCAAGGTTGCCTCCGATGGTTTCTTGAGCTCTCTCAGAACTATGTCGACATAGCTGTCTCCAATGATCCAAATGGCTATGGAGAAAAAACTAATAATGAGTGGCAGTTGCACAGGTGTGGCCTATCGGTTGAAAGTATAATACTATTACAATTCTACATGAAGTGATGGAGACAGATACTTACATTTCTGCTTTGTTTGGCTGTTGTTGACCGGCATGCAGCCATTGTGACCTGGTAAAAAAAAATCTATAAAAAGAAACACAGGTGTCTTACTAAAAGTGCAACTTATCCCTTCCCAGACCTCCATAAATGATTAGTAAAATTCATACATTGCAGAATTGACTAGGATCGAAATTATTCATATTAGCTGTTGCTAATCTACAATAGCTGTGGGAACAGTTTTTTAACTGGGAGATCCTCCATTGTAGTACAATCACTAACAATTAGGGTAAATACAAACAAGTATTAATATAGATATGTGAACTATCCTAACTAACTTGATTATGTATCTCATGCATAGACTAAATAGATCTCATACACTACTAATAATTGAATTCAGTTTATTTATATAGCACCAATTCACAACAGATGTCATCTCAAGGCACTTAACAAGAAGTCATTTCAATACATTTATACAAACATTACAATCAGTTAAAAAGTTTCCTATTTAAGGAATCCCAGCAGATTGCATCAGTCATTGGCGTGAGGTTGGGCCCCGTTGAGGCAGACTCCAACCACAGCAATCCCTGATACTGAGCAAGCATGTAGCGACGGTGGAAGGTTTCTTCTGTTGGAAGAAACCTCCAACAGAACCAGGCTCAGTAGGAGCGGCCATCTGCCACGACCGTCTGGGGGTTTGAGAAGACAGAGTAGAGACAAGACCCCAAAAGACCCCTATGATGAACAAGACAGATGGACTCAGTGTTCCCTCGCCCGGACGCGGGTCACCGGGGCCCCCCTCTGGAGCCAGGCCTGGAGGTGGGGCACGTTGGCGAGCGCCTGGTGCCCAGGCCTTTACCCCGAAGAGGTAACATGGGCCCCCCTTCCCATGAGTTCACCACCTGTGGGAGGGGCCATAGGGGTCGGGTGCTGTGCAGGATGGGTGGTGGCCAAAGGCGGGGACCTTGGCGGTCCGATCCTCGGCTGCAGAAGCTGGCTCTCGGGACGTGGAAAGTCACCTCTCTGGTGGGGAAGGAGCCGGAGCTGGTGTGCGAGGTTCCGACTGGACATCGTTGAACTCACCTCGGCGCTCTGGCTCCGGAACCCGTCTCATCGAGAGGGGTTGGACTCTCTTCCACTCTGGAGTAGCCCCTGCTGAGAGGCACCGAGCTGGGGTGGGCATACTTGTTGCCCCCCATCTCGGCGCCTGTACGTTGGGGTTTACCCCGGTGAACGAGAGGGTAGCCTCCCTCCGCCTTCGGGGGGGGGACGGGTCCTGACTGTTGTTTGTGCTTACGCGCCAAACAGCAGATTAGATTACCCACCCTTCTTGGAGTCTTTGGAGGGGGTGCTGGAGAGTGCTCCTCCTGGGGACTCCCTTGTTCTGCTGGGGGACTTCAACGCTCACGTGGGCAATGACAGTGAGACCTGGAGGGGTGTGGTTGGGCGGAATGGCCCCCCCGATCTGAACCCGAGTGGTGTCTTGTTATTGGACTTCTGTGCTCGTCATGGATTGTCCATAACAAACAGCATGTTCAAGCATAAAGGTGTCCATATGTGCACTTGGCACCAGGACACCTTAGGCCGCAGCTCAATGATCAACTTGGTTGTCTTCTCATCTGATCTGCGGCCACATGTTTTGGACACTCGGGTGAAGAGAGGGGCTGAGCTGACCACTACCTGGTGGTGAGTCGGCTCCGATGGTGGGGGAGGATGCCGGACAGACCTGGAAGGCCCAAACGTGTTGTGAGGGTCTGCTGGGAACGTCTGGCAGAGTCTCCTGTCAGAAGGAGCTTTATCTCACACCTCCGGCAGAACTTTGAACACGTCCCAGGGGAGGCGGGGGACATTGAGTCCGAGTGGACCATGTTCCGCGCCTCCATTGCCGAGGCGGCTGACCGAAGCTGTGGCCGCAAGGTGGTCGGTGCCTGTCGCGGCGGCAACCCCCGAACCCGCTGGTGGACACCGGCGGTAAGGGATGCTGTCGGGCTGAAGAAGGAGTCCTACAGGGTCTTTTTGGCTTGTGGGACTCCTGAAGCAGCTGATAGGTTCCGACAGGCCAAGTGGGATGCGGCTCGGATGGTTGCTGAGACAAAAACTCGGGCTTGGGAGGAGTTTGGAGAGGCCATGGAAAACGACTTCCGTACGGCTTCGAAGCGATTCTGGTCCACCATCCGGCGTCTCAGGGGGGGAAAGCGGTCTACCACCAACACTGTTTACAGTGGGGATGGTGTGCTGCTGACCTCGACGCGGGACGTTTTGGGTCAATGGATGGAATACTTCGAAGACCTCCTCAATCCCACCAGCACGCCTTCCAGTCTGGAAGCAGGGTTTGGGGACTTGGGGTCGGTCTCTCCAATCTCTGGTGCTGAGGTCACAGAGGTCGTTAAAAAGCTCCTCGGTGGCAGGGCTCCGGGGGTGGATGAGATTCGACCGGAGTTCCTCAAGGCTCTGGATGTTGTGGGGCTGTGTTGGTTAACGCGGCTCTGCAATATCGGTGGACATCAGGGGCAGTTCCCTTGGATTGGCAGACCGGGGTGGTGGTCCCCCTGTTTAAAAAGGGGGACCACAGGGTGTGTTCCAACTACAGGGAGATCACACTTCTGAGCCTCCCTGGTAAGGTCTATTCAGGGGTTCTGGAGAGGAGGGTCCAACGGATAGTCGAACCTCGGATGCAGGAGGAACAAAGCGGTTTTCGTCCTGGCCGTGGAACACTGGACCACCTCTATGCCCTCAGCAGGGTCCTGGAGGGTGCGTGGGAGTTCGCCCAACCGGTCTACATGTGTTTTGTGGACTTGGAGAAGGCGTTCAACCGTGTCCCTCGGGGGGCCCTGTGGGGGGTGCTCCGGGAGTATGGGGTACCGGGCCCCTTGATACGGGCTGTTAGGTCCCTGTACGACCGGTGCCAGAGTTTGGTTCGCATTGCGACGGGGGTAAGCCGTATTGCGTCATTTCCTGTTGTCACTGTTGCGCTCCCTGTAAACTGTTTGGTGTTCAGACTCTCTTGAATTGATCTTATTTTCTCTGTGCTGAGGCCTTTCTAAGTTATTTTAACACACAAGCACACTAAAACACACATTTTGTGGTGGTGTACTTTACGTTTTGGGAATTCCTTGTGTTTCACACAGCTTTTCTTAGGGTGGTAAGGTCTCGCTAGCTCAGTTAGCTTAGCTTCATTGCGGCTATGGCTACTCTTCTCTCTCCTGTCTCTAACTCTTCTCTTCTCTCTTGCTCTCTCTGTCAGATATTTAGTTACTTCCCTGCCTCCTTTAGTGATAATGGTAACTGTAATAAATGTAATATTTTTGTAGCTTTGGAGGCGAGGGTATCAGAATTAGAAGCACGGCTCCGCGCTGTTGAAAAACCAGCAGATAGCCGAAGCCCATTAGCCAGCGCGGAGCCAACAAGGATAGAACCCCCTAGCTGTCCTCCGGTAGAGCCCGCGCAGCCGGGACCTCAGGCCGGCTGGGTGACTGTACGTAGGAAGCATAGTTCTAGGACCCAGCCCCCGGGCCACCACCAACCGGTCCGCGTTTCTAACAGATTTTCCCCGCTCAACGACACACCCGCTGAGAAGCCGACCCTGGTAATTGGCGCTCCATAGTCAGAAACGTGGCATTAGAGACACCATTGACCATAGTCAAATGTTTGCCAGTGGCCAGAACGGGCGACATCAAATCCTACCTGAAACTGCTGGCTAAAGATAAACGTAAATACAGTAAGATTGTTATTCACGCTGGCGGTAATGACACCCGGTTACGCCAATCGGAGATCACTAAAATTTGTGTTGCATCGGTGTGTAAGTTTGCCAAAACAATGTCAGACTCGGTAATCTTTTCTGGTCCCCTGCCTGATCGGACCAGTGACGACATTTTTAGCCACATGCTGTCATTCCATCAATGGTTGTCTGGGTGGTGTCCTGCAAATGATGTGGGCTACATTGATAACTGGCAAACATTTTTGGGAAAACCTGGTCTGATCCGGAGAGACGGCATCCATCCCACTTTCTCGGAATATGGCAGAATTTATTAGTCCTCCAAAACACTGACAACCCAGGGTCCAGACCAAGAAGCAGAGTCGTAGTTTAACCCACCTCTCTGCTGCATCTGTACTGTTACCCACCCATTACCCTATAGAAACAGTGTCTTGCCCACGGCCAAAATTAAATGGATTAAAAGTTAAGCCAACAAAAGATAATTATGGAAATCTCATAAAAATATATACAACTTTGACTGAACAGAAAAATTAATCTATCAAATGTGGTTTATTAAACATAAGATCTCTCTCCTCAAAGACTTTGTTAGTAAATGACTTGATTTGGGATAATCACATTGATTTCCTTTGTCTCACAGAAACCTGGTTGCAGCAGGAGGATTATGTCAGTATAAATGAGTCAACTCCTTCCAGTCATTTAAATTTTCACATTCCTAGAAATACTGGGCGAGGAGGAGGAGTTGCAACCATTTTTCGTTCTGATTTACTAATTAGTCCCAGACCAATTGATAGCTACAGATCTTTTGAACATCTAACCCTTAATTTTCCTCATCCAAGTTGCAAAACATTAAGACCATTTTTGTTTGTGGTTTTGTATCGTCCACCAGGCCCTTACTCTCAATTCTTGGATCAGATCTCACATTTCTTATCTGATTTAGTATTAAATACTGATAGGGTTATTATAGTGGGGGACTTTAATATTCATGTGGATACTGAAAGTGATAGCCTAAATGCAGCCTTTAGTGCTATTTTAGACTCAATTGGCTTTACTCAAAAAGTACAGGGATCGACCCACTCGGGCAAACACACTTTGGACCTTGTACTGACATACGGTATTGAGTGTGAGGAAATAACAGTCCACCCACATAACCCAGTCCTGTCTGACCACTTCTTAATAACTTTTGAATTTACTTTAACTGACCATTTTAAATCTGAAAGAAATTTTCATTATAGTAGAGTATTATCAGACAATGCTGTAACAATTTTTAAAGAATCTGTTCCATTCTTACTTTCCTTAGTGTCTCAGGGTAACACAGTGGATGGCAGCAATTCTATCTCTAACCCTTCAGAAATTGATGATCTGGTTCACAGCGTTACGTCCTCATTGCGTTCGGCATTAGATAGTGTAGCCCCCTTAAAAAAGAAAGTGGCTAGCCATAGGAGGCTGACTCCTTGGTTCAACGCAGAGTTGCGTACTTTAAACCAGAATACTAGGAAGTTGGAGAGAAAATGGCGCTCTACACACCTAGAGGATTCCTATTTAACCTGGAATAACAGTCTATTGCTGTATAAAAAGACCCTTCGACAAGCTAGAACAGCAAATTTTTCATCATTAATAGAGGCGAATAAAAACAATCCTAGGTTTCTTTTTAGTACAGTTGCCAAACTTACACAGAGTGAGAGCTCTGTTGAGCCAACTATTCCCCCAGCTTTTAGCAGTGATGATTTTATGGGATTCTTAATTAATAAAATTAATTATATTAAAAATAAAATCATTGGCATCCTCCCAAACATGATTACTTCTTCCTCAGTAAATGAGGCAGTATCGGAAAGAACTGTAGATCCTCAGTTGTGCATAGGCTGTTTTGATTCAGTCGAGCTTTCGGAATTATCAAAAATATTAGCCTCATCTAAACCTTCAACTTGTTTGTTGGACCCAATTCCAACCAAATTACTTAAAGAAGTGTTCCATTTGGTTCCTGGCCCCATTTTGGATATGATGAATCTATCCTTAGTAAACGGATACGTACCACAGGAATTTAAAATAGCTGTAATTAAACCTTTACTCAAGAAACCTTCCCTTGATCAAGATGACTTAGTGAATTACAGACCTATATCTAACCTTCCTTTCTTATCCAAAGTCCTTGAGAAAATTGTTGCTAATCAAGTCTGTGAGCATTTAAACAATAACGAGCTGTTTGAAGAGTTTCAGTCAGGTTTTAGAGCTCATCATAGCACTGAAACAGCAATGGTGAAGGTTACTAATGATATTCTCATGGCCTCAGATAATGGACTTGTGTCTGTTCTGGTTTTGTTAGATCTCAGTGCTACTTTTGACACAGTCGATCATAATATTCTCTTAGAAAGGCTTCAACATGTTGCAGGGATCAAAGGGACAGCACTAGGCTGGTTTAAATCATATTTGTCTGATAGATTCCAGTTTGTTCATCTAAATGATAAATCTTCTTCACTCTCAAGGGTTACTTGTGGAGTTCCACAGGGTTCTGTGCTTGGACCAATTCTGTTCACCATATATATGCTCCCAATTGGTAGAATCATTAGACAGCATGGGATAAATTTCCATAGCTATGCCGATGATACACAACTATATTTATCCATAAATCCTGATGAACCCAGTCAGTTAGGTAGATTACAGGCATGTCTGGAAGACATAAAAACATGGATGACCCTAAACTTTTTTGCTTTTAAATTCTGACAAAACAGAAGTTGCTGTCTTTGGACCAGAAGTTCTTAAACAGAAACTGATTAGTCAATCACTTCATCTGGATGGCATTAAATTGGCCCCCAGTAATAACGTAAAGAACCTCGGCGTTATTTTTGACCGAGACTTGACATTTGAATCCCATATTAAACAGGTTTCTAGGATTTCTTTCTTTCACCTCCGGAATATTGCTAAAATTAGAAACATCCTGTCCAGGAGTGATGCTGAGAAACTAGTCCATGCATTTGTTACCTCAAGGCTGGACTACTGTAATTCTTTACTATGAGGTAGTCCACAAAATGTCATTAAAAGCCTTCAGTTGATCCAAAATGTGGCAGCAAGAGTTCTGATGAATATTAAAAAGAGAGATCACATTTCTCCTGTTTTAGCTTCCCTTCATTGGCTCCCTGTTAAATCCAGAATAGAATTTAAGATCCTTCTTCTTACATACAAAGCCCTTAATAATCAAGCTCCATCATACATTAGAGATCTAATTGTTCCATATGTTCCTAACAGAGCCCTTCGCTCTCAGACTGCAGGTCTACTTGTAATTCCTAGGATTTCTAAAAGTAGAATGGGAGGCAGATCTTTTAGTTATCAGGCTCCTCTCCTGTGGAACCAGCTCCCAGCTTTAGTCCGTGAGGCAGACACTCTGTTTACTTTTAAGGCCAGGCTTAAAACTTTCCTTTTTGATAAAGCTTATAGTTAGAGTGGCTAAGGTCATCCTGAGCTATCTCTGTAGTTGCCGCTATAGGATTAGACTGCTGGAGGACAGACTTACCAATTTTCTTCACACTGCTACTTCGTTTTCTCCTACGACTCTCCAGTTGTATTACAGTACATTCTGTTATTTCGACTGTTAACTTTGTTTTCTCTCAGTGTTTTTCTCTCCATAGAAGATATACCTGGTCTGGTATCCTGGTTGGCTGCAATGCCCTGTTGGACGGGGGGCATCGACTGGGATGATGCTCCCAGTAACTGAACATCCACTGTGTCCTGTTATTAACTTTGTACTTTCTGTAACATAGAAAGTTCTCTTATATCAGATCTTCTGTTCCTTCTGTGTTTCTGCTCTGTCTTCTCAAACCCCCAGACGGTCGTGGCAGATGGCTGCTCCTACTGAGCCTGGTTCTGTTGGAGGTTTCTTCCTGTTAAAGGGGAGTTTTTCCTCTCCACCGTCGCTACATGCTTGCTCAGTATAGGGATTGCTGAAGGATTGCTGTGGTTGGAAAGTCTGCATCAACGGGGCCTAAACTCACGCCAATGACTGATGCAATCTGCTGGGATTCCTTAAATAGGAAACTTTTTAACTGATTGGAATGTTTGTATAAATGTATTGAAATGACTTCTTGTTAAGTGCCTTGAGATGACATCTGTTGTGAATTGGCGCTATATAAATAAACTGAATTTAATTGAATTGAATTGCCGGCAGTAAGTCGGGCTTGTTTCCAGTGAGAGTTGGACTCCGCCAAGGTTGCCCTTTGTCACCGATCCTGTTCCTATCTTTTATGGACAGGATCTCTAGGCGCAGCCAAGGCGTTGAGGGGATCCATTTTGGTGGCCTCAGGATCGGGTCTCTGCTTTTTGCAGATGACGTGGTCCTGTTGGCTTCATCGGAACGTGATCTACAACTTTCGCTGGAGCGGTTCGAGTGTGAAGCGGCTGGGATGAGAATCAGCACCTAAAAAGTGGAGCGGGAGATCGATAGACGGATTGGTGGGGCATCTGCAATTATGCGGGCGCTTTACCGGTCTGTCGTGGTGAAGAGAGAGCTGAGCCAAAAGGCGAAGCTCTCGATTTACCGGTCGATCTACGTTCCTACCCTCATCTATGGTCACGAACTCTGGGTGGTGACCGAAAGAACGAGATCACGGATACAAGCGGCTGAAAT
This sequence comes from Valencia hispanica, assembly GCA_963556495.2. NCBI lineage: Eukaryota > Metazoa > Chordata > Actinopteri > Cyprinodontiformes > Valenciidae > Valencia > Valencia hispanica. Next base: position 254,967 of record OY747705.1, on the reverse strand, counting down.
GAGTTTCCTCCGCAGAGTGTCTGGGCTCTCCCTTAGTGATAGGGTGAGAAGCTCAGTCATCCGGAGGGGGCTCAGAGTAGAGCCGCTGCTTCTCCACATCGAGAGGAGTCAGTTGAGGTGGCTCGGCATCTGCTCAGGATCCCTCCTGGACGCCTCCCTGGTGAGGTGTTTCAGGCACGTCTCACCGGGAGGAGGCCCAGGGGAAGGCCCAGGACACGCTGGAGGGACTATGTTTCTCGGCTGGCCTGGGAGCGCCTTGGGGTTCCTCGCGAGGAGCTGGAACAAGTGGCTGGGGAGAGGGAAGTCTGGGTCTCTTTGCTTAGGCTGCTGCCTAAGTCCAACAGGGCATTGCAGCCAAGCAGGATACCAGACCAGGTATATCTTCTATGAAGAGAAAAACACTGAGAGAACACAAAGTTAACAGTCAAAATTACAGAATGTACTGTAATACAACTGGAGAGTAGTAGTAGAAAAGGAAGTAGCAGAGTGAAGAAAATTGGTAAGTCTGTCCTCCAGCAGTCTGAGCCTATAGCAGCATAACTACAGAGATAGCTCAGGATGACCTTAGCCACTCTAACTATAAGCTTTATCAAAAAGGAAAGTTTTAAGCCTGGCCTTAAAAGTAAACAGAGTGTCTGCCAAACGGACTAAAGCTGGGAGCTGGTTCCACAGGAGAGGGGCCTGATAACCAAAAGAGCTGCCTCCCATTCTACTTTTAGAAATCCTAGGAACTACAAGTAAACCTGCAGTCTGAGAGTGAAGTGCTCTGTTGGGAACATATGAAACAATTAGATCTCTGATATATGATGGAGCTTGATTATTATGGTCTTTGGATGTAAGAAGAAGGATCTTAAATTCTATTCTGGATTTAACAGGGAGCCAATGAAGGAAAACTAAAGCAGGAGAAATGTGATCTGTCTCTTTAATATTCATCAGAACTCTTGCTGCCGCATTTTGGATCAACTGAAGGCTTTTAATGGCATTTTGTGGACTTCCTGATAGTAAAGAATTACAGTAGTCCAGCCTTGAGGTAACAAATGCATGGACTAGTTTCTCAGCATCACTCCGGGACAAGATGTTTCTAATTTTAGCAATATTCCGGAGGTGAAAGAAGGAAATCCTAAAAACCTGTTTAATTTGGGATATAAATGTCAAGTCTTGGTCAAAAATAACGCCGAGGTTCTTTACGTTATTACTGGGGGCCAATTTAATGCCATCCAGATGAAGTGATTGACTAATCAGTTTTGTTTTTTAGAACTTCTGGTCCAAAGTCAGCAACTTCTGTTTTGTCAGAATTTAAACGCAAAAAGTTTAGATTCATCCATGTTTTTATGTCTTCCAGACATGCCTGTAATCTACCTAACTGATTGGGTTCATCAGGATTTATGGATAAATATAGTTGTGTATCATCGGTATAGCTGTGGAAATTTATCCCATGCTGTCTAATGATTCTACCAATTGGGAGCATATATATGGTGAAAACAATTGGTCCAAGCACAGAACCCTGTGGAACTCCACAAGTAACCCTTGAGAGTGAAGAAGTTTGATCATTTAGATGAACAAACTGGAATCTGTCAGACAAATATGATTTTAACCAACCTAGTGGTGTTCCTTTGATCCCTGCAACATGTTGAAGCCTTTCTAAGAGAATATTATGATCGACTGTGTCAAAAGTAGCACTGAATCTAACAAAACTAGAACAGACATGAGTCCATTATCTGAGGCCATGAGAATATCATTAGTAACCTTCACCAGTGCTTTTTCAGTGCTATGATGAGCTCTAAAACCTGACTGAAACTCTTCAAACAGCTCGTTACTGTTTAGATGCTCACAGACTTGATTAGCAACAATTTTCTCAAGGACTTTGGATAAGAAAGGAAGGTTAGATATAGGTCTGTAATTCACTAAGTCATCTTGATCAAGGGAAGGTTTCTTGAGTAAAGGTTTAATTACAGCTATTTTAAATTCTTGTGGTACGTATCCGTTTACTAAGGATAGATTCATCATATCCAAAATGGGGCCAGGAACCAAATGGAACACTTCCTGAAATAATTTGATTGGGATTGGGTCCAACATACAAGTTGAAGGTTTAGATGAGGCTAATATTTTTGATAGTTCCAAAAGCTCGACTGAACCAAAACAGCCTAAGCACAAATGATGTTTTACAGTTCTTTGCGATGCTGCCTCATTTACTGAGGAAGAAGTAATCATGTTTGGGAGGATGCCAATGATTTCATTTTTAATATAATTAATTTTATTAATTAAGAATCCCATAAAATCATCACTTCTAAGAGCTGGGGGAATAGTTGGCTCAACAGAGCTATGACTCTGTGTAAGTTTGGCAATTGTACTAAAAAGAAAGCTAGGATTGTTTTTATTCGCTTCTATTAATGATGAAAAATATGCTGTTCTAGCTTGTCGAAGGGTCTTTTTATACAGCAGTAGACTGTTATTCCAGGTTAAATAGGAATCCTCTGGATGTGTAGAGCGCCATTTTCTCTCCAACTTCCTAGTATTCTGCTTTAAAGTACGCAACTCTGCGTTAAACCAAGGAGTCAGCCTCCTATGGCTAAGGGGGCTACACTATCTAATTTTAAACGCAATGAGGACATAACGCTGTGAACCAGATCATCAATTTCTGAAGGATTAGAGATAGAATTGCTGCCATCCACTGTGTTACTCTGAGACACTGAGGAAAGTAATAATGGAACAGAGTCTTTAAAAATTGTTACAGCATTGTCTGATAAAGCTCTACTATAATGAAATTTCATTCCAGATTTAAGATGGTCAGTTAAAGTAAATTCAAAAGTTATCAAGAAGTGGTCAGACAGGACCAGGTTATGTGGGTGGACTGTTATTTCCTCACACTCAATACCGTATGTCAGTACAAGGTCCAAAGTGTGTTTGCCCGAGTGGGTCGATCCCTGTACTTTTTGAGTAAAGCCAATTGAGTCTAAAATAGCACTAAAGGCTGCATTTAGGCTATCACTTTCAGTATCCACATGAATATTGAAATCCCCCACTATAATGACCCTATCAGTATTTAATACTAAATCAGATAAAAAATGTAAGATCTGATACAAGAATTCAGAGTAAGGGTCTGATGGACGATACAAAACCATAAACAAAAATGGTCTTAATGTTTTGCAACTTGGATGAGGAAAATTAAGGGTTAAATGTTCAAAAAAAACTGTAGCTATCAATTGGTCTGGGACAAATTAGTAAATCAGAACGAAAAATGGTTGCAACTCCTCCTCCTCGCCCAGTATTTCTAGGAATGGGAAAATTTAAATGACTGGAAGGAGTTGACTCATATATACTGACATAATCCTCCTGCTGCAACCAGGTTTCTGTGAGACAAACAAATCAATATGATTATCACAAATCACGTCATTTACTAACAAACTCTTTGAGGAGAGAGATCTTATGTTTAATAAACCACATTTAATAGATTTATAGATAGATTTAATAGAGAATAACAAAGTAAAAAATATTATTGAAAACTTGCATTAAGTTAATGATAATTTCATTTGAATATATAATTTCAATTTAAATGTTAACTTTTCTATTTACAGCCTGGATGGAAGAGAGTAGCAGAGTTGGTCTACCGCGGCTTTCAGGCTAAAGGCGCCCGCTAACCTCCGTTAGCTTCAGTTAGCATCAGTTAGCTCCAGGACTAGCTCCTGGCTACATCGGCTCAGAGTGTCAATCATCTGCCCCCGCCCTCACAGCTCCACTCTCAGCTCCACTCTCAGCTCCACCTCTTTGCCCATTTTTGTATTTTCTGGGAGTGACAAGACGCGTGAGACAGACAAGATGGCAGCGGTGGAAACCGCCCATTTGGCTTCATTTTTGTTCTTCAGAAACCTATGGGTGACGTCACCGAGACTTCGTCCAGTTATTATAAAGTCTATGCTCCTTACACACACCGCGACCCGCCCCTCGCTCCGCTACACAACTGTCTGCCCGTACCGCCGCTGCCAACAACAGCATATATGGCTAAGATAACAAAAAAGAAGATGACCGAGGAGGACAAAAAAGCTAAGAAGAAAGAAGTTGACCGAGCCCAAGATAAAACAAGGGTAAATAGTGGCGTTGCCTTTAAGAGGTGGAGGGAGCTACGCGACCTGAGAGCGTTTAAAACCGATTCCGAGTTGGCAATGTTTCTGCTTTACCCTTGCTTGATTAATATTTGTTTTGTTTTTGTTTGTTTTTTTGGTGGTGGTATTACAGTAAACCTCCGCAGCGCATGCGATCATCCGTGCACTTACAGCTAATGTTGTCATATGTGGTTTACTGTTAGGAAATATTCACGAAAGTTTGTTTTCTAAGTCGCGTCAGCTGATTATCTTTGGCAGTTGTTACGCCAGTAGCACAGCCGAAGGAGGGAGGAGAGCATTAGAGGCGGGGCTTGAGTGCATCGGAGAGGGAGGGGGAGTGATGTGAAGCTTGTTTGGGTTTGAATTTTCAAGCAAAGTCTACTCTCCTCTTTGAGTTACCTACTGCAGCTTTAATGCTCCTTTCTTCGTCCTGTGGGAAGGAGGCAAAGCCGACTAATCTCATGGCCATTTTTCTCCTTCTTCTTCAGTTGTAGTCCACTAAGTGTTTTTACACAAAACCTCAAGTAACTTTTGCCGCCAGTCCAAAATTAGCGTTTTCTCTGCTTTAAAATGTGTCTTAAAAATTTACGGACATCATATATTCAATCCATTGCGCATTTCGAACGGGATCAGAAAATAACTTATCGCTCCATTGACTCTCATTCATTTTTTTGGACAGTAGGGACCCATGGACCAGAAGTAAAGGGCGTGACTCAGGCTACCCATGAAGTCTGACTGCCATCCAGTGGTAGGAGTGTAACAGCAGCGTAAACATTCATAGGAAACAGATAAGCAGCACTCATTATAAGGGACAAGTGACTTCCCATACTGCACAAGCCAAATTAGATAAATATACAGGATGTCCCGGCTAATACAGGACAGTTGGCAACGCTACGCCATTACCACTACTCTCCATGTTGCTCTGTCTCAACAGGAGCAACCGGGAGGTTATGTGAAGCTGTTTTTGTAGACTTTAGCACTGCCTTCAACACAATTCTTCCCCGCATACTGGTGACAAAGTAAGAGGCTCTCGGTTTCTCTAATTCCATCTGCCGCTGGATTTTGGACTTCCCGTCGAACCGCCCCCAGAGAGTTACCCCCAATTTCCACTGCATGCGCTCCGCTCCGCTCTGGTCCGCCACGCACTCCGCAGCCATTCGCAATTTCCACTGCATGCGCTCTAGATCCGCTCTGGTCCGCAGCCCGGAGGTGGTCAAAGAAGCATCTGCGGGAATTGTGAGATCTCGCGATAAAAGCCAGTAATAAATGCGGAAGTCAGAACAAAATTCTTCATTTCGTGGAAAGATTCTGTGTCAAGATATTTTGGACAACATATGTATAATTATACGCAGGCTTATATTAATATACTATGCATACAAAAAATTCGAATCCGTCTTTATTGATTTATTTTGAAAAACACCCTGAATATGTGGTCGTTCTATATCCGGTTGGTGCTTAGTGATTTGTGTAGATTGACTGCGGATTTGCGCCGGCATCCGGCAAAAATAGAATCGATCCTATTTTTGCCGGATGGCGAAACAGCTGCCGGCGCCCTGCGCCACCTGACGGCGGCAGTGGAGATGCTCTCATTTACTACAGTAGGAGCGTTTTTGCTGCGGAGTGCGCGCCGGAGCGGAGCGCATGCAGTGGAAATTGGGAGTAAGAGGGTCATACATGTCCAACGCTCTCAGTCTCAGCACCGGCTCTCCTCAGGGCTGTGTACTGAGCCCCGTGGTCGATACTCTCTATACCCGTTACGGCACCTCCCCACACCCCAGCAACACCATCATTAAGTTTGCTGACGACACCACCTGGGTGGGGCTCATCTCCGAGGGGGATGAGTCGGCCTACAGGGACGAGGTGGAGAGGTTCTGCGTCTGGTGCAGGAAAAACCACCTGGTCCTCAACACCACTAAGACCAAGGAAATGGTGGTTGACTACAGGAGGAAAACAATCGTCCCTTCACCCCCTGCACATCAGCGGGGACTTTGTGGAGAGGGTGGCTGCCTTCAAGTGGCTGGGCATCATCATCGAGCAGGATCTGACCTGGAGAGCAAATACCACTGCTCTAGTGAGGAAGGCCCAGCAGAAAATATACTTCCTCAGGATATTAAGGAAAAACAACTTGGGAAAGAAACTGCTGGTGTCTTTCCATCGCTGCTTCATTGAGATTCTCCTGAACTACTGTGTCTGCGTTTGGTTTTCTAGCTGCACAGCTGCTCTTCAGAGGGTTAGACACACAGCTCTGGGGATAAATGGTGATAAATGGTAAATGGCCTGTACTTGTATAGTGCTTTATTTAGTTCTTAAGGACCCCCAAAGCGCTTCACAACACATTCAGTCATTCACCCATCCACGGACACATTCACACACGATGTAATGCGTATTAAACGCAAGCATGAGAAGACTGTTGTGATATGGATATCAGGAACGTTCTCAGACAAAAAGTGCAGATTGAAAACAACAGCTGTGATGAAACAGATCATGATTCAGGTTTGTGAATCTTATTTTAAAAGTGCTGGCTTGCTAAATGTCAGCTTGTTGTAAATTTTGATACAGAAACTGAATGGTAATAAGATAATGTTATGTATGTGGTAACATGGGAAGAATATAAAAAATACCTAGATAATATTCATAAAAACTGAGTAAATAACAGAGAGGCAGATCTTCTCTGGATGACTGAGAAACAACTGCTAAATAGTGCTACAGTCAGTGATTACTGCTAGTTAAACATTGAGAGTATATATAAAATATAAATATAACATATGCTACGCTTTTTCATCAGTTTGGCGACAGGCTCAAAAAATCTGATTACCAATTTTTACCCATCAGTTTTTAAACTTATAACGACATATTCTGTAGTATTAAATTTTTATTCATTTTAATACTCAATCTGAACAAGTTGAACAATCGCCACCGTGCTATCACACATCAAGCTGATGAATACATCATGTCACTTTACTTCTCCACAATGACAAAAACCACTGATTGTGGCTCTACATATAAACAATGAAATTATATGTGAAACTTGCATCCGCCTGTGCGTAATCAAATAGTGGGATTACAGCAGAGGCTGGTATCATAAACCTTGGGATTTTTGCCTCTTCTCATGGTGTTTGGGATGTTGTTCTTGAGGCTGAATCTGCGCTCCACTGCCCAACGGGAGAAGAGATTAAAGCCCCACTTTTGTCAAGGTTTTGAAATCCGGGAACATTTCTCAAATGAAAGTGATCTAAAGTCGTAAAGACTCTCTGATAGGGGAGTCCCTGACCCGCAAGCTTCAGTGGGAGAAAATACTTCACCATATGTGTCACCGGGGGTTGGCACTGCACCGGGCTCTTTGAAGCGGGTCGGGGATCAGCCGGCAGGGCCACAGACTCGCCCCAAAGCCTCAATAACTCTTCAACCTGCTGTAAGCTCCCAGATAGCATGTGTTGAGTATGGTGTTCAGGTCTGAGATGATGCTCAGATCCTCTCATAGAAATCTTTTTTTTTTATTGATTTAGCTTCCTGTACTCCGTGCATAAAGTTGAAAATATCTGCGAGTCTGCATCAAGTGGTCAGGCTTGTGGATTGTAATCTGTCAAAATGACAGACAGCCTTCAGATTTTCCTATAGGCCCAATTTGAAGTGTTAGTTTTTAAATAAAACTTGCTCATGCAATTAATTAAAGCTATGAATGGGAAATTTGGAAACTGGTCATGAAACCTGTGCAGAAAGTAAAGAAACACAAGATTAAATCAGGGTAAGAAAGACGAACAGAGAAGGATAAACAGCAGAGACCAAGATCATATCTAAGAGAATAAGATGGATTTGGTATTTTAGTCAATATATTAACTATATAATCAAACTTAGCTGCCCTCCAGCTTTATATTATCTGGTCTTAATGGATGTAAGATGTATTCCTTGGACCTGTTTTCAGAGGTGATTTCAGTCAGCAGCTGACCCTTTGTGATACTGTCTTTCAGAATGTATTTAGATTTAAGAAATTGCAGACTGAAGTACGGAGAACGATTAAAAGAACAAAAAACAAATCCCATATTAAACAGGTTTCAAGGATTTCTTTCTTTCACCTCCGGAATATTGCTAAAATTAGAAACATCCTGTCCAGGAGTGATGCTGAGAAACTAGTCCATGCATTTGTTACCTCAAGGCTGGACTACTGTAATTCTTTACTATCAGGTAGTCCACAAAATGCCATTAAAAGCCTTCCGTTGATCCAAAATGCGGCAGCAAGAGTTCTGATGAATATTTAAAAAACAGATCACATTTCTCCGGTTTTAGCTTCCTTTCATTGGCTCCCTGTTAAATCCAGAACAGAATTTAAGATCCTTCTTCTTACATACAAAGCCCTTAATAATCAAGCTCCATCATACATCAGAGATCTAATTGTTTCATATGTTCCCAACAGAGCACTGATTGGAATGTTTGAATAAATGTATTGAAATGACTTCTTGTTGAGTGCCTTGAGATGGCATCTGTTGTGAATCGGCGCTATATAAATAAACTGAATTGAATTGAATTGAAAAAACGATTTTTGGAGATCTAACTGTAGTTCAGTTGGAAGGGAAACTGATATTAATAATGTATGGGGAATGATAAAAATGGATGAATGGGATTAAACGACAGTATGGAATTCCAGTATTACATGAAAATGATATAGTAGCAGTGTTAGACAAGGAAAAAGCAGAATTGTTAGCAAGAAACTTCTATAAAATACATAGTTCAGAAAACATTAGTAAAGAAAGACAAAGTAGGAGACAAATTACATTAATGGAAAATGAGTACTTATTTACTCAATATGATGGAACTTCAAATTTACTAAACATAACATTTACAAAATCAGAATTGAATCGGGCATTAAATAAATCAAAGGAATCTGCACCAGGCAAGGATCAAGTCTGCTATTCAATGCTACGTCATCTTGGTGAGTTATCTAAAGATGTATTGCTCGAGCTCTATAATAAGCTATGGGAGAAAGGAGAAATACATCACAGCTGGAAGGAAGCCATAATAGTCCCTATATGCAAACCAGGAAAACATCATTCTAAACCAGATCGTTATAGGCCGATTGCATTAACTTCTAACATTTTTAAAATTATGGAGAAAATTATTGATAGCAGGTTAAGTTATTATATGGAAACTAAAGGATACATAGCTAAATACCACTACCACTAACACTATGGATTCAGTTATATCTTTAGAACATGAAATACGGAAAGCACTAGTGAATAAAGAAAGTACCATAGCGGTCTTTTTTGATATTGAAAAAGCATATGATATGATGTTTTACTTTCTGTAACATAGAAAGTACTCTTAAATCAGATCTTCTGTTCCTACTGTGTCTCTGCTCTGTCTTCTCAAACCCCCTACTTAGCCTGGTTCTGTTGGAGGTTTCTTCCTGTTAAAGGGGAGTTTTTCCCTCTCCACCGTCGCTACATGCTTGCTCAGTATGAGGGATTGCTGAAGGATTGCTGTGGTTGGAAAGTCTGCATCAACGGGGCCCAATCTCATGTCAATGACTGATGCAATCTGCTAAGATTCTTTAAATAGGAAACTTAACTGATTGGAATGTTTGTATAAATGTATTGAAATGACTTCTTGTTAAGTGCCTTGAGATGACATCTGTTGTGAATTGGCGCTATATAAATAAACTGAATTGAATGTGGAAGAAGAGATTATTAATCAAACTTTGTAAATTAGGAATTTCAGGTAGAATGTTCAGATGGATCAGAGATTTTTTTGTTAAGTAGATCCATTCAAATCAGAGTAGGAAATCATTTTTCAGCAAAATATTTTGTTGAGAAAGGTACTCTTTAAGGAAGTATAATAAGTCGATTATTGTTTTCAATTTTGATTAATGATGTGTTTAGTGATATTGGGAGTGAAATGGGATTTTCACTTTTCACAGATGATGGGGCTATTTGGAAAAGAGGAAAGAACTTGAAGTTTATGGTAAAGAAATTACAAGAAGCTATTTCAAAAGTTGAAGCCTGGTCATATAAATGGTAATAAATGGTTTAAAGTTTTCTGTCGACAAAACAAAGGTAATGCTTTTTACAAGGAAAAGAGTAATATTAACTTAAACCTTAAATTGTAAAATCAGGACTTGGAAAGAATAAAATGTTTCAAATTTTGGGGAATGTGGTTGGATGAAAAATTAACATGGAAGAAACATATTCAGAAAACTTGAGATAGATGCAAAAAAGGTATAAATATAATGAGACGCTTAACTGGGAATGGATGGGGATCAGATAGAATAGCATTAAAGGCTATCTATATTGGATTGATAAGGTCAGTAACGGATTATGGATGTGTGGCATTTGGATCAGCAGCAGATACAATTATTAAAAAACTTAATTGTATTCAGTATCAGGCATTATGTCTTTGTTCAGGTGCATTCAAAACCACTTCTGTTGCAGCTTTACAGGTAGAAATAGGAGAAATGCCATTAAAATTCAGAAGAATTCAATTATTAGTAGTATACTGGGCAAGTTTACAGGGCCATAATTGGAATCATCCAACACAAGACGCTCTAAAATCTTGTTGGGAAAAAGAGAGGAGGGAAATAAAAAGTTTTGGATGGGTGGTAGAAAAGAAAACGGAAGAACTAGGAGTGGCAAAACTTGATATTAGTCCAACTGTTCCATTACCAGTCATACAACCGTGGATCCTCCCAGAGGCGAAAACTGATTTTTCTATACTTGAAAAGAAGATGCAAAACAAAGAAATTCCTTTTGGAGTCGCATAGTATACAGAGATACATTGATGAATACTGTAATTACATTCAAATTTATACAGATGCATCAAAAAAATCCAGAAAACAAAATAGGAGTAGCATTTTTTATTCCAGAATGTCATGTTTGTGTGGGTAAAAGGATAAGTGATGGTTAATCAGTATTCACAGGGTTTTACAGTACAGCAATTATTTTAGCTCTACAATGGACAGAAGAAATTAGGCCACTTAAAATAATATGTTCAGATTCCAGTTCATCTTTGCACAGTTTATACAGGTCCTTCTCAAAAGATTAGCATATTGTGATAAAGTTAATTCTTTTCCATAATGTAATGATGAAAATTAAACTTTCATATATTTTAGATTCATTGCACACCAACTGAAATATTTCAGGTCTTTTATTGTTTTAAAACTGATGATTTTGGCATACAGCTCATGAAAACCAAAATTCCTATCTCAAAAAATTAGCATATTTCATCCGACCAATAAAAGAAAAGTGTTTTTAATATAAAAAAAGTCAACCTTCAAATAATTATGTTCAGTTATCCACTCAATACTTGGTCGGGAATCCTTTTGCAGAAATGACTGCTTCAATGCGGCGTGGCATGGAGGCAATCAGCCTGTGGCACTGCTGAGGTGTTATGGAGGCCCAGGATGCTTCGATAGTGGCCTAAAGCTCACCCAGAGTGTTGGGTCTTGCGTCTCTCAACTTCCTCTTCACAATATCCCACAGATTCTCTATGGGGTTCAGGTCAGGAGAGTTGGCAGGCCAATTGAGCACAGTAATACCATGGTCAGTAAACCATTTACCAGTGCTTTTGGCACTGTGAGCAGGTGCCAGGTCGTGCTGAAAAATGAAATCTTCAACTCCATAAAGCTTTTCAGCAGATGGAAGCATGAAGTGCTCCAACATCTCCTGATAGCTAGCTGCATTGACCCTGCCCTTGATAAAACACAGTGGACCAACACCAGCAGCTGACATGGCACCCCAGACCATCACTGACTGTGGGTACTTGACACTGGACTTCAGGCATTTTGGCATTTCCTTCTCCCCAGTCTTCCTCCAGACTCTGGCACCTTGATTTCCGAATGACATGCAAAATTTGCTTTCATCCAAAAAAAGTTCTTTGGACCAGTGAGCAACAGTCCAGTGCTGCTTCTCTGTAGCCCAGGTCAGGCGCTTCTGCCGCTGTTTCTGGTTCAAAAGTGGCTTGTAGCCCATTTCCTGCACACGCCTGTGCACGGTGGCTCTGGATGTTTCTACGCCAGACTCAGTCCACAATCTTCCTCAGGGTCCGGTCACCTCTTCTCGTTGTGCAGCGTTTTCTGCCACACTTTTTCCTTCCCACAGACTTCCCACTGAGGTGCCTTGATACAGCACTCTGGGAACAGCCTATTCGTTCAGAAATTTCTTTCTGTGTCCTACCCTCTTCCTTGAGGGTGTCAATGATGGCCTTCTGGGCAGCAGTCAGGTCAGCAGTCTTACCCATGATTGCGGTTTTGAGTAATGAACCAGGCTGGGAGTTTTTAATTTAATTTCCGGAATCTTTTGCAGGTGTTTAGAGTTAATTAGTTGATACAGATGATTAGGTTAATAGCTCGTTTAGAGAACCTTTTCATGATATGCAAATTTTTTGAGATAGGAATTTTGGGTTTTCATGAGCTGTATGCCAAAATTATCAGTTTTAAAACAATAAAAGACCTGAAATATTTCAGTTGGTGTGCAATGAATCTAAAATATATGAAAGTTTAATTTTTATCATTACATTATGGAAAAGAATGAACTTTATCACAATATGCTAATTTTTTGAGAAGGACCTGTATAATCGTCATTCAGATGGATGGCTAGATATTTTAATAGAAATACAGCAAACATTATACAGGTTACAAAGAATGGGGCTGGAGATTGTATTCTTGTGGATTCCAGCACATATTGGGGTCATTGGAAATGAAATGGCAGATAAAACAGAAAGGAAGCCACTAAACATGAAAATATTGATATAAGAGTCAATTTCAGTAAACTAGAAATTAAAAGTATTATTAAACAGAAATTGAGGGAAAGATGGCAGAAGGATTGGAATAGACAGGAAAGGAAGATGGTATTATAAAATACAAAGGAAAGTTGGTGATATGAGAGATGGTGGATTAAACAGGAGGGAATATATAATAATATCAAGATTAAGATTTGGTCATACTGGTTCTAACAGTTCATTATTCAAAAATGGAAAACATGGAACTGGTAACTGTATTCATTGTAATCAGCAATAGAGTACATTATGATTCACTGTTTGAAATGCAGAAAGCAAAGATATAGTCTCATACAAAATCTTGAAAAAAAATAAATTAAGATATAAATTGTCAGAAGTGTTAGGGAAAAATATTTGTTACCCACTTATTTTGAAGGTTATTACATGGACTGGTTTATTTTCAAGAATTTAATTAATTTTTTTAATATCTTGTGAAGTAGATTAGATCAATTTTGATCCACACTCCTTACCAGTAGGTGGCGGTAATGCACCTTAAAGTTGATTGCCAACCACGAAGAAGAAGAAGAAGAAGAAGAAGAAGAAGAAGAAGAAGAAGAAGAAGAAGAAGTTCCAATATTAGGAAAATATGTTAAAATAAGAACATCAGACAAATTATCAGTATTTATGGTGGAAATGTTAGCAATTTAATTTACAATGGATAGAACAAAATAGGATAAAAAAGGTTATAATATGTTCAGACTCACTGTCAGCTCTAATGTCACTAAATCAATGTCAACAGATAGTAGACCTGATATATTATTTGAAATATATGAAAGCTTATTTAGATTAAATAAGATCGAGTCAGAAATAAGATTGATGTGGGTTCCAGCACATAGGGAGGTAGAGGGAAATGAAATAGATTTTCATGCAAAGCAAGCAGCAAGACAAGGTACCATAATAGAAATACCATACAGTGTAGCAGAAGTAAAAGCAATTATTGAAAAGCAAATAATGGGCGAATGGCAGGATCAATGGATAAAGGGAAAAGAAAGGACGGCATCTTTATCATATTCAGGGAAAAGTAGGAAGAATGACTATTATACAAATGAATAATAGAGATCAAACAGTTAAATCACGGCTAAGGATGGGACATACAGCGTTAAATAGTCCGCTTTATTTGATAGGGAAACATCATACAAGTTTATGTTTGTGGAGGGGACAGGGAAACGGCGAAACATGTAATATGTGTATGCACTCCACATATAGAAAATAGGAAGAGGTTAGAAGAAAAGTTAAAAGTAAAAGGATACGGGGTATTGAATTTAAAGACTGTATTGAGTGGGGAAAAATGTATGTAGGGCTATAGGTTAGTTTTGGAATTCTTAAGAGAAAGCGGATTAATAACAAGAATATAGTTTTGTTTTTTGTGAGGTTTTTGGTGTTTTTATTTTATTTATTTTTTATTTATTATTGTTTATTTATTTTGAAACTACAGTATACTGTCCCGCTATGATCCACACTCCTACACAGTAGCTGGCGGAAATGCACCTGACCCTAGTTGCCACCCACCAATAAAACCAACAGAAGAAGAAGAAGTAGAAGTTTAGGAAGAGAGGAAGGAAAGAGACTAATCGAGACGACGATAGAAGAAGCGTGCGAATTTCAATGGATTATGGACAAAATTGATTGTTTCTGGCTTCGGACAACGATTTTTGGATCACGGACTTTTGGAGGTTGGCATAAACTGGTGTGTGAATGGCTGGAATGGCGTCTCAGGGAGAGAATGACGATGACATGTATTTCGGTGACTGGATCCCGGTTACTAGCGGTGGAAGATCTGGAAGAGGAATAGACAGGAGAGAAGAAGAAAGTTTGTTTGGGACGCAGTCCATTAAACGAACTTTAGAGGACAATAGTTCGGATGAAGGGACCAATATTGTCTGGAAAAAGATGGTGAGGGAGGGATTCAATTCAATTCAATTCAATTCAGTTTATTTATATAGCGCCAATTCACAACAGATGTCATCTCAAGGTACTTAACAAGAAGTCATTTGAATACATTTATACAAACATTCCAATCAGTTAAAAAGTTTCCTATTTAAGGAATCCCAGCAGATTGCGTCAGTCATTGGCGTGAGGTTGGGCCCCGTTGATGCAGACTTTCCAACCACAGCAATCCTTCAGCAATCCCTCATACTGAGCAAGCATGTAGCGACGGTGGAGAGGAAAAACTCCCCTTTAACAGGAAGAAACCTCCAACAGAACCAGGCTCAGTAGGAGCGGCCATCTGCCACGACCGTCTGGGGGTTTGAGAAGACAGAGCAGAAACACAGAAGGAACAGAAGATCTGATATAAGAGAACTTTCTATGTTACAGAAAGTAAAAAGTTAATAACAGGACACAGAGGATGTTCAGTTACTGGGGGGGATCATCCCAGTCGATGCCCCCCGTCCAACAGGGCATTGCAGCCAAGCAGGATACCAGACCAGGTATATCTTCTATGGAGAGAAAAACACTGAGAGAAAACAAAGTTAACAGTCGAAATAACAAAATGTACTGTAATACAACTGGAGAGTAGTAGGAGAAAAGGAAGTAGCAGAGTGAAGAAAATTGGCAAGTCTGTCATCCAGCAGTCTAAGCCTATAGCAGCATAACTACAGAGATAGCTCAGGATGACCTTAGCCACTCTAACTATAAGCTTTATCAAAAAGGAAAGTTTTAAGCCTGGCCTTAAAAGTAAACAGAGTGTCTGCCTCACGGACTAAAGCTGGGAGCTGGTTCCACAGGAGAGGAGCCTGATAACTAAAAGATCTGCCTCCCATTCTACTTTTAGAAATCCTAGGAACTACAAGTAAACCTGCAGTCTGAGAGCGAAGGGCTCTGTTAGGAACATAAGGAACAATTAGATCTCTGATGTATGATGGAGCTTGATTATTAAGGGCTTTGTATGTAAGAAGAAGGATCTTAAATTCTATTCTGGATTTAACAGGGAGCCAATGAAGGGAAGCTAAAACAGGAGAAATATGATCTCTCTTTTTAATATTCATCAAAACTCTTGCTGCCGTATTTTGGATCAACTGAAGGCTTTTAATGGCATTTTGTGGACTACCTGATAGTAAAGAATTACAGTAGTCCAGCCTTGAGGTAACAAATGCATGGACTAGTTTCTCAGCATCACTCCGGGACAAGATGTTTCTAATTTTAGCAATATTCCGGAGGTGAAAGAAAGAAATCCTAGAAACCTGTTTAATATGGGATTTAAATGTCAAGTCTCGGTCAAAAATAACGCCGATGTTCTTTACGTTATTACTGGGGGCCAATTTAATGCCATCCAGATGAAGTGATTGACTCATCAGTTTCTGTTTAAGAACTTCTGGTCCAAAGACAGCAACTTCTGTTTTGTAAGAATTTAAAAGCAAAAAGTTTAGGGTCATCCATGTTTTTATGTCTTCCAGACATGCCTGTAATCTACCTAACTGACTGGGTTCATCAGGATTTATGGATAAATATAGTTGTGTATCATCTGCATAGCTGTGGAAATTTATCCCATGCTGTCTAATGATTCTACCAATTGGGAGCATATATATGGTGAACAGAATTGGTCCAAGCACAGAACCCTGTGGAACTCCACAAGTAACTCTTGAGAGTGAAGAAGATTTATCATTTAGATGAACAAACTGGAATCTATCAGACAAATATGATTTAAACCAGCCTAGTGCTGTTCCTTTGATCCCTGCAACATGTTCAAGCCTTTCTAAGAGAATATTATGATCGACTGTGTCAAAAGCAGCACTGAGATCTAACAAAACCAGAACAGACACAAGTCCATTATCTGAGGCCATGAGAATATCATTAGTAACCTTCACCAGTGCTGTTTCAGTGCCATGATGAGCTCTAAAACCTGACTGAAACTCTTCAAACAGCTCGTTATTGTTTAAATGCTCACAGACTTGATTAGCAACAATTTTCTCAAGGATTTTGGATAAGAAAGGAAGGTTAGATATAGGTCTGTAATTCACTAAGTCATCTTGATCAAGGGAAGGTTTCTTGAGTAAAGGTTTAATTACAGCTATTTTAAATTCCTGTGGTACGTATCCGTTTACTAAGGATAGATTCATCATATCCAAAATGGGGCCAGGAACCAAATGGAACACTTCTTTAAATAATTTGGTTGGAATTGGGTCCAACATACAAGGGATTTAAAATAAGAGTGAAGTTCAGGAAGGAAGATGAGGATGTGCAGTTAAGTCCAATAGCTTTATCACGAGAACTGAAAAAGAAGTTTGGAGAAGTGGAGCTGGCTAAAATTCTCAGGGATGGAAACTTGTTGATAGTGGTTAAGACAGAAGAACAGAAAAATAAAGTGTTAAATGCTGAAAGTATCTGTAAGAAGATCGTGAGAGAGAAAAGTATTCTAGGGGAAAGTAAAGTGATACGGGGGGGTGATTACAGGTATACCAGTAGAGGAGGATCTAGAAAACCTCAAGATGAATATTCGTGGTGGCAAGGTCAGCAGGGTAAAAAGTTTATTAAAAACAGTTAATGGGAAGAAAGTAGATAGCTTATCAGTTCTTTTGGAGTTTCAGGAGGCTGTCCTCGCTGATAGAGTTAAAATAGGATGCATGAGCTTTCCTGTTAGAGCATATATTCCTCCGCCCCTCAGGTGCTATAAATGCCAGAGATATGGACATTTCGCTGCAGTTTGTAAGGGGAAACAGAGATGCCCCAAGTGTGGAGGTGAACACAAATATGAAGAATGTAGAGATAATGTACTGGATAAATGTTGTAACTGTGGGGGGCAGCACAGGGTGAGTTATGGGGGTTGTGAAGTCAGGAAGAAGGCCATGGAGGTTGAACAAGTTAAAGTAGTTCACAACATAAGTTACGTAGAGGCAGTTAAAAGGGTACAGAAGGCAAAGGTAGAGACAGAAAAGGTTCAATCAATCTCAACATCAAACTTAGTACAGACACATAAAACTCATTCAGGCCAGACAGTGGAGAAGATGATTTTGTTTATTGCTTATGTTATAAACTGTACAGATCAGGTGAAACACAAAACAGAGCAAATTTAAATCATTGTCAAAGGAGCAGAGAGATTTTTTGGTATTTAAAGATATATCTTGGGAACAAATTAATAAAAGACTTGGAGGAGAGGGGAAAGCAGCAGGACCAGGAGAGAGGACAGTATAATTATCTTACAGTGGAACGCTAGAAGTTTAATAGCAAATGGGCAAGAGTTTAAAGGATTTATCAACAAATGCAAAAAGAAACCAGAAATAATCTGTGTTCAAGAGACCTGGCTTAAACCTACTTTGGATATTGTTATTAAAGGTTATGATGGTATCCGTAGAAATAGAAAGGAAGGAAATGGAGGAGGGTGTATGACATTTGTAAAGCAAGGAACTTAATATAGAGTTGCAGCTATAGGAACACAGTTAGAGTACATTATAATTGAAATATGGTCAAGAAATGGTAGCATAAGAGTGGTCAATTTTTACAACCCAAGTAACAAACTGTTATCAGTAGAGGAACTTAACATACATTTAGAGGGAAAAGTAATTTGGTGTGGGGACTTTAACGCACACAGTACATTATGGGGTAATTCTAATGATCGTAATGGAGCAGTGATTGAGGAATTGATAGAAATAAAATATTATGTGTGTTTGAATGATTGTAGTGGTACAAGAGTAAATGTTAGAACAGGAGCAGAATCAGCAATTGATCTCACATTAGTATCAGATTCATTAGCAGGTATTTGTTCATGGCAGGTAATAGAAGAAACAACTATTAGGTAGTGATCATTATCCATAATGACTGAGAGAGAGCTGAATGTAGAGGAATATGATACTGGGGGAGTGCAGAAGTGGTATTTTAATACTGCAGATTGGGAAAAATTTTGATTAGTCTGTGACCAGGAAATGCAAAAGATTGACATGAATGTTGATTATTTAAATTCTTCTGTTTGTAATGCAGTTTTAGAAGCAGCAAACCAGGCGGTAAAGAAGAAAGAAGGTAAAAGAAAAAAGATCGTACCTCGGTGGACAAAGGAATGTGATAAAGTGATTACGTTTCTAAATAAAGCTTTTAAAATATTAAAAGGAAATCACAGTTTTCAGAATTTTATGGAATATAAAAGATTACAGGCTAAGGTAAGACGAACCATTAAAAATGCAAAGAGGGACTTTTGGAGGGGCTTTTGTAATTCAATGGGGAGGTAGACAAAAATACATAAAGTTTGGTCAATGATTAAGAGGATGAATGATATAAAAAGAGAATATGGCTATCCAATCTTAAATAATGGAGAGAAAATAGCAGTAAAAGATGAAGAGAAGGTGAATATGTTGGCAAAAACGTTTGTTAAAATTCATAGTTTAGGCAATGTTAGTGAAGACGGGAGAAGAGGAAGAGAGAATACAATCATAGAAAATAGAGATTTACTGAAACAGGTAGAAGAAACAGATGATTTATTAAATATTCCTTTTACAAAGACAGACCTAAATCGAGCTCTTCAGAAATACAAATTGTCAGCATCGGGAAAAGACCAGGTTTGTTATTCAATTCAAAAATACTTTATTGATCCCAGAGGGAAATTAAGTGTTGGTATAGCTCATATAATTAATTCTTTAAGGAGTTGTTGCAGATGATGATGGCTGTGGGGAGGAAGGATTTCCTGTAGCAGTCTGTATTGCAGCGAAACTGAAGAAGCCTCCGACTGAAGACGCTCTGTTGTTGTGACTGTCTAATGAAGAGGATGCTCAGAGTTGTCCATGATTTTTTTGATTTTGTGAAGAATCCTTCTTTGCATCATCATCTCCAGATGTTCCACAGTTGTCCCAAGAACAGAACCAGCCTTCTTTATCAGGTTGTTTAGCCTTTTTAAATCCCTGGCTCTGATGCTGCTACCCCAACAGATGACGGCTGAAGAGATTACACTCTCCACAACAGACTTGTAGAAGATCTCCAGCATCTTGCTGCAAACCTTGAAGGACCTAAGCTTCCTCAAGAAGTACAGTCTGCTCTGTCTCTTCTTGTAGACGGTTTCACTGTTGCGCCTCCAGTCCAGTCTGTTGTCAAGGTGAACTCCAAGGTATTTATACTCCTCAACCACCTCCACTTCTCCCATGATGGAAACAGTTTTTGAATTATCCCTGTTTCTTCTGAAATCTACAATCATCTCCTTTGTTTTGTTCACATTCAAGGTGAGACGATTGTTTCCACACCATGTCACAAAGCGGTCCACCAGCTCTCTTTATTCAGCTTCTTGTCCCTCTCTGATACACCCGACAATTGCAGAGTCATCTGAGTATTTCTGCAGATGACAGGTCTCTGATTTGTACCGGAAGTCTGAGGTGTACAGAGTGAAAAGGAAGGGTGAGAGTACGGTCCCCTGTGGTGCTCCTGTGCTGCTGACCACCTGGTTTGACACAATTTTTCAGTCTCACAAATTGTGGTCTGTTGGTCAGGTAGTCATTGATCCAGGCGATTGTTGAGGGCTCCACCGGTCATGTTTTGAGGTTAAGGAGGACCCAAAATGCAGCAAGTATAAACAAAATGATTTAATGAAAACAAGGACAAGGAACTAACATAACTCAGGAGGATCAAAAGGCAGCAAACGGGGAAACAGGAACCAGACGGGCAACAAGGAAGGCAGGAACCAGAGAGGGAAGAGTGACAACGAACCAGCGAGTAGTGACTGAAGGAGAGGTGAATATATACTGGGGAGGAAATGAGGAAGTGACTGAGAAGACCAATGATCAATTAGTGGGAGCAGATGCAGGAGGGAGGGAGAGAGCAGGTGGAAGTAATCAACTGGGATAGGAGGTAAAAAGGCTGGGAGACAGAAGACTCTTAAGAAACTAAAGATAATAAGTCTGGAAGGGGAATCTAAGGAAACACTGGAAAACAGAAGGAGGAATTAAATATAACAACTAACTGGGACTAATGAAGGATAAGTATTAATAGGAACTTGGGGAAAATAGAGATTAACACAAACCAGGGCAACCAAACACAAGACCACCAGAGGGAAACAAAGAACAACTAAAACATAATAGAACTAAATAAGGAAAAACAAAACACAAACACCCAGGAACCATGACACCACCTGTGTCTTCAGGAGTTTCTGACAAAGCAAATCAGGCTGAATTGTGTTAAATGCACTGGAGAAATGAAAGAACATGATCCTCACAGTGCTGCCTGCTTTGTCCAGATGACAGTGGGTTGGTTGAAGTAGGTGGATGATGGCATCTTCTACTCCAACTCCACAGCGATAAGCAAACTGCAGTGGGTCCTGATACGTTCTTGTTTGCTTACTCAGAGGTCCCAACAAGAGTCTCTCCAGGACCTTCATGATAAGATAAGATAAGAGATACTTTAATAATCCCCATGGGGAAATTAAGTTTCGGTACAACCAATCCAAGATCATACAAACAATTACAAACATTAACACATTACAGGATTTGGAAGACCGCGGTAGCAGCCGGCTTTACCAGCGCCCCTTTTAGCAGATAGAAATGATTCACAATAGGAGGGGGGGTGAACAGGGGGGAAAAAAGGCAACTCAGCCCAGCCCCCTACAGGGAGCCGAGCCGAGGTGCTGAAAAAAACCACTGCAGAAACATATAAGCACATGTATCGGTCATAACATATGAGAACACAAATGGGACGGGGGGGGAGGTTCGGGAACCCTCCGTACAGAGAAACCGGTCGCGGCCATCCAAAGCACGCGCCCATCATTTCGCTGTCTGAAGAGTGGGCAGGAGTCTTAGGGTACCGCGAGCATGTTGAAATCCAGGACTGCGTGCATGTCTGTAGCTGTGGCGTGAGCGTGCGTGCATGTATGTGTGCATTAATGTGAGACAATGAAACTCCTCTCAGTTCAATCCCAGAGTCTGTCGCCTGTGATGTAATATACGACCTTGGGGCTGAGTCAGGGAGCTCACAGGCTCATGTGGGGGATGGGGGAGTGGGGTGGGATGGAGCGTCCTTTTGCACACACATCCAAGGGAGTTTTTGTTTGGTCTACCAAGACCAGGGAGTCGAATTCCAGTAGATAAGAAGTTGTTGTTTTAGAGACAGGCGAAGATCACTTTTTCTCTTGCCTTAGAGTCTGTCAGTGGTCCGAGTTCAGTCCAAATGGCCAAATCGTGGGTCAGATTACCTTCCAGCCGGCTGAGAACTTCTCCAAGTTATTACCCAAGCAGTGAAACGAGTCCAATTTTGCTCGCACATCACAAATAGTCTGAGTGTTGACAGCACAGCAACCTTCCTGTAGCCCAGGCAGCCTGCCAATTGCTGCCTTTAAGCTTGAAGTTTACGATACCTCAGAAAATCCACCTGCGATAATCAGCAGATATCCGGTTATCATGAATCCAATTATATAAATGTTTCCAACGTCCTCGATGGCCAAAAGTGAGAGACACAAGATCCTCCACGATGTTCCATCGGAACAACTCGGCTCTCCCTTTTAGCCGTTCTCCGGGAAATTTTTTTATTAATTGTATCAAGAGACCAGCTGACCAGAACCAGATCCAGAACCATAGTTGTTCTATCCGGAGGAGAATGCAAAGAGAGGCTCCAAAAATAGTTGACGAGACAAAAGAATGCAGAAGTAGACAACAGTAGGGAGGGAAAGAGAAAAGCGTCCATCCTCGCGGAGAGCAGGAAGAGATATATGTGGGATGTCAGGGCAACAGGTCTATAGTCATTGATGACTGATGGGTGCGTTCTCTTTGGTAGGATGTCTTCCACAACACTGGAACCTTCTCCTGAGTTAGGCTAAGGTTGAAGAGGTACTGCAAGATGCCACAGAGCTGCTCTGCACAGGCCTTCAGGACTCTGGGGCTGACACCATCTGGACCTGCAGCCTTGTTCCGGTTCAGTTTCTCCAGCTGCCTCTT
Source organism: Valencia hispanica (assembly GCA_963556495.2). Taxonomy (NCBI): domain Eukaryota; kingdom Metazoa; phylum Chordata; class Actinopteri; order Cyprinodontiformes; family Valenciidae; genus Valencia; species Valencia hispanica. The sequence continues at coordinate 232,268 of OY747705.1, read as the reverse complement.
CACCTGACTTTTGGAGACAGACAAGTGGGAGGGGGAGGCAAAGGGGGTAGCAGCATTTCCTGACTTGGTTGAAGTCAAACTTGTGGAATTAGAAGAGTCCATGGCTGAGGTGAAGGATTAAACATCCGAGGTGTAACAGGAAAGCTGTTGATCAGAGGTGTTAAGGCTATGGCCTTTACTGAACGAACTGCATCTCCCAGCATCCTTTCAATGAACGAACTGCATCTCCTAGCACCCATTGCGCTGCCCTCGACCCATTCTCATTGGTCTGTGGCCAGTGATGACATCACAGAGTTGATAAAAGCAGCGCGAAGATTGAAATCGTCGTCTTTTGGTTCCCAAGCGGTGCCTGCAAGGAGACGCTTTAGTCCACTGCTAGCATTTTCCCTTTTTCCGTTCAAACCTGCTGGACCAGGAAGAGCTTCCCTTTTAAACTTCGAAGTGAATCGGCCTAGCAAACAGACTTTCCTGTACCAGGTAGTCCGCTGGCCATCTGAGCTCTATTGAAATCGGCCCTGAGTCCCTCAGCGCCTAAAGTCGGACGTCTGCTTTTCCGACCTCGGTTTTGCGCAAACCGCTCCTTTAAACTGGACACTTTCTACGTTCTTCGTCGTGGACTGTGGAGAGCTGCCCCCACCAAGTAGGATTAAGCTGATTTATATCTTTTGGTCTGGGTAGAGGAGAGGTCATGACGGTTAATATCCGTTTTCTGTTGGTTAAAATAAGTCTGTCAACTTGTTAACCACTGTTATTCTTGGTCGTCTGTCACTGTACACTGACCCTGAATGTGCATGATTTTGGTGTTTTATTATTTGACTTTGGTTGCAACCAGAAGCAGTATATTATATTGTATTATTTCCTTGTTTGTTTATTGTCCGCTGCGGTCGGAGCATGTCTGTTTAGACAGGTCGCGTGGCCCGTTCTCCGTCGCCCCCGTTTCCTTTGTCCAAGCCACCATTGCTAATGAAACTAGCCTTTGTTGAGTCGCCACGCGGTCTTCCTTTGTCACCCTTTGTGAGCCGATCGCGCCAATTGATAAGTCTTGAGTTTGATCGATTGTATTGAGGGTGGAAGGTGAACCCCCCCCCCCCCCCCCCCTCATTCGCTAGCTGTCTCCCACACACACACACACACACACACAGCTGCACACACACACACAGCTGCACACACACGCCCCTTCCCTTGACGTTAACTTTGTTCTATATTTTTGCATGCGTTAGAATAGATGGAAATTATGAATGAAATGTAATCTGTAAGTTTGACCTATTTCATTAATAAATTCCCTTAAGTAACGAGAAGTTTCCTGTGCAATTTCAGTGTGTGCTGTGAAGTTTGTTTTAACCCCCGGATGAACTCTACACCTTTTCAGAGAGCCTGACAGTCTGGTTTAATTAAAATTATTTCATTTATGAGATTGGTGCCCCTATATCTTTAATAAACAGGTTAAACTCGAACGTCATCAATAATTATATTAATATTAAATTATTGATTATAATTATTGATGCTCAGAAAACCAGACGACAACTTTTATTATTAATACTTACAACAGAGGAGAGTGGGATGTCTGTTTGGCTGGGAACAAGAGAGGGGGATGCTGAGCTAGTTCCTGAACTGAACCTGTTGAAGAATGTGTTCAGTTCAATTCAATTCAGTTTATTTATATAGCGCCAATTCACAACAGATGTCATCTCAAGGCACTTAACAAGGAGTCATTTCAATACATTTATACAAACATTCCAATCAGTTAAAAAGTTTCCTATTTAAGGAATCCCAGCAGATTGCGTCAGTCATTGGCGTGAGGTTGGGCAGATTTTCCAACCACAGCAATCCTTCAGCAATCCCTCATACTGAGCAAGCATGTAGCGACGGTGGAGAGGAAAAACTCCCCTTTAACAGGAAGAAACCTCCAACAGAACCAGGCTCAGTAGGAGTGGCCATCTGCCACGACCGTCTGGGGGTTTGAGAAGACAGAGCAGAGACAGAAGGAACAGAAGATCCGATATGAGTACTCTCTATGTTACAGAAAGTAAAAAGTTGATAACAGGACACAGTGGAGGTTCAGTTACTGGGAGGATCATCCCAGTCGATGCCCCCCGTCCAACAGGGCATTGCAGCCAAGCAGGATACCAGACCAGGTATATCTTCTATGGAGAGAAAAACACTGAGAGAAAACAAAGTTAACAGTCGAAATAACAGAATGTACTGTAATACAACTGGAGAGTCGTAGGAGAAAAGGAAGGAACTATAAGCTTTATCAAAAAGGACGGTTTTAAGCCTGGCCTTAAAAGTAAACAGAGTGTGGTGGAAAATTGTTATGCAATTAGGAATTAAGTGTATATTCTCTGTTTAGTGAATACATCTAGTGTAAAATGACTAGCTTATTGTTCCAGCTTAATGTTATGAGAAAGATATATGTGTCAGGTCACCAGAGAGACAGACGCCGGGGCAGTAAGATACCAGTCTGGCCTTCGGATGAGCTGCTTTATGCGTTGATATAAGACTGGCATGAAGCAGTTCTCTGGAGGCGGGGCGTGAACATTGGAGAAGACATCTACAGAGATAAACAATGATTGCTGAATACTATTTAAGCGGTTAGTTAGAAAGGTTGGATAGGGTGATGCACGAGTAACTCTGTCTCCTCCGTGTCTGGCCAGACATGTTTGAATTAAATACTTAAATGCTTCTTTATAATGGAAACCCTGAGATACTATTTTTTTGCCATTACAAGAGTGTCTGCCTCATGGACTAAATGTGGGAGCTGGTTCCACAGGAGAGGAGCCTGATAACTAAAAGACCTGCCTCCCATTCTACTTTTAGAAATCCTAGGAACTACAAGTAAACCTGCAGTCTGAGAGCGAAGTGCTCTGTTGGGAACATATGAAACAATTAGATCTCTGATGTATGATGGAGCTTGATTATTAAGGGCTTTGTATGTAAGAAGAAGGATCTTAAATTCTATTCTGGATTTAACAGGGAGCCAATGAAGGGAAGCTAAAACAGGAGAAATGTGATCTCTCTTCTTAATATGGAGTTCATTGGCTCTGTCCAGACTTCCATCTATCCAATCCTTCCTGTCCTTAAAACCTGTGATCTTTCTCATTCCTGACCAGACATCTTGGATATTGTTCCTCTGTAGTTTGTTCTCCAGCTTCTTCCTGTATGCCTCTTTGCTGTCTAGGATCTTGACCTTAAGTTGCTTCTGTATACTCCTCAGTAATTCCCTGTCTCCCTCCCTGAAAGCTCTTTTTTTCTTGTTTAGCAGTTCCTTCAGGTCCCTGGTGATCCAGGGTTTGTTATTAGGGAAGCATCTCACTGTTCTGGTGGGGATGATGTTGTCCACACAGAAGTTTATATAGTCAGTCACACACTCAGTCATGGCATTAATGTCCTCTCCATGTGCTTGGCAAAGGGTCATCCAGTCTGTGGTTGCAAAACAACCCTGCAGAGCTTCTTCAGCTTCCTGTGAACATTATCTCACAGTTCGTTTTGTCACAGGTTGCCTCTGAACAAGTGGTTTATATTCTGAACAGAAAAAAACAAGATTGTGATCCGATTGTCCCAGAGGAAGTCTTGGTTTGGACATGTATGCATCCTTTACATTTGCATAAAACAAATCCAAGGTCTTGTTTTCTCTTGTGGTGCAGCTGACAAACTGTTGGAATGTTGGAAGTGTAGTAGCGAGCGAGGCATGATTAAAATCACCAGATATTGCCACAAATGCATTGGGGTGCTGTGTCTGTAGCTTAGCAACAACGGAACTGATGACATCACACGCAGTGTCAGCAATGGCTGAAGGTGGAATGTAAACAACTGCCAAAATTACACTGGTGAACTCTCTTGGTAAATGATATGGACAAAAACTCACTGCCAAGAGTTCGACATCTGGGCTGCAGAGACGACACTTCACAGTAACATGTCCTGGATGACACCATCTGTTGTTGACAAGCACTGCTACTCCACCACCTTTTCTTTTTCTGCTCGTCTTCAGATCTCTGTCTGCTCGTACAGTCAGGAAGCCTGGCAGAGAGACGTTGGAGTCGGGGATATGATCCAGCAGCCACGTCTCAGTAAAACACATAACACTGCATTCACGGTACTCTGGCTGAGTCCTTGTAAGGGCTTGGAGTTCATCCATCTTGTTAGCCAGTGATCTTACGTTGCCCATTATGATCGATAGAAGAGATGGCTTGAACTTCCTCTTTCTCTGTCTCCTTTTCGCTCCTCCTGTTTCGTGAAATTTTTACCCAGGATCTTAGTGGATCGGCACACACAATATAAAAGGAAGTAAGAAAGGACACCAGACTGCTTATCGTGCTAGAATATGTGTCATCTTTATTATTCTGCCACACAGATGCAGTTCAGCAAAAGCAGAGCAATACTTTTTCAAACAAATACACTGATTTATGCTAGAATACGGCGTCCCTCTCTATTCCCCACATAAACAGCAGCAAAGCAATGCTTCATCAAACAGGCATTAAGTTTTCATCACAGCATCTCACCTTTGACACTTGAGAGTGGAGAGCCAGTCATCTCCTCTCGGTCAGATCTGTTAACTTAACGCGGCCGGGCGATCGTGCACAAATCCCACGGCAGACTCTCATCAGCTGAACTGCTCCATCTTCATTTATGCAGCATACAGAGGAGGCGCGTTGGAAGCAAAGCGGGCCCGTGCTTCGCTCCCAGGCTGGCCCCCCGCCTTATCAGTCCGTCCGGCCCCAAAACAAGTTTTAGAGACCGAACAAACTGCAGCTGTTTCATGGGAGCTGTCCAGCTGAAGATCCAAACTCCTTTCTGTGTGAATGTTTATCATTATACAGCAAGCAGAGGATAATATTAAGAACATTGCAGAACATTATACACAGGTGACTCGAGGACACCAAAAAGATTTTACCCATCATTCCACTCTTGGCCTCGAGGCAACGAGTTAGACATGAACATTATGACATTATACACAGGTGACTCGAGGACACCAAAAAGATTTTACCCATCACCTCCTTATCAACTCATCAGGGATTTGTGGCTTCAGTTGAGGTATTATTTCAGCTTTTGCGATGTTAATCAGCTTCTCCCGGCTGTAAACCACATTGTTGCCATGGTTACGCATCATAACAAATCGTCAAAAAGGGACTAATTTACAGCAAAAATCCTTCCAGCTTCACAGCACCAAAAATTTGAAAGTATACAGGTAAATTTTTTTTATATATGTTATATATAAATGTTATATCATGTTAAATCATCTCAGTGAATCAGCTAAAGACATTTTGTTAGATTTATATAACAGAGTTTGGGAGGGTGGGAAACTGCCACAAAGCTGGAAGGAGGCAGTGGTGGTACCAATACATAAACCAGGAAAGGACGATACAAATCCAGGAAATTATAGACCAATAGCATTAACATCTAATATCTGTAAAATAATGGAGCGAATGATAAATGAAAGATCAATGTATTATATAGAAAATAAGGGATACCTATCTAAACATCAGAGTGGTTTTAGAAGAGGGAGAAATACAATGGATCTGGTATTGTGTTCAGAACATGAAGTCTGGAAAGCACAAATAAACAGAGAGAGTGTAGTTGTAGTATTTTTTGACATAGAAAAAGCCTACGATATGATGTGGAGAGAAGGCTTACCAATTAAGTTAGGAAAATAGGTATCTGTGGGCGGATGTTCAGATGGATAAAGGATTTTTTAATGGGAAGACAAATACAAGTGAAAATTGGCAAGATTCATTCTGAGAGGTTTTCTGTGGAAAATGGAACTCAACAAGGGAGCATAGTGAGCCCCTTATTATTTTCTATAATGATAAATGATGTGTTTAAAGACATGGAGGATTGGATGGGGTTTTTGCAGATGATGGTGCAATGTGGAAGAGAGGGAAAATATAAAGTTTATTGTAAAGAAACTACAGGAAGCCATTGGAAAAGTCGAAGAATGGTCATATAAATGGAGTTTTAAATTTTCAGTTGATAAGACCAAAACAATGTTTTTTACAAGGAAAAGAGTTGGTGAGGAAGTCAAACTTAAGTTATATGGTCAGGAGTTAGAAAAAGTAAGTAAATTTAAATTTCTGGGATTATGGTTTGATGAAAGGATAACATGGGGTGTACACATTGAAAGTATAGTGGATAAATGTAAAAAGATAATGAATATAATGAGATGCTTAATTGGGAGTGATTGGGGTGCAGATGGGAAGTCTTTGAAGGCTATATACACTGGGTTGATTAGGTCAGTGTTAGATTATGGATGTGTAGCATATAGTTCAGCAGCAGATACAACTCTTAAAACTAAACTATATTCAAAATCAGACACTGAGACTATGTACAGCAGCATTTAAAACAACACCTACAACAGCATTACAAGTGGAGATGGGTGAAATGCCATTAGAAATTTGAAGAGAGCAGCTAATTCTTAATTATTGGGCAAATTTACGGGGTCAGGGACAGGATCATCCAACACAAGATACTCTAAAACCTTGCTGGGAGAAAGAAAGGAAGGAGACAAAAAGTTTTGGATGGACGGTAAATAAAAGAATAATAGAACTTAAACTGGATCAGTTCAACATTAGTCAGAGTACCATTGCCTGTTATACCACCGTGGATACTTCCAGATGCATCAGTAGATCTTACTTTATTAGAAAGGAAGAATAAGGATAAGGCATTCATATTCAACTCGCATATAGTGCAGGGTTATATTAATCAGTATTATAATTATGTGCAAATATATATAGATGCATCAAAGAATACAATGAATCAAATTGGAATAGCATCTATAGTTCCTGAGTTTAAGGTTATAGTAAAGAAAAGGATCAATGATGGACTATCAGTACACTGGAGAAATGCTTCAATACTGTTAGCTGTTCAATGGGTAGAAGATATGAGACCATTACAATCAGTCATTTGTTCAGACTCAAGCTCTTTATTGACTAGTTTACAGTGCAGCCATTCAGAAAGCAGACCAGACATCCTATTAGAGATTCAACATACACTTTATAGAATAAACATGATGGGACTTACAGTGCATTTTTTATGGATTCCAGCTCATTATGGAGTTAGAGTAAATGAAAAAGCTGATATAATTGCAAAAGAAACTACAATAAATGTATTAGTTGATTTAGATATCTGCTTCTGTCAGTCAGAAATAAAGAGCATCATAAAGCAAGAAGTGAAGAAAAGGTGGCCAAAACAATGGGAGGAAGAAAGGAAGGGAAGATGGTTATATAAAATTCAAAGGAGAGTTGGAGAAATGAGAAGCACTGGAAGGAGTAGGAGAGAGGAGGTGATCATATCAGATTAAGATTTGGGCACACTGGATTAAACAATACTTTTTTTATAATAGGGAAATATATTACAGAGAAATGTGATTACTGTGGAGAAAAGGAAACTATAGATCATGTTAAATTATACTGTCAGAAATATTGGATAGAAAGAAGGAAACTGATCCAAAACCTCAGTAAGATGAAACTGAATCTCATAGAATTACTGCGAAATGACTCAAAAAATGATAGCTATCAGGCTTTATTCCAGCTTTTAAAAGACATTAGAATGTTTTGGAAGATTTGAGGTTTTTTTTGTTGTGAGCGTCGTTCCAGTCCACACTCCACACTAGTCGGTGGCGGTAATGCACCGTTTGTTGTTTGCCAACTGCCAATAAAATTCAGAAGAAGAAGAAGAAGTCCTCTGCCCGAGAAGGATAAGAAAAAGCAGCAGTAGACGAAGAAGAAGCAGAAGCGTGGAGGAAAACAGGACCGTGATGGAGTTCGGGAAGATAAGGCTGAGAAAGTCAGCAGATATTAGTTTACAGAAACAATGTTTCCAAGCTGTCAGGACACATTTTGCCGCGCTGGGGACCAAAGCTGTTCTTGGTAAGAGAAAGTAAAACCTCTCAAACTAACTATGCCAGAACGACGCTAAAGTTAGCATCTAATTCACTGATTTTTCTACACTAACACCATGTTTTTAGAACGCAGTTTGTAATTTGTGAAACGTTTCCTCTGTTTGTGAAAAGAAGGGTAATGTCAGCCCTAGTTCTCAGCATAAAACGAATTGATTGTGTTTACAGTCATGTTGGAGGACTTCTAGCAGATCATGCTGTATGCTATAATTCCAAATATGTGCTAGTGGGAAGTATGGTGACTGGCAGTTTTTAAATATTATTAAAAAACAGGATGAGGAAGAATCATCCTGTCGGTAGCAACAAGAACGTTTATGGATTTTTCTGCTGATTGATTATTGATCTTAAAGCTCTTTCTTCGCCTTCTCTGATCTCAGTAAATCTGGTTGTTTCCTGCAGCTGTTGTATGTCTTAGTGATTGGTCTAACACATTCCTTACATGAAATTAGAGCTTTTAACAGCGGGCCGGTGCTTTGAGTAGAACTCTTTTATAAATAAATTGAGATGTCAGTAGCGTAATGTATAAACAGCAAATTTGGACTGGTGAGTGAATTCATGGCTTTTGTAACTGATGCAGTGACTAATCTTGACTCATTTCTGAAGGAGCCCTTGGTTGTAAAGCACATTGTGGATATTATTCCAAGAAATTAGGTGAAATTCAACTGAAGCATACTTTATTAAACTACATATTTTTTTGCATTGAGACAATATTAGTTAATTTCCCTCCCAAAACCACCAGAATTATCTAGACCTCGACTAGATTGGCCTTATACTGATAGATTATAACCCTGATTGATCTCTATTTGTATATTTTAAAAAGGCAGTTTCCAGTATTTCAATATAGACCTGTACTGTGTAGGACTGTGATTCTAAAACTGTGGTGCCACTGGAGGTAGGCTAATTAGGAAGTCTTCTTTAATAAACTCAGCAAAAAAAGAAACGTCCCTTTTTCAGGACTGTGTATTTCAACAATAATGTTGAAAAAATCCAAATAACTTTACAGATCTTCATTGTAAAGGGTTTAAACAATGTTTTCCATGCATGTTCAATTAATCATAATCAATTAATGAACATGCACCTGTGGAATGGTCGTTAAGACCATAACAGCATACAGAAAGTAGGCATTTAAGGTCACAGTTCTAAAAACGCAGGACACTAAAGAGACTTGTCTACCGACTGGGAAAAACACCCAAAGAAAGATGCCCAGGTCCCTGCTCATCTGTGTGAACGTGCATTAGGCATGCTGCAGGGAGGCATGAGGACTGCTGATGTGGCTAGGGCAATAAATTGCCATGTCCACACTGTGAGAAGCCTAAGACAGCGCTACAGGGAGACAGGAAGGACAGCTGATCATCCTTGCAGTGGAAGACCACGTGTAACAACACCTGCACATCGGTACATCCGAATATAACACCTGCGTGACAGGTACAGGATGGCCACAACAACTGCCCGAGTCACACCAGGAACACACAATCCCTCCATCAGTGCTCAGACTGTCCGCAATAGGCTGAGAGAGGCTCGACTGTAAATTTTTCCCCTTTTTGACAATTTGTTATGATGCGTAACCATGGCAACAATGTGGTTTACAGCCGGGAGCAGCTGATTAACATCGCAAAAGCTGAAATAATACCTCAACTGAAACCACAAATCCCCGATGAGTTGATAAGGAGGAGACGTGGATGCAGAGCAGGAGCGAAAAGGAGACAGAGAAAGAGGAAGTTCAAGCCATCGCTTCCATCGATCATAATGGGCAACGTAAGATCACTGGCTAACACAGTGACCTGAAGGAACTGCTAAACAAGAAAAAAAGAGCCTTCAGGGAGGGAGACAGGGAATTACTGAAGAGTATACAGAAGCAACTTAAGGTCAAGATCAGAGACAGCAAGGAGGCATACAGGAAGAAGCTGGAGAACAAACTACAGAGGAACAATATCAGAGATGTCTGGTCAGGAATGAGAAAGATCACAGGTTTTAAGGACAGGAAAGATTGGATAGATGGAAGTCTGGACAGAGCCAATGAACTGAACACATTCTTCAACAGGTTCAGTTCAGGAACTAGCTCAGCATCCCCCTCTCCTGTTCCCAGCCAAACAGACATCCCACTATCCTCTGATCAACAGCTTTCCTGTTACACCTCGGATGTTTTATCCTTCACCTCAGCCATGGACTCTTCTAATTCCACAAGTTTGACTTCAACCAAGTCAGGAAATGCCGCTACCCCCTTTGCCTCCCCCTCCCACTTGTCTGTCTCCAAAAGTCAGGTGAAGAGGCAGCTGGAGAAACTGAACCGGAACAAGGCTGCAGGTCCAGATGGTGTCAGCCCCAGAGTCCTGAAGGCCTGTGCAGAGCAGCTCTGTGGGATTCTGCAGCACCTCTTCAACCTTAGCTTAACTCAGGAGAAGGTCCCAGTGTTGTGGAAGACATCCTGCCTTGTTCCAGTACCCAAAAGAACTCACCCATCAGTCATCAATGACTATAGACCCGTTGCCCTGACATCCCACATCATGAAGGTCCTGGAGAGACTCCTGTTGGCACCCCTGAGTAAGCAAACAAGAACGTATCAGGACCCACTGCAGTTTGCTTATCGCTGTGGAGTTGGAGTTGAAGATGCCATCATCCACCTACTTCAACCAACCCACTGTCATCTGGACAAAGCAAGCAGCACTGTGAGGATCATGTTCTTTGATTTCTCTAGTGCATTTAACACAATTCAGCCTGATTTGCTTTGTCAGAAACTCCTGAAGACACAGGTGGAGCCCTCAACAATCGCCTGGATCAATGACTACCTGACCAACAGACCACAATTTGTGAGACTGAAGAATTGTGTGTCAAACCAGGTGGTCAGCAGCACAGGAGCGCCACAGGGGACCGTACTCTCACCATTCCTTTTTACTCTGTACACCTCAGACTTCCAGTACAAATCAGAGACCTGTCATCTGCAGAAATACTCAGATGACTCTGCAATTGTCGGGTGTATCAGAGATGGACAAGATGCTGAATACAGAGAGCTGGTGGACCGCTTTGTGAAATGGTGTGGAAACAATCGTCTCACCTTGAATGTGAACAAAACAAAGGAGATGATTGTAGATTTCAGAAGAAACCGGGATAAGTCAAACACTGTTTCCATCATGGGAGAAGAAGTGGAGGTGGTTGAGGAGTATAAATACCTCGGAGTTCACCTTGACAACAGACTGGACTGGAGGCGCAACAGTGAAGCCGTCTACAAGAAGGGACAGAGCAGACTGTACTTTTTGAGGAAGCTTAGGTCCTTCAAGGTTTGCAGCAAGATGCTGCAGATCTTCTACAAGTCTGTTGTGGAGAGTGTAATCTCTTCAGCCGTCATCTGTTGGGGTAGCAGCATCAGAGCCAATGATTTAAAAAGGCTCAACAACCTGATAAAGAAGGCTGGTTCTGTTCTTGGGACAACTGTGGAAAATCTGGAGATGATAATGCAAAGAAGGATTCTTCATAAAATCAAAAAAATTATGGACAACCCTGAGCATCCTCTTCATGAGACAGTCACACAACAACAGAGCGTCTTCAGTCGGAGGCTTCTTCAGTTTCGCTGCAATACAAACCGCTACAGGAAATCCTTCCTGCCCACAGCCATCATTATCTACAACAACTCCTTAAAGAATTGATTATATGAGCTATACCAACACTTAATTTCCCTCTGGGATCAATAAAGTATTTTTGAATTTTGAATTGAATTTGAATTGACTGAGGGCTTGTAGGCCTGTTGTAAGGCAGGTCCTTACCAGACATCACAAGCAACAATGCCGCCTATGGGCACAAACCCACCTTCGCTGGACCAGACAGGAGTGGCAAAAAGTGCTCTTCACTGATGAGTCACGGTTTTGTCTCACCAGGGGTGATGGATGGATTCGTGTTTATCGTCAAACGAATGAGCGTTACACCGAGGCCTGTACCTTGGAGCAGGATCGATTTGGAGGTGGGGGGTCGGTCATGGTCTGGGGCGGTATATCACATCACCATCAGACTGAGCTTGTTGTCATTGCAGGCAATCTCAATGCCTTGCGGTACAGGGAAGACATCCTCCTCCCTCATGTGGTACCCTTTATGCATGCTCATCCGGACATGATTCTCCAGCAAGACATTGGCACCAGCCATACTGCTCGTTCTGTGTGTGAGTTTCTGCATGACAGCAATGTCAGTGTTCTGCCATGGCCAGCGAAGAGCCGAGATCTCAATCCCATTGAGCACGTCTGGGACCTGTTGGATCGCAGGGTGAGGGCTAGGGCCATTCCCCCCAGAAATGTCCAGGAACTTGCAAGTGCCTTGGTGGAAGAGTGGGGTAACATCTCACAGCAAGAACTGACAAATCTGTTCCAGTCCATGAGGAGGAGATGCACTGTAGTACTTCAAGCAGCTGGTGGCCACACCAGATACTGACTGGTACTTTTGATTTTGAGCCTCCCTTCATTCAAGGACACATTATTCTATTGCTGTTAGTCACATGTCTGTGAAATGTTTTTAGTTTATGTCTTATGGTGTTGACTCTTTCAGTGTTCATACAAATATTTACACACATTAAGTTTACTGAAAGTAAAAACAGTTGAAAGTCAGAGGACGTTTCTTTTTTTGCTGAGAGTACAAGTACTGTTATTATGAAGTGTACAAGTAAAGGGCCAAGGCAAAGATGGAGTTTGCACTGGGATAGAAATGAGCTAAGACAACAGAAGTCTCTTGTGACCCAAAAAGCCTGAATTAAAAAGAGGTTTAAACACATGAAAAGTTATGTTGAATTTTGTGGGCTGGAAGAGGAGCTAAAGCTGCAGTCTGGTTATATGTGGTGCCCTTCTTTGGAGGGAACGTATAAAGCCATCATATCTTACACGACCCTTTTGACCATACATGCAGTACTAGTGGATGAAAAAGTTTTGTTAATTTTTTTTTTTCCATTAGTTTTTATTGGGAAACCAAATGATCAGATGCAGCCTAAGTCTTATTGTTTGCTGTTTTAAAATGTTTGTGTTACCTGTAGCATTATATGGGATGAATTGTGCACAGAAGGCTGCAGCATGAGGAAACATTGCTTCTTGGTAGCGATGCAGCAGATAGAGGAACTCTGATTTACTGATGTCAATTCGATCTGATTCTCTTTATGAACTATGATAAACCAGCAGTTGTTAAAACATTTATACAAGCTTCCTGCTGTGAGTGGTCAATAACTGAATGAAATAAATGAATCTCTGACATATTCTTTCCCTATTCTAACCCTATTCTTTCTTCTGGCATTTATCAAATAGAAATAATTTAGGTAATTCTAGGGTTAGGGTTATTATTTTATACCTAAAACAAGAGATGTTTGTCTTTTTTATTTATTTGGTGTATGTAAACTTCTGGTTTTAATTGTATCATCCATGTTACAGCCTTCTTTCATAGGTACAGACAGATATTTGTTTGTTAGAATGATTTAATTTGTGATCTTCTCTGCTGTGGTGTCGTCTGATCTCTGTGGTGCAACAGATCTTCCAACACCGCTCCTTAAAGATCTCCTGCCTCATCTGACAGTATGTCAGCTGGATGAGCTCCAGCCTCCCCTCAATAAGAAAGGTATGGACTCTGTATCTGTTTTCTGCTCTTTCATCTCCAGAAGATCACCACATTGAGACTGATATTATATGAGGGGCATGATGAGTCATGTTAAGTGTATTTCTACATTTCTGTTACTTGTGGTAGAAAGCTGTGTAGTAGTCTGGTGGTTCAGGTGGAAACCACTGATTGTAGACTAATTTATACTAAATATGGTTTTTCCCCTTTTAACACCTTATTCCAGTCCACACTCCATCAGTAGGTGTCAGAAATGCTCTTTTTGTTGTTTTACAACCGCCTTTAATATTAATAATAATTATGATGATAATAGTAGTAATAATAAGTCTCAGACTACTGCACAAACAACACCTACTATTTTGATCATAACGGAAAGAAACTTTTAAAGGAGTCATAACCTAGCATTACCTTGGAATCCCACTCATTATTATAGTCTTTCAGGCCCTTCTAAAAAAGAAAAGTTGAAAAAAAAAACAGTCCCTCTGACCCTTATGTCTGAAGGCATTATTGTCTCGCGAGATCTGATGCGATATTTTGGCTGTCGTAGACGGGCATTGTAATAATGCAAATGAGGGCCGCGTTGATTGGTGGCATTCTAGGTCATTTGTTTGCAGAGTAGCTGCCATTACCCGTGTTGTCCTCAAAGCTACTACTCCCGTAGTAGCAGTTAGCTGCTGTTTGTTCCACAAAGTAGAGCAATAAAAACATAGCCTTACCGTTTCAATTGCAGGCCAGTCTCTGATTGTTGGAATGGCCCCTTTTTCCAAACGGAGCTCTAGTTCGTACTTTGAATCGGAATTCAGTTAATGGCGGCGCACGACTGAACATGAGGGGGAGAGGAGCAGGGCGGGCTTCCTGCAGCATAGGTCTGCGACGTCCACATGTGGTATATCCTTCGCCGACTTGAGGTGAAGTCGGCCAGAAATTTAACATCGCGTATTTGAGTGCGCGTGCACGTGGGCTGGTTGATGAACCCAAGGGTAAACAAATGCTTCAAACAAACGCTATCGGCTTCCCGGCCAGTGTATAATCGTTAGGCAATCATAACATAAATTTTTTCTCCTGGAAAAGTGAAAATTACAGGTCATTCTATAATGATTTAAAATGTTGACTTTACAGTTTAAATCAGATATTTACTTCAGAAATTTTTTTTTTTTCTGTCAAACATCAAATCTTAGTAAACATCTTAGTAAACATATTTTTTGTTTGAGATCAATAAATATTAGGATATTTTTTGTATTTGTGAAATGTCAGAATAAAGAGAGAACTGTTATGTATTTTTTAAATTACTTTAGTCAAAGTCAGAAGTATACATACACTTCCTTAGTATTTGGTAGAACTGCCCTGAAACTGTTTCATGGGGCCAAACGTTTCAGGTTTCTTTCAAGCAGCTTTCTACAACAGTTTACTGGAATCCTGGCCCACTTCTTTTGACAGAACTGGTGGAACCGGGTCAGGTTTGTAGACGTTCTTACTCCTACTCGCCTTTTCAGTGCTGCCCACAATGTTCTATGGGACTGAGTTCAGGACTTTGTGAAGGCCACTCCAATACCGTGACTTTGTTAAGCCTCTTTGTTTTTGTTTTTTAGTTTTTTTTCACGTGTCCTGTTTGGCAGTGTGGAGCTCAGAATTGGTGTCTGAGTACTACACTATACTGCAGCTTTTGCTATAGTACTCCACTTGATATATATGTGTGAAAAATCTTTATTATGAATTGCTGTGGGTTTTATTTCCTGATGTTATGGACAAGGAGACGGAAAATAAATGGGAAGACGGAAAGAAGAGAGGTAGGAAACAAAGTCAAGAGAGAGGGTGAGTTAAAAAATACAAGAAAGGGAACAAAGAAAACACAGGAAAACATCGAAATCCGCTCCATACACACAGGATGGCAGAGAGAGGTGAAAAAACAAAAAAATGAAAAAGGAACATCGACAAAACAAACATTGTGAACTAAGAACTACACAACCACATCACACAAAAATTATATAAAAATACAACGTCACAGAAAAACTCATGGTACCGATTAATCAAGATCTAGTAATGATAACCTCAGCCCAAGAATATATCTGTAAACACCGGAGACCCCACACCTGTGTGTGTGTGTTAGCATGCTCGTGCATATAAGGTTTCTCCATAAGAGTGTTCGATAGCTGGTGTGAGCAGGCATCAATCCGTCTCACAGGAATCGATGAAGACATGAAGGAGATCGGAGCCAAGACGTCCAAAGGACCCCCAAAGCCCCAGGCGGACCAGGTCTGGGCCGACCACATCCCCCCCGCAACGCGCCACCACCACCCTAGGCCAATCCCCCAAAGCCCCACCCCTGCCCCACGTCGGGGTGCCCCAACAATAGCCGCGACGGACGGCATATCCAGGACAAGCTCAGCCAGCACCAGGACATCAAGTTCTACAAGCTCCTGAGTCCTGATCCCGCGCAACGGAGAACGCTAAGACCAGGCGTCCAATAAAGCCCAGGGCCAGTCCAACCGGCCAATGAACCAACCGTGCACGATGCGCACAGAACAATTGATCGAATGAGCCGCCGGATCCGTATCCCACCGAGCCACTGAACAGGCACCATCCAACAAACCCAAACTTGGCACCCCCGAAAGAGGTGCCCCAACCAACCAACCAAAGGAAGACATCAGCCCAGCGCTTTGGCCGACCGACACACTGGTCCCCCCAGGCCCGGCCAGGCACGCACCGGATTGACCACAGACGCACCAGTGGGCAGGGGCATCAGTCACCGGCAGGGAGTGACGGAGGGGAAATAGGCCCCCCATTAGATGTAAGGCCTGAGGTGCGCCAGGTGAGAGGGCAGTCCAAGACCCAACCTGACAGGTAGACAAAGACATACAGACACATTTATACGTTCCCTCCCTCTTAAACACATACACTCTCACTAACACACCAAGACACCCAAGAAATGACACTGTACCCTCACTCACACACCCCATGCACAATTTTTGGTCCCAGTTCCAGGTAACGATGCCATAGTAGAGCAACCATCCCCCGGACCTGGGAGATTGACCCCTTACCTTCTAGGACGGAGACAAGCAGACCGCCAAGGGCCCCATAATGGGGAAGCAGCCCACCAGCCTAGGACCCCGACCCGACCACCTGTTCCTCCTCCGGACCCCAACCCCTGATGGCCCATATCAAACAGGGGTGTGGAAAGACCCCTATCTTTCGTCCTCCCGCTCTAATATGGTGTTGATGCATGTTGTTATAATGTGCATTTAAAACAGAGGGGTGGGATGTGGGGAAGGCAGCCACACATCCTTCAACCCCCACCCTGAGCCCTCAGTGTCTATATGTGGTTTAATAGTGGGCACCGGCACCAGAGGTGAAGCTGATTGAACCGCTCCCCCTCTGGATGCCGAAAAGTGTGCCCACCCCAAAGTCCCTACATGTGTCTCAAGAAAATGTTATAAGTGAGAGTGTTTCCGGAATTGCGCCGCTCAAGGTGGCAGCATGTTGGAGTAGCTCTGTTACTTTGGTTCATATTTTTTTCTTTTTTAAAACTTTAATTCTTCCATTTCTGGTAGAAACATTGTTTTTGTGGACAACTGTTCTCTCTGGTTTTGAATGCTGTGCAGCTGGAAGGATTTTTGCTGATATTTTGTATTTTTGGACATTTGTTATGATGCATAACCATGGCAACAAGGTGGTTTACAACTGGCAGCAGCTGATTAACATCACAAAAGCTCAAATAATACCTCAACTACAGCCACAAAACCCTGATGAGTTGAAAAGAAGAAGCCATAGATCCAGAGTGTCCTCTACATCAGCCTGTCATACAACTACAGAGCGTCTTCAGTCAGAGGCTTCTTCAGATCTGCAGAGCACTACAAGAGATCATCCTTACCCACAGCCATCAGCATCTACAACAAATCTTTGAAGAAACTTGCATAATGAGTTACAACAACATTTAATTTCCCTTTGGGATTAATAAAGGAATTTTGAATTGAATTGAATTGTGTCTAAGTTGTATAGTAAAATTGGGACCCAGACCACCACAGGATAGCGAAGATGGAAACCCCACCTCGCATCCCAGTGATGTGCCCATTCCCCAAGACCCTATATGAGTGGTAAAGTGATGGACCGGGTGGACAGAGGTGTTCGGGAATGGTAAGGGAAGGACTGGGAGACAAAATGCCTTCCCTGGGAGCCAGCTCCCCCACTGACCCCAATAGGCACCACTGTTCACCAGGATCAACCAGGGGAGGGAGGCCTTGGCACGTTCAACCTGGGGCCCACGGCCACAGCACCACCAAGCCCCACGGACCCCAAGGCAGTCCCCCCATCCCAGAAGGAGAGCTATACCCACCCTGACATTCGCTCTACTATCAGAACACAAAAGACACTAGACACCCAGGTTTAGTTCAGCAGATGCCCCCAACCCCAAGAACCCCCCACATCAGCAACAGTATCCCAAACGACAAAACCAAGTGAATATAAGTATCCGGTATATTGCTCTTGCATTGTAAGCAGGTATTACACGACGTAAAACCCATCCTGAACATCCGTTGACCTGTATAGTGTACTCTATGAAGGATTTTGTGTTGTATTAATTGCTTTTATGGTAAAAAAAAGTATCTCAGGGTTTCCATAATAAAGAAGACTTGAGTCCCAGAAGGTGTTTAAGTATTTAATACAAACATGTCTGGCCAGAGCATATGGAGGGGACAGTTACTCGTGAATCACCCTATCCAACCTTTCTAACTAACCGCTTAAATAGTGTTCAGCAATCACTGTTTATCTCTCTAGACGTCTTCTCCAACCTTCACGCCCCGCCTCCGGAGTAACCGTTTCATGCGAGTCTGATATCAACGCATAAAACAGCACATCCGAAGGCCAGACTGTTATCTTATTGCCCCGGCGTCTGTCTCTCTGGTGACCTGACACATATATCTTTATCATAACATTGAGCTGGAACAATAAGCTTGTCATTTTACCCTAGATGCGTTCACTAAACAGAGAATATACACTTAATTCCTAATTGCATAACAATTTTCCACCACATTGCAAATTAGGATTTTTTGTTATTTTAAAGGTTCTTAAACACATCTGAAACCAGGGTTAGGGTTTTGGTGAAAGCTGACTGATAAATCCACCGCCCATTTTGAAATAAGGGTGGCTATTGATTCATCTAATGTAAATAAGGTTTTGTATATTTTAGACAGCAATTTGGGGGGGTTGAGATTAAGAAAATCTAAAACTCTTGCTGGGATTTGTAATTCAACTGCATTGAACCTAAATTTACCTTTAATAATGGATTTAATTCGTTGATATTCTAAGAATTTGTTTTTATCAATTCCATATTGTTATTAATGTATTAAATTAATGTATTAAATAGATACCATACCATACTATTTATTTGATAAAGCCCCTTTAAAAACAGCATGAGAGCTGACCAAGGTGCTGTACAGAGGTAGCACATAAAATTAATAAAAGGATAAGACAAAAGATTAAACAACAAAAACATAGTCGATAGAACAATCAGGAGAAATCAATAAAATAAGTTAAAAACAAACCCTAGCTATAATAGCTAGGCACTAAAAGCGAGGGAGTAAAAGTAAGTCTTTAAGCGAGACTTAAAGACCACAATGGAGGAGGAGAGTCTAATATCCAATGGGAGTTCATTCCAGAGTTTAGGAGCACAGAGTGAAAAAGCTCGTTCACCACGGGTTTTGCAGCGTAGACGGGGAATCTGAAGTGGATGGAGGTCACCCGAACGGAGAGTACTGCCCGGCACATATGTAGTGAGTAGCTCTGATAGGTAGGTTGGGGCTAAGCCATTCAAGGCCTTAAAAACAAACAATAAAATTTTAAAACGTATCCGATAGTGCACAGGAAGCCAGTGAAGTCTTGGTAAAATCGGAGTAATGTGCTGCCGACGGCCCGTATTTGTCATAAATCTTGCTGCCGCATTCTGTATCAACTGGAGGTGGGATAAGGCTGCATTTGAAATACCAAAAAGAATGGCATTGGAGTAATCCAGCCTTGAGGTAATAAAAGCGTGAATGGTTGTCTCAAGGTAGCGCTGTTTCAGAATGGGTTTTAGTTTGGAGAGATGTCTCAACTGATAAAAACAGGATTTAGCCATGTGATTAACATGGGAGTCCATTTTTAAAGCTGATTCTATTTTAATACCGAGATTAAGAATTGTTTGTCTAATTTTAAAGCAACACTAAAGAGTTTATTTTTTTACCTTAAAGTAATGTTTCCGAACTCGTGTCAGTGGTTGATCAACTCATAACAGGGTGAAACGGCACTTCTGCATTCGCTTTTAGGCCCTCTATCGGCTATAACAGCACTATGTAACTTTGGGTCATCGGGTAGCGGTTTTGTAGTTCAAATGCGACTTGCTTTACGGCAGGCTTCACAAAAGCCGGTAGGTGCAGCGTCCTGCAAGGCTCTCAGGGGGGAGCATACTCGGCAGGTACATATACATGGAAGATACCTAGCAGCAGGTAGCTTGAACAATTGTCGTCATAACTGAGGCGAAATTGTATTCATCTGTACACCGCTGTTCTGACTATCTTTGCTACCCGCATGCATATTTCGATGTTGCGTGACAATTTGCTTACTCAGCAAATCTGTCATCAAGAATTCCTACCTGGAAGATCCATTTAGTCTTGTTTTATTTCTTTGAAGTTTACGGTGAGTTTTATTCAAATTATTTTATTACTGGCTAATTTTTATTCAAAATATTTAGGCTTTCCTTAAGCTACTAGTTTCAAGTTTACATGACAGCCCTTGTATGTTAGTTTCACTTTTGTGATATCGTTACACTGCATGTAAACAAGTCCCATTAATTAGTCGTACAGTAATTGCGGTGTATTTTGCGGGCTATTTGTGCTTATAATCGTACTACATTTTAATATTTTGGAGTAATAATACTGCCATCTGCTCTACGTCTTACTGGCTTGGTATATATTCATTAGCTGCTTTACAAACTAACAGATTTCCAGAGTGTGCTATTCATCTATAGGCCTTTTTAACAGGTAGGATATTCTGATCATGGTTTTTAGTGCATCTTTATGTGGTAGTTTTAGTTTTATATTAAACGGGTAGCATGTTCTGTGGATTGAAAGAAAAGTTGTCGTTATTCATAATTTTTTGCTATGTTAGGCATTACTGCTAAACTGCCACTTCAATCCCGTCACTTGAAAAATATTTTCCGATGATTATGTTTAACATCAAAGCTAACAGTTGTTGTTTTCTGCATGTAAACATACTTTTCCAAGGGTAGCACTGACAGATGCGCGCTACGGTAAGACATTCTGAGGAGGTAGCACAGATCGTCAGAACAGTGCTGTCAGCCATATAATAAAAGAAATTAGACCGTATCACGTTATAACGTAGCTCTACACCGCCGTACATATGACATGCTGAAATATAGAAAATGTACCTGGGATGAAGACATTTGACACAAAGGCTGCCCAAGACGTGAAAATCTGTAACGTTAGAGGGTATCGCTTGTAAATGTGAATCCCCTGGTGTAACCATAACAGATTAAACGACAGTAGTAGAAAACAATACATTTTTCCGAACTGTAGGGGGACCCAGAGAGCAAAACTTACTTAGTGTTGCTTTAAAAGGAAGTGCAGAGAGATCAAGAGCAGAGGAGGATGAGCCATTGGGAGTAAAAACGATAAACTCAGTCAGATAAACTCACTTATGTTCCTGACTTAGCAACTTTTATGTTTGTTAATTCAATTAATTGTTTATGCTCTCTCTCACTCTCTCTTTTACTCACTCACTCACTCACTCACTGACTCAATCACTCACTCTTTGGACAGTGCTTGTGTCCAGTGGTGAAGTTATTTGTTTGTTAATGAAATACTGTTATTATAGTGTAAAATTGCACTTTATTATTACACATTGTGTAGCTGTTCATGCTAAAGGTCCACTCTGTCTTTAATTTTTATGTAATTGTTACTCTTTGACATATTGAGTAAAACCTATGGACCAAGGCATGTTGTGACATCTTGATTAATCCAAGTCCTAGAGTTCCCTCTTACTTGAATGTAGCTCACTCACTTGCCCTAACAAGGGCATGCACACTCACATACACCTACAGAACGTCTCCTGACTTTCTCTTTCTCGCTCTCTCTGTTTCTCTATCTCTCTCCCTCCCAGCGTTGAAATTAAGTTATAATTACCTCATTAAATTGTGATCAAATGTTATTAATTCATTTTGGAAAGATAGTTTATGTTTTACTTGTCACTTTACTTAACACTTTACACTGCTACAGTTGACGTTTGAAGCCGTGCTGGTAGTAAAATAGGTTGTAAAAAGGTAGTAAATTCAATTTAAGAATCTCTGTATTAACCCTGTAATGGCTTCTCCTCCCAGAGGAACCTTTCAGCTCATGGTGGTACAGGACTGGTTTTACTGTGGATAGTCACACTGTCCTGGGGTTGATTTGCACTTTATGCACCCAAAAAAAAATTCCTCTCTAGGATCCAGAATCTGTCTCCTTCCAGAGCGGTATGATGGTTGGACATTCCCATGTTTTTATACTTGCTTATTTTTTTTCTTGAACGGATGAATGTGGGACCTTCAGGCATCTGGCAATTACACCTAAGCATGAGACACACCGGTGGAGGTTCCCAAATTTCTTTTCCTGATGTCTTGTTTGACTTCTCTTGATTTTACCATGATGTCAAAGATAGAGGCTCTGTGTTTGGGGGATGCCTTTATATGCATCCACAGGGGATCCACCAATTAACTCAGATGGACTCAATCAGAAGCTTCTTAAGTCTCTTTGGCGCTGGACTTGGCTCCTGGTCTTTGTGCGCTGCGGGGTGCTGGGTTTGGGCGTTTGGCCGGGGTCAGTCGGACTTGCCTGTGGACTGGCCAGGTAGTGGGCGTGCAGGGCGGGTGGGTGTTTCGCTGGGTTTGGTCACTTGCTGAGCCATCGGACAGCGGTGGTTGGTCTGCAAGGGCTGAGTATCGGCCAAGGAATGGGGGTGGTGGATGTCCGCCTGGTGGGTTGGCTCCCCGAAGCTGGGGTTTTGGGCGTGGGGGCCTTTGATGCGCAGGTGGGGCTGGGGGCCTCCTTTGCTGGCGGGAGGCTGTTGCTATCTAGCGACAGGTGCTCTCCCCCTATGGGGTGTACTTGGACGGGGGGGAGGGGTGTGCGGGAGAGCCGGGGCTGAACTCAACCTGCGTGTCTAGTGTCTTTTGTGTTCTGATAGTAGAGCGAATGTCTGGGTGGGTATAGCTCTCCTTCTGGGATGGGACTGGGGGGACTGCCTTGGGATCCATGGGGCTTGGTGGTGCTGCAACCGTAGGGCCCGAGTTGAATGTGCCAAGGCCTCCCTCCCCTGGTCAACAGGGGTGCCTATTGGGGTCAGTGGGGGAGCTGGCTCCCTGGGAAGGCATTTCTCTGTTATTCCCTCACCATCCCTGAACACCTCTGTCCACCCACTCCATCAGTTTACCACTCATATAGGGCCTTGGGGCATGGGCACGTCACTGGGGTGCGAGGAGGGGTTTTCATCTTCCCTATCCCGTGGCGGTCTGGATCCCAATTTACTGTACAAATTCGACACTCCAACTTATAACATTTTCATGAGACCCACATGTAGGGGCTTTGGGGTGGGCACACGGCATCCAGAGGGGAATCTGTTCAATCAGCTTCACCTATGATGCCAGTGCCCACTGTTAAACAGCATATAGACACTGAGGGTTTGGGGGGAGGGTTGGGGGATGTGTGGCTGTTCTCCGGGTCCATGGCCGGGCCCGCCCTGGCGTAGCCGGTTGCCAGCAGAGCCCATGGGCTCGCCACTGCGGCCCCCGGGCCCTTGCATTGTAGCTGCTGGATGTTCTCCTGGGATTCTCCTCTGCTCCTCTCTTGGGGAATGTGGTCGGTCCTGCGCTGGTCCGCCTGGGGCTCCTGGGGTCTGGGGATCCCTTGGACATCTATGGCTCTGATCTCCTTCTTGTCTGCGTCGATTCCTGGGAGACTGATCGATGGCTCCTCACACCAGCTATTGAACACTCGTATGAAGAAACCTTACATACACCAGCATGCTCTCACACACACACACACACGCAAGTCTGTGTTGCTACCCATATTAGGACTTTGTATTGACTTCTGTTAATTTTAATAGTTGCATTTATGCCTTAACCAAAGCCTTACCCATAACCCTAACCATTACCAGTTATTGCCTAACCTTAACCAAAACATAATTCACACCATACCTCTAAACCTAACCCCTAACCCTAAAAAAGGGGGTCCACCATATTAGGACCAGGCTTTGATCCCTATAAGGTCCATCGGTCTTAGGTTAGCGAATATGCCAGGGAAGGTCCTAAATAGGATAGCTATACAAGAAAACGAACACACACACCCATACACACACACACACACACACATAGGTGTGGGGTCTCCACTATTTACAGATACATTCTTGGGCTGAGATTATCTCTACTAGATCTTGATTAATTGGTATTATGAGCTTTTCAGTGGCATTGTTCTATTATATCCATTTTTGTGTGATGTGGTTGTGTAGTTCTTCGTTCACATTCTTTGGTTTGTTTTGTCAAGTTTCCTTTTTCGTTTTTGTTTTGTTTTCCCCTGTGTGCAGTCCTTTGGGTATGGAGGCAGACTTCGATGTTTTCTTGTGTTTTTTTTGTTCCCCTTCCTCTCTTGTATTTTCAACTCACCCTCTCTTGACTTTTTGTTTCCTACCTCTCTTCTTCATCTTCTTTCTTTCTTCCCCTTTATTTTCCGTCTCCGTGTCCAGAACATCAGAAAATAAAACCCACAACAATTCATAATAAAGATTTCTCACACGTATATATCAAGTGGAGTACTATAGCAAAGGCTGTAGTGCTCCATTTGTGAAAGTAAATCTGTTGGGCTTCTACTTGGTACTCAGGCACCAATTCTAAGCTCCACAGTGCCAGACAGGACACGTTATAAACAAAATGAAATAAAAAAAGAAGCTTCCTAAGTGATAAATATATAACAATTCTCTTTTTTCTGACATTTCACAAAATAAAAAAATATTTTAATATTTATTTATATAAAACAATAAAAGTTTCCTCTGATGTTTGACAGTAAAGATATATATTTTTTCTTTCCCTTAAGTGGATGTAAATACCTGGTTTCAACTGTAAGTTAAGTTGAATAAAGTTAGCATAGCGCAAAGGTATAGAACTGTACAAAGTTAAGTTCTGCCTAACAGTCTAATCGAGTGACTAAGAAAAATGGTAAATGGCCAGTACTTGTATAGTGCTTCACACTACACTCAGGCATTCACCCATTCACACACTGGTGATGGTAAGCTACATTGTAGCCACAGCTGCCCTGGGGCACACTGACAGAAGCGAGGCTGCCGAACACTGGTGCCACCGGGCCCTCTGACCACCACCAGTAGGCCGAAGAGTGAAGTGTCTTGGCCAAGGACACAACAACTGAGACGGACGGAACTGAGACGCCCTCACGCCTTACATGACGAACTCCTAACTCCTGTGCCACAGTCACACAAAAATTTTCTAAAAGGACCCCGTTCCCTTAGTAACAGGATTAAATTTGTTCATTTCTTGTCACAAATAAATGTACTGCATTGTTTACACATGCTCAACAGATCCATATATATAAGTTGGGTAAATTAATAGTTTTGGTGTTAAAGCTTCATCCCACTGTTTGTTACAATCTGAGACTGCAGTGTGTTTAGATAAAATTGCAATTGTGTGGTGTACCTCTGCCTGGACCCCCAAAGAAAAAAAAATCTAGTCACACTCTTGAGAGTAGGGACACCTATGTGTATCAGAATCTTGGTATTTATTGCAATGACAGTATAAGAAACCATAAAAAAGGAATTTCTATAGTCATTTTTGCTAGAATCTATAACTGCACAGTGATGTCCAAATCATTCCTCCAGGGCCGGCGTCTTGTCTGCTTCTGGTTTAACAAAAATCTGAATGTAAAAAAAAAAAAAAAAAAAATCA
This sequence comes from Valencia hispanica, assembly GCA_963556495.2. Classification (NCBI taxonomy): domain Eukaryota; kingdom Metazoa; phylum Chordata; class Actinopteri; order Cyprinodontiformes; family Valenciidae; genus Valencia; species Valencia hispanica. The sequence continues at coordinate 206,829 of OY747705.1, read as the reverse complement.
GACTTATACGTCTTGTTACATTAAAATGTTTTTCATTTGTGTTTTTATTCCACTGTTTTTGTGCTTTTGTTTTTAGAACTTCAAGATTTCCTATGAACAGGATAAGGGCATAATTAATAAACTTCATTATTCTGAACTGAATTAATGTGTCAGTAGCTAGCCCCTCCATTACTTGATTTGTTGCTGAGGAGAACATTGGAATCATTTTTTTGGGAGCAATAAACACCTGAAACATTAAGGGCCACTGACCCCTGCAGGCTGGAGATATAAACTACTTTAAACTCCAGAGCCTCACTAACAAATATTGCTCTAATGATAAAGCTTGCCCATTTTAGAAAAAGGTACATCAAAACAATTCAATTCCTTTTCATCATCTTGAGGCACTTTACGTAACAAATGGGTCCAATTCATATCCAACTATAATGTAACAGACTTAAGAATCAGTAGGTGGTAAAATACCAAGTAGTAAAAGGTTTTCTATGTAAGGAAACCAGGAGGTTACTTTGTTTTGCTACATTGCATGGTTCCCCTAAACAAGCAAGGGTTACCTTGGAGAGGAATGACTTTCTTTAAACAAAAAGAGTTCAACAGAAGCAGGATGAATGTCCATCTCTATGGGAAGCACTGGGTCAGCAGCAAAGTCAATGGTAGCAACGTCGACAAATAATGCAACATGGTTTATAACTTCCAACACCGCTTACTAAGCAGTGCCTTTAGTCATATACTGAAACATAAAACTGCATATTTCTGATTTCATAGACCCAACTATGAAAAATTAGTTTGAATAGCTTAAGTTAAGATTTTCAATTAGGAAATTTTTAGCCATCGTCACATGGATAATAAAAAACCCGCATGAAGTGCTTCTTAGGTGTAGAAGAGTGTAAAAAACTCCGGTGCTCTTCACTTGAGGGATCCATATAAAACTTGAGAGGGGGATCTGAGGCACTCAGGAGAATGATGATTAAAAAGCCTTTATTGGTCAATGGCTAGTCAGATAAAAACATGCCACCAAGGTCTTCGTCAGGGTGAGAAATGTTTGTCAGATCACTTCCTTGTTAAAACAGGTAATCTATGACAGCTGCTCTGGATGAGCAGGTAGAAAGTCACATGATCAGTATTTCCAACAATTGAATGATATGACTGGCCTAGTGCCACAAAAATACTTCTACATTATCATTAATCTATTGAATTTGACAAATAAAAAGCATCTAACTCTATAGGAGGATCTTTGTTGATATGGTTGTGGGCATGCGCAGGTGGTTGGGTGGCAAGAAAACACAAAAATGGCAGGCTGTATAGAGGCGAAAAATGTTTTTAAGAGAGTTAGCGGGCGAAATCCCTAATATTTACACACTTTAGCGTCTGAAGACAGGAAAAGGTTTACAAAGAAGCTTAAAATTTGCATTGATGACAAAATCGAGATTATTCAAAGCGCCTATGAGATCTGGGATGTTCAAAAACGTTGGTCTGATTCGCCGATGTCTTGGCCACAATCGGCTGGGGAGACATTTATTCCTACCTAATAGAAAGCCCTGGACCATTTACTCATGACAAATTAAAGGCTTTCAAAAGTCTGGAGGCCTACGATTACTTTATTTCAAGAAAACTTGAGCCCATCTCTTCTACGAAACAGAAAGCTGTGGTCCTCCTGAAAGCAGAGGTCAGACCTGGCCAAGCAGAGTCTCAGCATGATTCACATTTCCCGTGGGTGATCGCAAAAAGAGAACGGCGAAATCCTCACTTCTCACTGCGACTGGAAAGCTGGGTAAATCTTCATTGATTAGTGTCTTTTTTTATTTTTGTAAATGTAGTCGCTGTTGTACAATTTTAGTAATACAGTAACATGATCATTTTAATGGGGTCTGGTCTCTGGTGAAAAACAGAATATCACCACTTACACCGTTCTTCTTTTAAAGTCACTTTCAGTCTCGGAGAAACTTGCAGTCATGTAGCGGCTTTAAGGTTTAAAGTAGAAGCAGCTGTCAGGATAGGACTAACAACTGCTGCACGTACCAGTGAAGCTTGCTGGTATCAAAGCACTGCTGCACAATATATTTTTTAATTCTAAGATTAAAAAGACATTGACCCTCTATTAATGTGATTTAGGTGAAAAAATAGATGTTTTCATCTGAAATTATAGAAATCTAGAAATGAATGCTGCAGGAATCCAGGCTTTCTTCACATCGTCCGGGTTTAATCTCCTTATTGCCCGGAGGAATCTCTTTCGTTTTTCGTGATCCTTTTTGGAGGGAATTCAAAAAAAACTTTTATCTGGCTCCCAACATGCCGTACAATTAACCACACAGCAAGAAAGAACCATCAGCTTTGCTAAATCGTCCTTGAAAGATGCAAAACAATAGAAGTTCAGTTAAAATAAGCTGCTTCCTGCCACACAGTACCATGATGCATTGCGAGAAAACATGAACATTGACGTCACAAAAGATCCTCCTATACAAACATCTTATGAGCATTGGACTAGACGGTAGATAAACAACTAGTAGATAAAATACACTTTTTACTACAAGGTATAACAGACAACAGAGCTTAAGGAAACTGGTGATTACAAAAAAGGAGAGAAATCCAGTTCTCCATTCAGAATTGGGTAACAGCTAGCTTTCAATGTATAAGTCCAAAATGATTCCCCTTGCAGAAGTTTTTTTATTAGCCTATTGACTTTACCCTTATCACACGATGTCCAATTACACTTATTGCGCCCCCCCCCCCCCCAGAAAATTGCAAATGTTATAATAATACCCATCCTCATGTCTTTTTTGATGAAGCTTAGTTCCAACGTTGTTCCTTTTTCAGGCTTATCCACATATTCTGGATGGGTTGAAATCCTTCAGGACGTGGTTGGCCCGAGCCGTGTAGGTGTCCTGCTGCCTTCTTGCAAAGTTTTAACATTGTAAATGTATAAATGTGTATCTTAGCACATGTGCTTTCTCTCTTTTGTTACATTTCAGGCGTTGGACTTCAGAACAGAAGAGGAAGCCAAACATGAAGTCATGTTGAGGCTTTTTACAAGTGTATTCTATGGACTGAGAAACAACTATGTCTTGAAAAACAGCTCAAATTTAAAATCCACATCATTCTTGACTACTGCAGCCAAAAGTGTTGACCATTTTATACTCATTCCATGTATGCATCAGGCCCTTCAAGCTTTAACTGCTGATCAGCAGCCTCTTCTAACGCTGTTAGAGAAGCATATAAAAAGTATTCATGTGAATCACTTGTTATTACCAGTGAGGAAAACACAAAGTGCACTATATGTCCTCCATCGCCTGCTAGACCATGGGGTCACTACAAACCTGGTTGTAAGCATCGATTCTCCTCTGGACCTGGCCTGGCTCCTGCATGGACGCGGATCCCAGTATGTGGACCCGGAGCTAAAAAAACTGATATCCTGCGTTCAAACCTCTTCAGGCAATGTATACGCAACCAGTTATAGTCCAGATGTTGAATCCACAGCTTCAGGCAACCAGAAGGATCATGTCATTCCCTGCAAACGAGCCAAGCTCTACTCTGAGTCTGTGGAGCAGAAGGAGGACCAATCTGGAGTAGCAAACGTTACTTTGGACCCGCAGCTTCTCTGTCATGCCTTTAGTCCCACAGATGGAACTTGCACATTTGGACAGATTACCCATCTGGAGATCAGAAGCTGTGGACCAGATTCTCTCAAGGTCCTGGGTTTTTCCTTGCCCACATTTTTCTGCCTTCAGTCTTTAACTCTTCACAGCATATGTAAGTTTACCTGGAATCTGCCAATATAAATGGGGTTGGTACAGGACCCTCTTGTCTTGGAGCTCAACTCATAGAAACAGTTTAAATGCTTTAGTTTTTAGAACTGTGATAAAGGCATAGTGAAAACAAAGTCTATCCTAGTCTATTTAAGGCGTTCAAACACATAGTGTAGTCAACGATGTCATTGTTTGATAAAGATAAACTAAGAGAAAAGCTGTGTGTAAGAAACTGATTCCATCATTGCTGCTTCCACAGTCAGGGAAGAGTCATCATCCATCTAGTAATGCAGGAGTTCTGGCAGTTTGCTTTCACAAGTGGAAAACAGTTGGGATGGTTGCATGAACTGAATTGTTTTGCCAATTGTTCTGGGAGTGACCCTCACACCAAATTCACCTAAAGGTCAAGATGTGTTCAAAAAAAAAAAAAAAACCCCAAGAGCTCTATCAGACTTTAAAGACCTGGGTTAGCTTGTGAATTGATCCAGTTCAAGTGAAAGTGTCTCTTAAAGAATATAGCAGCACATTTTAGGTTTGCACCTGCACTGTAGGACAGTTGGTAGCACGGTTGCCTTGCATCAAGAAACCTTTTGGTTCGTATCCCAGCATGGGTCTTTCTGCATGGAGTTTGCATGTTCTCCCCGTTCATGCATTCAATTCAATTTCAATTCAGTTTATTTATATAGCGCCAATTCACAACAGATGTCATCTCAAGGCACTTAACAAGAAGTCATTTCAATACATTTATACAAACATTCCAATCAGTTAAAAAGTTTCCTATTTAAGGAATCCCAGCAGATTGCGTCAGTCATTGGCGTGAGGTTGGGCCCCATTCAATTCAGTTCAAAAATACTTTATTGATCACAGGGGGAAATTAAGTGTTGTTGTAGCTCATACAATTCATTCTTTGAGGAGTTGTAGATCATGATGGCTGTGGGCAGGAAAGATTTCCTTTAGCGGTCTCTGTTGCAGCGAAACTGAAGAAGCCTTTGACTGAATGATAGTCTCATGAAGAGGATGGTCATGGTTGTCCATAATCTTCTTGATTTAATGATGAATCCTTCTTTGCATCATCATCTCAAGATGTTCCACAGTTGTCCCTAGAACAGAACCAGAACCTTCTTCATCAGCTTGTTGAGCCTTTTTAAATCCCTGGCTATGAGTTCTGTTCTGAAATTTTGTTGGTTCTGTTCCATAAAATCAAACAAGCATGTAACAGAAAATAAATGACTGCCCACCGACTCTAGACAGCAGTCGGCAGCCATTTTAAAACTTTATTTTGGGTTTGAAAGAAATGGTCCAAAATATTCATGTGCCTTGTTTTTACTCATTTCAGCCACAGAGAGGTGCAGTAAAAAGTAGGAATAATCTCCTTTTAAAGCCTACCTACTACCCTGGCATAATAAACAATTAAACACATTGATGGAAACGACTGTTCCTAATTGCATTGGCCTACTTAGTAGTTTATACTGGATATTTTAGAGAAGCTTTCATTTATTGACTGAAAACCCAAATGTTTTTATATAATTCAATCTAATGTAAAATAAATCTGTTAAAGCCATACTCTGCAACTTTCACGATATTTGCTCTCTGTCGCCCTCTTCAGGCTTGGTGCACAACATCACTGTCGTAAAATCAAATCTCTGTCCTTCATAAGAGGCATGTTTCAATGGTTGCTTTCCAAATTGCTTGCCCAAACAACAAACAAGCCCTGTTTCAGTTCGCAATTCAACTTTAACAATCGGGATAATTTAGAGTAAAGACCTCACAGCTAGGTATTCAGTTTGTGGGGGAGGTCCGGGTAATTGGAAAAACAGTGGGATTAGATGTAGAGAACGTCTAAGCGCTACGTAGCAAACACCTCCCGAGCATCACATTAGCCTCTAGATGGCTAACGGAGATCGACTCGGTTGTGTAATTCACATTACTACTGTAAGGCATACCGTGCAAACGATGTTCATCCACCTTCACACATTGAATAAATAGCTTTCTCAGGACTGTATAACAACATCATGCTAGACCAAACACTATAACCCCGGTAAAATCATTGATTACTTACCTATCCATTACCAGCACGGCTGGTACATCTACAGTCTCTAAACAGTGAGGCTGTATGACTCTGCCGTAAAGCAGAACACTTCCGGCGGCGGGTCGCCACTGAAAAGTTCTATAGCGCAGAAAAAAACCAAGGACCCCTGTAAGGTGGTGATAACTCTAAAAATGAACATAATAGATGATAAAATTCCACTATAACTTTTGAAAAAAACATAATATTAAGGTGTAAAAGTTGCGGAGTATGCCTTTAACCTGTGACCTGAATTAACCTAAAGATGTTTTAGTTTATGGAAATGAAAAGCTTTATTCTGCCTCCAGCAGAAAAAATATATATAAATGAGATATTTATTTTGTTGTGCAGCCATCTTCAGGAAGTCAGATGTGTTGGACTTTGCTGCAGCACTGAAGCAGCTTTCTGACAGCTCCTGCAGCAGCCTTCTTCATCTCAGCATTGGCCCCTTGCCACACATTGGTCTCATGAAGACCCTACTGATTGCAAGCCCAAAGCTGACATCCCTATGTGTGGAGTTCCAGACGGTTATATTGGGACCGCAGTTTAATCTGGATCATCTTGAGACTGCTGAGCCAGACATGTCAGGTGCAGTGAGCAAAATTAAAAATGTATGGCTCCTGCTAAACCCATATGTACTCATTTAATACTGAGCAGAGGGCACTTTTCCTGTGAATGATGATGTGGAGCAGGGGTTCATTGTTTTATCTTAAATATTACTGAATATATATTTTTAGAAACAAGCTGAACTTTTTCCAGTTTATGGTTAATTGTTTAAAAATAAGCCCAATCTTAGTTCTTCCTGGCTTGTTTTCTGCAGAGCTTCGTCTGGAGAAGCTAACTGTGAAAGTAACCCAGCTCCAAACAGATCTCCACTTCCTAACGTCTGTGCTGAGACGGTCCCCACATCTCACCTCACTTCACATAGCAGGAATGAGGCTACCCACTGGTTCCAGTCAAAGCCAGCTCCTCAGCACTCTCTCAGGTAAAAACGGTTAGTTATTGGCTTCTTCATAATTAAGTTCGCCCGCTTGTTGTAGTTGAATAACCAATAAATGAACAAATCCCAGTTACATATCTCCGATGAGGACATCCACCTAGTGTTGTGACACGTTCTTTTAATTGAAAAATCATGAAAACAAATCCCTTCCCTACCCATCTTTATAAGAAACAGGTGAACATGCGTGCAATTATTCATTTAAATATGATGCATATAAACTGTCACAGAACATTTAGCACTTAACATTTGTTTGAAATTTATTTTTTAAACTTTTGAATAAAATCAAACAAAAAACTCCAAAAAACCATAGGTGGAAAAATCAGAAAATACCTGCTGGAAGTTCTCTCATTATTGCGCTGTTGTTTTTGTTTTTGTTTTCTTCTTCAGAATAGAGAAAATGGCTAAGAAAGCAGAGAAGTCGTCCATTTGCCTTCAGCTTAGCTCTTACCCTGCTTTCCACTGGATGTGTAAGCGGCGCGTAACGTAATAGACTCATTTTACTCGCGAGCTCAGCAGCGTGTCCCTTTCCACCAGGTTTATAAATTTGTATTACTTGTGAAAGCATTCCACACAGCTCATCCTGGGAGATCAGGAAATCACAGGAGAATTGCAATTTCATAACTTAAAGGGAAGTATGTAGGGAGAAAAACGTAATTCTATGTTAATAAGTATCATAAACTCACCATCCACTCATGTGCAATTAGCAAATACAGCAATTACTACAGAAGCTGATTTAGAAGAGCAAACATATTCTTTGCATTTGAATGAACCAAAAAAAATCCTCCTCCCACTTCGAATAAAATAAGATTTCGGGGGGGGTTTTCTCCCCCCGCTACAGCTATTTTACTGCTATCCAAATCTCTCTCCCTGAGTGCTTTGCTAACTCCTAATAAGACAGCTACAAAACTTACTAGGCACCCCTTCATGCACTGTGATAGACGAACAAAATATAACGTACATGCTGATGAGTTCAAGGGCATCACGTAGGTTAGAGTGAGCACCATACACATTTTTTTCTTTTTTTGGACAATTACATTTTTACATAACTCCCAGTGTAGGAGCACTAATTTGTTAAATACTTTATCATATATTTTGTCCTATTTGATTACTGTTTAAGAATATCATGACGTTCTACCCACTAATGTATGGAACAATTAATGATGACAGTCATTTTTGTAGTAAAATTCAAAGTATAACTGGTAGTTGGTGGCTGTTTTCACCTTGGTTCCAGTAGATCAACTAGATCTAGTAATAAAACTGGACGTGTTAAAGTATGAAACATGTTGGAGTGTTTAGAATGCTGTTACAGTTTTTCTACAGTTAAATTAAGTTTTTTATATCACAGTATATTGTCTTACTCATAGTTTCACAATATATCGTATCGTCTCCCCTGTATTGTGATACATGTTGTATCGCCAGATTATTTTTACCAATACACATCCCTAACATATTCAGTACTTCATTTTCATTCATTTTAGTGGAGAATCTGAACAAACTGATCAGAGAATCCACATTGTGCCATCACACATCAAGCAGATTAATAAATTACATGTATAGTAAACATTTCACCTGCTGTGGCTGAATGCTCTGCAAAGAGTTGAACTTCACTCCGCCTGGGTGTTATGGAGGCTGAATCGCCACTTCATCCATAGGGTTAAAATCAGGGAACATTTCTGCAATTGAAGTGATCAGAAGTCATGCTCTTTTTTTTTCATCAGTAGTTAAGCTGCAGCGATCTGTCAAAGAAGCCTCCATAACTTTGTTGTGCTGTCAGCTCCCAGTTAGCGAGATGCATTGAGTACGGTGTCCAGGTCTGTGATCATTCTCAGACACTCTCATGAGAATCTTTTCTTGATTAATTTAGTTACCTGAACTCTGTGCGTAAAGTTGGAAATGTCTGTGCATTTGAACCAAGTAGTCAGAGGTTTTAATATTAATCTGTCAAAACTGCTGACGGCCTTCAGATTGTTCCATCCCCGTTTAAAGAAACCGGTCAAGTACGGAAGATATTTGGTTAACCCCTGCTCCCTTCCCACTAGGCTGGACAATAATTCAATATCAATATATACCGCGGTATACTTTTATTCAATAACGGTGATATGAGTTTTAAAGACATTTCCGGTAATTCGATATACATTACAGTAAATAAAATTTTTTTTTTATTATTATTTACTAAATGATTTTTTTGGGCTCCAGTGGCCTTCATATGACAGTTACTTGACAGGAAAGAGAGAGGAGGGAATGAATATACATTACAGTATATAATTACAGCATTTCACTGACTGACGTTTCACGGTGTTAACGAGCGCAGCCGATTCAAGCCGAACAGAAAGAGCCACGACACATTGGCTACGTGAGTGATGAGGATGTAAGGCAAGGCAAGGCAATTTTATTTGTATAGCACACTTTTAACAGCAGGGTAATTCAAGGTGCTTTACATGATTTGGTGATTTAAAAGAAACAAATAAAAGAAACACACATTACAAATTATACACAATAAAGCAAGAGAAAAAAAAAAAAAGCAAGAGAGCATGAACACATTTCATACATATAACATCAAGCATTTACTAAAAGGCAATTCTAAACAGATGGGTTTTTAGTCTCGATTTAAAGCAGTTCAGAGTTTCAGCAGCTCTACACTCGTCAGGAAGTCTGTTCCAGATAAGGGGAGCATAGAAACTGAAAGCTGCTTCTCCATGTTTAGTTCTGAGTCTAGGGATGTTTAGTAGGCTAGAGTTGGAGGACCTGAGTGGTCTTGGTGGTTGGTACCATGACAACAGGTCTTCAACATATTTTGGTGCTAAGCCATGTAATGATTTATAAACTAGTAAAAGTATTTTAAAGTCTATTCTCTGAGCTACAGGGAGCCAGTGTAAGGACTTTAGAACTGGGGTGATGTGCTCTACTTTCCTGGTTCTAGTGAGGACGCGAGCGGCAGCGTTCTGGATCAGCTGCAGCTGTCTGATTGACTTTTTAGGCAGACCTGTGAAGATGCTGTTTCAGTAATCAATCCGACTAAAGATAAACGCATGGATGAGTTTTTCTAGGTCGTGTTGCAAAATCAGTCCTTTAATCCTAGAGATGTTCTTCAGGTGATAGAACGCTGACCTTGTTATTGCCTTTATGTGACCCTGGAGGTTCAGGTCTGAGTCCATGACTACACCTAGGTTACGAACCTGATCAGTAGTTTCTAGCTGTATTAATTGAAGCTGTGTGCTGACTCTTGGTCGTTCCTCCTTGGGTCCAAAAATAATCACTTCAGTTTTGTTTCTATTCAGCTGGAGAAAGTTATGGCACATCCATCCATTTATTTGGTCAATGCATTGATTTAGGGTTTGAATGGGTTCAGAGTCACCTGGTGACATTGTAATGTAGAGCTGAGTGTCATCTGCGTAGTTATGGTAGCTAATGTTATTGGTCGCTATAATCTTGCCTAGTGGGAGCATGTAGATATTAAATAAGAGGGGCCCCAGGATGGAGCCCTGGGGCACCCCACATGTGATTTCTGTTCGTTCTGATGAAAAGTTTCCTATTGAAACATAGAAGTCCCTGTTCTTTAGGTAAGACTCGAACCAGCCAAGTACTGTACCAGAGAGTCCGACCCAGCTCTCCAGTCGTTCCAATAAAATATCATGATCAACAGTGTCAAATGCTGCACTGAGGTCCAACAGAACCAGCACTGTGGTTCTTCCACAGTCTGTATTTATGCGGATGTCATTAAATACTTTGACGAGGACAGTCTCGGTGCTGTGGTGAGCGCGGAAACCAGACTGAAAAGCATCAAAACGGTTTGTCATTGTTATGAAGCCATTTAACTGCTGAAACACAGCTTTTTCCATAATCTTACTGATGAATGGGAGATTAGAGATTGGCCTGTAGTTCTGCATTAACGTGTTGTCCAGATTTTTCTTCTTTAGCAGTGGTTTAATAACTGCTGTTTTTGAAGCCTGAGGGAAGACACCTGATAGCAGTGATGAGTTCACTATTTGAACAAGATCAGAACCAATAACAGGAAGAACCTTCTGTAGAAAAGGTGTGGGTAGGATATCAAGACAGCAGGAGGAGGAGCTTAATTGGATGATGATTTTTTACAAGGCCGTTCTGGTTTAATTCGTGGAATTCAGACATTTTCTCTACATTGTTGTTGATTGGGGATGGCACTGGTTGTGGGTTCGATATTGAGGTACAGATTGACCGTCTAATTGTTAGAATATTTTCAGTGAAAAAGCTGGCAAATTCATTGCAGGCCCTGGTAGAGTTTAGTTCAGGGGCTACTGTCACTAAAGGATTAGTTAGTCTTTCCACTGTTGCAAATAGAGTCCGTGCCTTATTAATGTTTCTGTTGATGATTTCAGAAAAGAACGATTCCCTAGCATCTTTTATAGTTAGCTGATATCTATTTAGTCTCTCTTTGTAGATCTCACAGTGAACCTGGAGTCGAGTTTTCCGCCATTTTCTCTCGGCTCGTCGACACTCTCTTTTTTCACTACGTACCAGTGGATTACTTGTCCACTGAGACTTTTTTCTACCTGAGACTACTTTCACTTTAGTTGGAGCAATGGAATCCATGATGTCTGAGATTTTCGCAAGGAAATTATCTACCAACTTATTTACTGAGTTTGAGTTGGGAGATGAGGGGGATGTGGTGGAAGGATAAATACGTTTAAAGGTTTCTACTGAACTGTCCCCTAGAAAACGCTTTTTTATAGTGGTCATACTGTGGCTGGATAATTTAGCAGAGATGGTACTTTCGAAGGAAACACAGAAATGGTCAGATAACGCAATATTAATTACAGAGATGTCAGAAATATTTAAACCTTTGCTGATAATTAAGTCCAGAGTGTGTCCTCTATTGTGTGTTGGTTGTTTGACATGCTGGATCAGTCCGAAGTTGTGGAGAGTATCATCTAACGTTTTTGCTCGTCTATCTTGGGGGTTGTCGGTATGGATGTTAAAGTCCCCCACGATGATTAGTTGGTCATAGTCGATACATATTACAGAAAGAAGGTCATTGAAATCATTAAAGAAGTTAGAGTTAAGTTTTGGTGGTTTATATAAACTTAGAAATAACGCTTTGTTAGGCTCATTTATCTGGGTGGCTAGGTATTCAAAAGAATCAAACGTGCCCAGAGTTACCTTTTTAAAGTTCATTGAGTTGTGAAAGATGGTGGCTACACCTCCGCCTCGTTTGTGTTTTCTGTTCTCGCTTAAGAAATTATAATTTGGAGGACTAGATTCTATTAATGAAGTTGTTTCGTTATTTTCATCTAGCCAAGTTTCTGATAAAAAAAGGGCGTGTAAATTATGCTCAGTGATGAAGTCATTGATAAGAAAAGACTTCCCGGATAGAGATCTAATGTTTAATAAAGCTAACTTAAGTATTGTGATGATGGGCAGCTGAACCTTCTGACAGGTTATCAATTTGAGATTTTGTTTAATATGAGAGCGTGTGGTTAACGGTTTATGTTTCCTGCTGCTGATAATCACTGATATAGCCTCAGGGGTGCCGGGTGAATTCTGGGAGACGGTAGGGGTGGATTTATTGCCCGGTTCCCTCAAATATCAGATATCTGTAATAATCAGTGGGGGGAAGCTCCCAGGCTTATGGACACTAGTCCCAGGCGTTTGGTGTAGTCTAAGTTTAGGTGTTAATTGTGTCCCAAATTTGATTTGCTCATTCAGTCTGTCTGTAAAGTTTCTAAATGGAGACTCATTTGATGTGGCTGAGTCACAGGAAGATGAAGACTTAATCTCTGATGGTTGTTTATCTGTTCGGTCCTGTGGTGTCATCATGACTTGCTGTTTTTGTTCTCTGATATCCATGGGCGCCTCAAGGTCAGCTTTTGGGAGCAAGTGTTTTGCTTTCTGATGTTGATAAGAAAAAATGTTGGCTGCTATCAGCCTTACTCCGGACCTGTTCAAATAGCGCATTCCTGCTTTGAACAGATGATTAGCACTTCCAAATACTTTGAAATTATTAATAAATGTGAACGACTTCTCAGCTGATTGTTTCTTCAACCATTTATGGAGCATGCGGAGTCTGCTAAATCTTTCATCATTCCCTTCAGGGACTGGTCCGCTGATGAGGATGTTTACGTTAAGTCCATCAAGTCTCTGTAGGAGATCAGAAAAGTCTCTCTTCAGAATCTCTGATTGTCTCATCGCGATATCTGCTGATCCAGCGTGAATGACGAGCTTTTCCAAAGCAGGATGTTGGTCCAAGATTTTAGGGATTTTTTCTGATATTTCTCTCACTGTATTTTTGTAGCAGCTATAAACTTTGGTATTCTTGCTACAAAAAGCCTCAATTCCATTAATTGATCCATCTTGTATGATAACAGTCTTTGCTGGGGGCGCTCTTACTTTATGTGTCCATTTGATGCGGCTGGGTTTCTCCTGGTGGCTTTGACTGGTCCCGGGGGATGCGTCATCTTTCGGGGAACTCAAGGCTGCGAATCTGTTTTTCAGCGGGATTCCAGGTGGAGAAATATCTCTTGTTTTTGGCTGAAACCTCTTTTGTTTACTTTTAGCAGAAGCTGCAGTTCTGGGTTCAGAGGTTTCTCTGTGTCGGAGTTTCTTTTGTTTTTTCTTCCTCGGAGAACAGGCTGGGGTTGATTTCATGCGTTTTAAAGCTGGCCAGTTTTCATTGTAGTGCGGAGTTCTGCCGCTCAGACGCCTGTAGGGAGTCTCTGTGACACGGTTAGAACTATGTAACACAGGGCTGTTTGTATTCAAAGGTAAAGGTAAAGTTGTTTCATTTTGTCCATAATCAGCGTGGAGATCAAAATTAATTTCCAGACGACGTAGCTTCGTTTCAATGCCCTCAATTCTGTGGAGCAGTTTTTCAAAATCCTCAGCTGAGCAAAAAGCCATGTTGATAAGTCCATAGAAAAGTAATCCAGGAAGAGATCTGGTCCAATACAGTAACTCCAGGGGCTGGGAAAATAAAGTAACTAAGAAAAGGTTAAGAAAGAAAACAAGAAAAGCAAACAGAAAAGAAAATAAGTGAACGGATCTGGAGAGAGACAGACAGCAGCTGCTCCTCCTTCAGCAGACAGGCATTAAAATATGTAGACCAAGGACAGGAGCCAGGCAGCAGCAGTTGGCTGTGCTAAGGACGTGGTAGACAGATAAACTAGGCTAATCTCAACGAGGCAAGTTTTATCAACAAAATGAGTGCTCCTGACGAGTTGAGCCGAGTTGAACGCATGGACAAGACTACAATGCTTCCGGGCACCGACTAAACTTCGCTATTGGTAAGTTATACAGTTAAAACACCTGAGTTTTACGTAGGGTTGCCAACCGTCCCGTAAAAAATTTAATCGTCCCGTATTCTGAGAAAATATTACACGTTCCGTATTAAGGTGGGAAAGAACGCTATTTGTCCCGTATTTTAAAAAGCTGGAGTTATTCTGTCTTTACTCTGCACAGATGCCTCATCTCTTCACATTATCTCCCCTCCCTCTCCTGTTGCTCCTTCAATCATTAAACTGATCAGCTGATCGGCTTTTCTGTCGCAGTCCCGTCTCTGTTTGTTTATCGCCCACTTTGCACTAGAAAGAGGAAACCAGCGGATGTCGCGCTAAACAACAGCAGCACGTTCAAGCTTGATAACCTGTTTTTACAATTGATTTAATATTACTTTCTGATGTTTGCTGAAGCCACAGCCGTAAAAGCTGCTGGTCATGATATCGGTTTGGATATCTGGTGAGATGTCAACATGAAGATGAAACCAGGAGATGTTCTTACTGAATCATCAGAGCTGAACAGGTGATGGAGAAACAGGTTTACCTTTTAGGTGACATGAATGAGTTGAAGGGAAGTTATAAACAAATAACACCAGGATCCTTTTATTTAGCTGACAGCTGGTAACTGTGCAGGGGCAGCTCTAGAAAAGTTTTGCCTGGGGGCCAGCTAGGGCATTAACAGGAAAAGGTGGGCACAAATACAAACGTTTCTTTCTTATTCTCATTTAAAACGTCTAGCTTTTAATAAATAATTATCTGAATCTTACAACCAATTGGATTTAGTGGTCATAAATCCTTTATCATATATAGTAAATATTAAGTCTAATACAGTATATATCCTAGTAAGCTATACTACTTTTTCCTTCGGGAAGGTACCATCTGTGCAGTCTGCAGTTCTGTCAAAGAATGATGTTGAATCTACTTAATTACTATAGAAAAATAATTCATTTCTGTGCATTCGTTTTACACGTGCATTAAATTAAAGTTTATAGGTCGATTAAGCATCATGAGGCGGGGGGTGGGGGGTGGTTCCTTATTTGTTTTGCTGGGAGTTAGCAACCCTAGTTTTACGTTATTTTGTGTATGGTATGAGGATTTATTACTAAAATCATTTCAAATACAATATGTGTTCACACAAAATAGGACGTTTTTATCCAAAGGCACTACTTTTTATATTATTTTTAATATGTGCCATTTACAGTGGCTTGCAAAAGTATTCAGGCCCCTTGAACTTTTCCACATTTTGTCACATTACAGCCACAAACATGAATCAATTTTATTGGAATTCCACGTGAAAGGCCAATACAAAGTGGTGTACAAGTGAGAAATGGATGAAAATCATACATGATTCCGAACATTTTTTACAAATAAAAAACTGAAAAGTGGGGTGTGCGTAATTATTCAGCCCCCTGAGTCAATACTTTGTAGAACCACCTCTTGCTGCAATTACAGCTGCCAGTCTTTTAGGGTATGTCTCTACCAGCTTTGCACATCTAGAGTCTGAAATTCTTGCCCATTCTTCTTTGCAAAACAGCTCCAGCTCAGTCAGATTAGATGGACAGAGATTGTGAACAGCACCTTTCAGATCTTGCCACAGATTCTCGTTTGGATTTAGATCTGGACTTTGACTGGGCCATTCTAACACATGGATATGTTTGGTTTTAAACCATTCCATTGTTGCCCTGGCTTTATGTTTAGGGTCGTTGTCCTGCTGGAAGGTGAACCTCCGCCCCAGTCTCAAGTCTTTTGCAGACTCCAAGAGGTTTTCTTCCAAGATTGCCCTGTATTTGGCTCCATCCATCTTCCCATCAACTCTGACCAGCTTCCCTGTCCCTGCTGAAGAGAAGCACCCCCAGAGCATGATGCTGCCACCACCATATTTGACAGTGGGGATGGTGTGTTCAGAGTGATGTGCAGTGTTAGTTTTCCGCCACACATAGCGTTTTGCATTTCGGCCAAAAAGTTCCATTTTGGTCTAATCTAACCAGAGCACCTTCTTCCACATGTTTGCTGTGTCCCCCACATGGCTTGTGGCAAACTGCAAACAGGACTTCTTATGGTTTTCTTATAACAATGGCTTTCTTCTTGCCACTCTTCCATAAAGGCCAACTTTGTGCAGTGCACGACTAATAGTTGTCCTATGGACAGATTCCCCCACCTGAGCTGTAGATCTCTGCAGCTCGTCCAGAGTCACCATGGGCCTCTTGGCTGCATTTCTGATCAGCGCTCTCCTTGTTCGGCCTGTGAGTTTAGGTGGACGGCCTTGTCTTGGTAGGTTTACAGTTGTGCCATACTCCTTCCATTTCTGAATGATCGCTTGAACAGCGCTCCTTGGGATGTTCAAGGCTTGGGAAATCTTTTTGTATCGTTCAGCCCTACTTCCCATCTTTTTGTTAAAAGCTTGTTGGACTTTGGTTAGGTCTTTACTTGCTCCTACTATCATAAATTTACGACCAGTTCAACAACATTTGGCACCAACCAGAATATAATGTTTGAATTGTACCTAATATCAGTGTGAATTTGTATTGTTTGTATATTATTGTAAGATTTTGCCCCCTAATGTTTTTGTAGAATTGAGACCAAAATTATTGATGCAGATTTAGGTTTATAGTAATATTTTAATCTGACCAACATGTTTCTGTGGAGTAATATTATTATTTTGGGGCAGCCCAGCCAGAGTCCTAACTTAAATCTGATGAAGAATCTGTAGAAGGAGCTAAAGTCCATGCATTTGTTACCTCAAGGCTGGACTACTGTAATTCTTTACTATCAGGTAGTCCACAAAATGCCATTAAAAGCCTTCAGTTGATCCAAAATGCGGCAGCAAGAGTTTTGATGAATATTAAAAAGAGAGATCACATTTCTCCTGTTTTAGCTTCCCTTCATTGGCTCCCTGTTAAATCCAGAATAGAATTTAAGATCCTTCTTCTTACATACAAAGCCCATAATAATCAAGCTCCATCATACATCAGAGATCTAATTGTTCCTTATGTTCCTAACAGAGCCCTTCGCGAATTCCTAGGATTTCTAAAAGTAGAATGGGAGGCAGATCTTTTAGTTATCAGGCTCCTCTCCTGTGGAACCAGCTCCCAGCTTTAGTCCGTGAGGCAGACACTCTGTTTACTTTTGAGGCCAGGCTTAAAACTTTATTTATTTATATAGCGCCGATTCACAACAGATGTCATCTCAAGGCACTTAACAAGTAGTCATTTCAATACATTTATACAAACATTCCAATCAGATAAAGAGTTTCCTATTTAAGGAATCCCAGCAGATTACGTCAGTCATTGGCGTGAGTTGGGCCCCGTTGAGGCAGACTTTCCAACCACAGCAATCCTTCAGCAATCCCTCATACTGAGCAAGAATGTAGGGACGGTGGAGAGGAAAAACTCCCCTTTAACAGGAAGAAACCTCCAACAGAACCAGGCTCAGTAGGAGCGGCCATCTGCCACGACCGTCTGGGGGTTTGAGAAGACAATGCAGAAACACAGAAGGAACAGAAGATCTGATATAAGAGAACTTTCTATGTTACAGAAAGTAAAAAGTTAATAACAGGACACAGTGGATGTTCAGTTACTGGGAGCATCATCCCAGTCGATGCCCCCCGTCCAACAGGGCATTGTAGCCAAGCAGGATACCAGATCAGGTATATCTTCTTTGGAGAGAAAAAAACAGAGAAAACAAAGTTAACAGTTGAAATAACAGAATGTACTGTAATACTGTAGTAGAAAAGGTAGTAGCAGAGTGGTCAGTCTGTCCTCCAGCAGTCTAAGCCTATAGCAGCATAACTACAGGGATAGCTCAGGATGACATTAGCCACTCTAACTATAAGCTTTATCAAAAAAGAAAGTTTTAATGAAGGGAAGGTAAAACAGGAGAAATGTGATCTGTCTTTTTAATATTCATCAGAACTCTTGCTGCCTCATTTTGGATCAACTGAAGGCTTTTAATGGCATTTTGTGGACTACCTGATAGTAAAGAATTACAGTAGTCAATTCAACTCAGTTTTATTTATGTAGCGTTGATTCACAACAGATGTCATCTCAAGGCACTTAACAAGAAGTCATTTCAATACATTCATACAAACATTCCAATCAGAGTTTCCTATTTAAGGAATCCCAGCAGATTGCTTCAGTCATTGGCGTGAGGTTGGGCCCCGTTGATGTAGACTTTCCAACCACAGCAATCCAAGCATGTAGCGACAGTGGAGAGGAAAATGACTCCACATAAACCATATTCCCATCCCTCACCCACAGATTTTAAAAAATAAACCATCAAACTGCAAGAGGGACCATGCAAAAAAACTGCTCAGCAATAATAAGGGTTTTAATGCTGTAATACCAATAAAACATTTATTCTGTGATTATTGACAAGGGTGTAAATCATTTTGACATTACATGTTCGTTTTAAAAAGAAAATGTAAAAAAACAGATTCTCTTCCCCCCCTTTTTTCACATAATTTTTATTATCTTTAGAGACATTTTTGGGTCATTTCCTATCGGAAACAAACGAGCATGTTTAGATCGAAGTCTATCAGTGGTGTTTTTAGCTGTTTATACCTAATCTTTGTGGTGTTAAATCACTATAAGCCACATTTAGACACACAGAGTATGTTGTAGGGCAGTCTAAAACCTGACAACGGAGCACTGTTGTATCTCATGTCATACATGTTCACCTTTCAGAGTCCAGTTGCTGTTTAAAGGCTCTGAGCTTTGAGGACATTAAACTGTGTGACTGTCTCCCTGACATCCTGAAACTGCTGCGAGGCTGCATGTTGGAAGGTAAGAAAAAAACTAATGTAGTGGTTTGCATCATTTAGGATCTGCTGTGGAGTCTCTGAGTGCCTCCAGCTTCTTAATACTTTAAGCCCTAAATATCACACACAGGAAGTATCCAGGCACAGTCAGCTGCATTAAGTTGGAGTCAATCAGGTACCAGTGAAACCCTACTCCTACTTTTCCTTCTCTCAGAGCTCTGCTTTAATGACTGTCGTCTCCTTGAGAAGTGTATGAACCCAGAAAAAAGTCTTCTGGAGCTGGTTGCTGCTTTAAAGATGCCTTCCCTCCACTCTCTAAGTCTGGCACAGAATCGCCTTGGTAAGTGATCTTCAGGGATTTTCAGAAGTAGGTTGTAGTTCAAGACTGTGTTTATTACATTTTCAGAAAGCATTTGCACCAATATGGCACCAAGTTAGTGATGTAAACCAGTAATAATTTTGAAAAGATATTAACATGATGAAATACTACAGGTAGCACTAACTAAATGAAATAATTTATGTGATTATTCCTATTTAACGTAATAGTGAACGATGTATTTTTCCTTCTTGTGCCAACAGCTAAGAATGTGTGCGTGCTGGCAGAACTGTTCTCAGGACCGTCACAGAGCTCATTGAGGCAACTGGACATCAGGTGATAACAGGATCTTCTTAAATGGTCAGGAAAAAAGAAAGTCTGACCTCCAATAGGAATATAATCTAATCTGTCACTGAATCTTTATTTTTCATTTCTTATGTTTATTTTTAAGTGTAAATTCTACAATTTGTTTTTTTATTCATTATTTTTGTCTCCTCTATATTAAACTGTAGAATATTTGACTATTTTGTTCCATATTCGAATTTATGGGCTTTATAAATAAATAGTCACTCCTAAGGCTAGAAGTCATGGTCTTGGGGTGCTTACTGGGTTAAAGGAACACACCTTACACCAAAACGTCACAGAAGACTTCAGTTCAGCACCGAAAGTTTTATCAGAAACACTGATGTCTAAAAACAGGCTGGCGGCGTGTCAGAGTGGTGATGGTATGATGCTGTTGTGGGTTGATATTATTCAAATAGTGCTTTGAAATAATCTATTATAGATATTTTTTAACATTGTCAGTGTGTATTATCATTCTCACATTCAAGTGTAGTGGACCTTCAGTTCCAGATATCAATGAATGTTGTGAAGAAACCTTCAGCAAGCGTTAAGGTCATCTCGTAGCACCAAAAGGAAAATTCTGTTCCGGTTTCAATTAGTTAGTTGGTTACTAACGGTTACTAACAATTGGTTACTAACAATGCTTACTCAGGAATGGCAGCAGGGAGTTGAATTTTTCTGTGAAGTGGACACAATGGCCTGGAGTCATCAAGGGCAGTGAACAGTGGCGTCGTTGCCTGGCCTGGGCATTCCTGGGTCGAACCCCGGACATTTCTCCTCAAGCCCCGAATGTTTTTTTTCACCCCAGAAGGAATAAGTTTACATTAACTGACCTGCGCCACGACATTAACGAAGAAGGTAGTTTTGTAATTTTCTGGCTTCAGTGAATGCAACAGAGGCACAACGGTATGACCGATCAGAGAGGAGTTTTGCTGGGAATTTTCTGTGTCTTATTGGCTGACAGCCCGGTGTTTAATATAATCTTTAGAGTGATCCTGACAGAAAATGGACGTGACGATTTTTGACAGAAAAAAAAGGGACAATTCTTTAGCTGCGACGGCTGGCAGTGGACGGCAAAACCCCGGGCCAACACATAAAACAGGTAAACAAACAATTTATATTCTTTATGTCTTCAGATTATATAAACATTAGGCAGATCCACAGCAGTGTTTGTGGAAATCACGTCAGTCGGACAAAATCTTCTGACATTTTAGACCGACATGCGTTGGTCTGCGTCTCCCCTTTGATCTTTGTCTCACTATGGCTCCTCATCGCCCCACAGGGCAGCTCATTGCAAACTTTTTCCCGGCCCGTAACTGGCCGCTTGCTTTTAGCAGTACCAGAATTTTCTGCACAAAGCTCCAAAAACAGAGACTTTTTTAAAACAGAGTTTGAATGAATAACGGTATTTATTAATGTGGGTCAGACCCACTGTGTTTAACCCTAAAGTGAGTCTAATTCCCTACATCCATCCATCCATTTTCTCTACCCATCATTCCTGGTGCCTATCTCCAGCTTTCATGGGGCGAGAGGCAGGGTACACCCTGGACAGGTCACCAGTCCATTGCAGCTATCTCTGTACATCTTATTCAAAATGATTATTGGTAATAATGCTTGAATAATATGTTTATATAAGCCTAAAATAATTCATTAAGACTGCTGACAGGGGTGTATCTAGGAAGTTTTTAAAGAGGGCTAAATGAGGCCAGTGATGATCTCGGGGTGTCACATTAAAATAAAAGCAGGGCTGTAATACAAAGCGGGTGGGGCCTAGACTAAGTGACAGACATCAGAATCACAACATGGGGGTTTAAAGATTGATGTAGATATAAATACTTAAAATCCATAAATAATTCTAATTAAAGCTGTTTCTCTGTCTTATCATTCATTAAAATAATATCTACACAAGAAGTGATAATGTAGGCATCTTCATAAATACAGAATAGAAGGAGCTGTTTCAGAATTCAGGGCAGGATTTTAATAACTGACTAATCAATGACTGATTTAACATTTTGAACCAATGATTGCCAGGGAGGAAACAATTAAATCAACAGTTTGCGCAAAGACCACTGTCTTGACTGGGACTGAGCTGCCTTGGTGGAGGTCTGCGCTCTGAGTGCTTTTCTGCTTAAAACTATGTAATTGAGGCAATCTTGAACTCTAATCATGTTGCAAAGGTCAGTTCCTTTTATGAATACCTTTTGATAACATCTATTGAGATAAAAGAAATCTGATGTTATGCTTCGTTTACAGATGACATAGACAGGACAGAGAATTTTGAAAGAGCAGCAGACTCAGAGGTCTAACATGCAACCTGACACAGAACTAACTTTTGTGCTTGTCAAGAAAAATTTTTTTTTAAATAATTGCTACCTTCTGACTAATTTTATCATCCTGTTTTACCTAATATTAATACAGATTTTAGAGATCTTCTTTACATTGTCACGTTTAAGTTTGAAAATAAATACATTTTGAAGTACATATCACTGTATTTGGCTTTAAACAAGGTGCCACAATGCTCAAGAAAGCTTTAATAAAAAGCCTTTTTTACTGCGTAGGTCTCCCCAGATTCCTCTAAAAGGGTGTGGGCTCAGCCCCCAATGTTTCCAGGTCCAGGAAACGCCCCTGGCAGTGAAGTACCAGTCATTACTTAAAAACGGCTTCAATGGTTTTGACCACAGCTGTGCATGACTAAAACGATATGTTGTGTGTATTTGGTTGATTTTTTTATAGCACACTCCAATAAAGTTGTCACCTTAAGTCTTTTAAAAGTCCGTCATATATCCAAAGCCACCTTAAAGAAATTTACTTCCGTATTGGAGGCCTTGATTTTCGCCTGTGCCTCTCTATGACCCTCCTACTCTTTCTGACACTCCCCCTTCAGTCATACCGTGAATCATCGCAAGATTACTCTAACATGAGTGAATGGGTCAGTGCAACACTTTAGGTATGTTTTTAATGAGGGAAAGACAGGTTCTCAGGATATTAAGCTTCAGAAAGTCAATTTTGCATAATACCCCCCCTTTAAGGACATGATTCCTTTTTCTTAAACTACTGAGTTCAGTCCGCTTTTTTTCTCGTCCTCCATGTCCCTTATCATTCCTGCAATTCCCGCCCTACATTTTTTTTAAATGCATACCCAAAATGAAATTAAAGCTGTTCTTGAACCATTTTGAGTAGAGACATGGCTGGGGTCTCTTTGGAAAGCAAACACTCTAAAATGTATCCCAGAACTGTGTTAATATGTCTGAGTGCTATTGTTACCAAGCAATATGAATTTTAATACACTGAAAAACAGCGTACCGTTAAAAGATTCTGTGGTGGTACGCAGTACCAGGAAGATGGGAGAGTGGCTGCCTGACTTAAAGTCCTCATTCAGAACCAGTCTATTAAAAAATTTATTTTAACTCATACCGAATTGTTTCTGAATTATTTTGTTTTTTAACCACACAGAACAGCTCAGAAAAGAAACTTCTTATGAGCTAATGCCGGTGTCGTGCAAAGGAAGTTATCCCCAAATTGTATCCCCCTGCGTCAGGAGCGCGCACGTAGAAGGAAACACTGTTCCACTTGACTCTGCCACAATTTCAACCAATAACAGGTTGAACTAGTGACGTTTTATCTTTGAAAAAGTGAAAACCAAGTGTCTTTACTTCGTCGTTCTGTTTGTGCGTTACCACAGATATAAACATTTATTTTTCTAACGTGGTGTCGCATGGTTGGCTTAATAAGAAAACGATCACGTCTGTGTTCTCGATTCATATAAAAATTTACACTCGATATAAATTGTTCTCGGCAAGTAAACAACTCTTTCACAATCTCTTATAAAAATGCTATTTTCTTTCATTGTTCTACGTCGCCCAAAGTTCTGTCTGCAAAAATCCACCTGCCTGAGTTCAACACTGAAAAACGCTGTTTATTTGTATCCCCCAGGTAACTTTTTTAATGCTTGGTCAAACTTCTTAAAATCCACAGAATTAAATGGTCATAATCCAAGGTAAATATCTACCAAACCATCATTTTATCATTTTACAATATCGTCAATTGTTTTTAATTCTTGTCAACTAACCCCTAACCCTAGGCCTACAGGAAGCCTACAGTAAAATATTGAAATGATTTCATTGGGGTTTTGACTATTTGCTATTTTAAAATACATGAAGTGAAAGAGAGATGAAGGTTTTGGTAATAGTACCAGCAAGAATTTAAAACTACTTTCACCCCTGATCATAACTGCATCTTCTCATATAAAGCTCCATGGCTTCCTTCAATGTTGTATTTTGATTTTAAAGGGTGTTTGGACACGGTGCTGAAACAGTGCGTTACTGGTACGCACTGTGCGTAATCTCTTCATGAATAAGACATTTTACGCACGTCAAATACTATGGTAGCGACTAAGTCCGCCCGGTCAAGTTATATATCTGCGTTTACAGCATTACATTGGCTATTCGATGCGTCAATCATCAGAGTTCTGGACCGCGGTTGGTTCGAGTTACTTACCATAACATGACTTTTCATCCATGCGCCATTGGTTGGAGATCTACCGTATGTAAGGAATAAACTGGACACATTTTTTTTTCTTCTGGGCATGCTCAGTGACCTTTTTGTAGGTGGAAGTGGAAGCGAAGGAAGGTGATTTTTTTGGAGGACTTTAATCGGTCCCTTATTGATGTAAAAAGACAATTTTTGTTCGAAATGGATCAGTTTTGTCACGTTTATTGGACTACAAAGTGGTGAGTTCCATATTTTTATACCTCTGTCAGGAGAACATTTGTGTTGGCAAAAGCGCTCACTGTGTCTACAGTTATGATTGTATCCTTGATCGTCATTCATAATTGGAATCACAAGACTCCAGCTTTCACTAGCTTTCCAATGATATAAAATATGTATTGGTTCATGGAAGTTAGAAGTCAGAAAATCTGTGGATTAAAATCTATAAATGTGTAAATCTATCCATGTCGAATATTTCCTCGACCGTTCTCAACCATTGCTCCTTTGTAGGTGGATCAGCTTTATACCACTCTCTTGTTATGCTTTTCTTGCTAGCTGCTAGCATCGCCTTGATTAAATATCTGTCCCTATTCTGAGTGTTTTCTTCTGTCAGATTTCCAAGATATAACACCAGGCCCGTCCGAGGAACCTCATAGCCAAATACCTCCTTTAATACTGCCCACACCCCTTCCCAATATTTCTCCAGCTTTTGACATTTCCAAAATATATGTGTGTGGTCCACCCCCTCATGTCCACATGACCTCCAGCACCTCTTCTGTTCTGGTGCACATCTCCCTTTTGTCTTTGGGTTATAAAGAATCGGATTATGTTCTTCCAACTGAACCCTCCACCTTCTTGACCTTCTTGGTTTCAATATCTTTCCATTTAGCTACATAGTTTTCGTTACACCAGCATACTACAGCCCTGATCTGCACTGCATAATAATACTCTTGTTGACTTCCTCTACTATATGTAACGCTTTCCTAATGTTATCCTGTGCTTGCCTTCCTCTTATAAAGCCGGTCTGATCCTCTTCTATTATCTCAGGCATGAGTGTCTCAAATCTTTTGGAAATAATGGAAGTATACATCTTATAATCTACATTAAGAATTGATATCGGACGATAGCTACTACACAGTTCCCTATCCTTTCCTTCTTTTGGAATGATGTAGATTATGGCTTCTTTCCAGGATGGGGGGATTTTTCCTCCTTCATAGTATATTTAAATGATGACAGCATTACTGGGCTTAGTTCCTCTTTAAATATCTTATAAAATTCAGATGGGAATCCGTCGCTACCAGGTGATTTGTTGTTTTTTGCTCTACTTATCGCGTTCCTCATCTCTTCTTCCGTAATGTCTGAGTTTAGCATCCTGTTCTGTTGTTGGCCCTATTGACGGCAGATCTAGCTTCTCTAGAAATGTTTTTATGTTCTCCTCATCTGCTGCCTTCGGTTGTGTATACAGTAACTTATATGTTGTCTTTTTAGTTCCTTCATCTGTGAGATCAATTTGTAATATTGTTCCAGTTTTTTTTTCTTTATGAGCATTGTTTGTGCTAATAATTTCCCTCTGACTGCCTTCAGTGCAACCCAAAGAATGGTGGGGTCCACTTCTCCATTATCATTTTCTTCTCTATATCTGATTATATCTCTCTCAATTTCTTTCACTACTTCTTTGTTATTTAGTATGCCAGTATTTAATCTCCAGATTGTGTTCCTCTTTCTACTAGTTAGGTTTACTGTTAAATATATTGCGCTATGGTCAGACAAGTCTGTTATACTTATCCTACAGTCCTCTACCCTATTTATGTCTATTTTTGTCAATAAGTAGCAGTCTATCCTAGAATAAGTTGCATGTGGATGTGAGAAATGTGTGTAATCTCTATCTAATGTATGCATATCCCTCCAAATATCTACGATCCCTAGCTCTTTTAGTTCATGATTCATATACCTTGAGATATGAGTCCTAGTCCTCCTGGTGCTTGGTGTATCCAAATCATAGTTCAATACCACGTTAAAGTCCCCGACACAAATCAGAATTCCCTCCATTTCTGATGCTATGATATCAAACAGGGATTTAAAAAATTTCTTCTCGCTGTCTGGTGGTGCATAGACATTAATTAGTGTGACCATTTGTTCCTCCATTTTCCCCTTAACCACCACATATCTTCCCTCTTTGTCATACATTTCTTTGATTTTTTTTCTAATTTTACTGAATCCCTTATTAGTATGGCCACCCCTCTCCTATGATTCTGCTGAAATGAACTATAAAAAGTATTGCTGTAGCCGTATCTTTTCAGCTTATCATGTTCTGGAGATGACATGTGGGTTTCTTGTATAAAAATGACCTGCATATCCTCCTTTCTGAATTTTGCTAACACTTTCTCTTTTTTAATCGGGCTGTTCATCCCATTGACATTCAGTGACACCATTTTAATACCCCTATGTTGCAACACATTTTCCCTCTGTGCTACTTTCAGTTTGTCTCATGCCACAAAACAAAAATAATACAACAGCAACCGCTGGGCTAAACAAATAAGCAAAATAAATCTGAACTGGGTCTTCCATGGCGTTAGGGGGTTTCAAACCTATCCCCTGTCCCCTGCTGGTGGGTCGGGGGTATGTCCCCTCCTAATGAGAGGGCCCCCCCTAGTGGCGAAGATCACTCTTACAGATGGCCTCCCAAGCTTACTATAAATGTCCAGCATGTTAACACATTTTCAGGGCTCCCGGTCGAAGCCTTATTCACATTCAGTTTAGTTTGCAACGTTTGTTCGTGCTATATGTGCCACATATAAAACAATAAACACTTCTCTTAGAATAGCAACTGTAGTTCTGAACAAAACCAGGTCATAACATCTAACTTAAAATTCTGTAAAACCATGCAACTAAAAGTCTTTTATGGCACTCGTGTCTTCCTCACCCGCTGGGTGTTCTTATTCCGTCATGTTACGGCGCATGTCCCACTCGTTTCTGGTTTTGTCGTCTTCATTTCTCGGCTCTGGTCCATTTACGCACTCCATCCAGTCTCTCTAACAGTGTCGGCTCCTCGTCTCCCGGTTCCGGAACTTGCCATCCTCTCTGCCGCATCGCCCTGGCTGCGTCCTTAGCGCTGTGCTAAACTTGGGTTCCCTCGGGCCAGTGGATCTTCAGCAAGTCCACCGGAGATTAGAACCGGATCCCATTTTTCTTTAAGGATTCTCTTGAGCCCTGCATACTTCCGACCTTTGGCTACCACTTCAGTTGCATAATCCTGGTCAAGTCACTCTCTGCCCGTTAACTTTTATTTCTTTTTTCCAAGCCATCTTGAGGATGCTCTCTTTGCTCTGGAACCTGAGAAAGTTAACAATGATCGCTCTCGGGGGCTTGTTTGGTTGTGGTATCGGCGTTAAGGCCCTGTGTGGTCTCTGTATCTCCAGTTTAACATCTTCCGCCAGTCCCAACTCTGTGTGAATAAGTTTATCCACATATTCCTGGATGGAATCCCCCTCAATCCCCTCCTTTAACCCCCAGATGCGAACTTTATTCCTTCTCGTTCTTCCTTCTAAATCAGTCAATTTCTCCTGTAGCTTTCTCTGTTGTTCCAGTGAGATCTTAATAATGTCATGGGCCTCCGTGCTCCACTCTCCTCCCTCCATCACACGTTGTTCCAAGATTTCAATGTCTTTTCTCTTTTCTCTCATCTCCGTGTCCACGGTCTCAAACTTTTTATTAGTTTCTTCTTTGTAGCTCTCCAGCCCTCATTTCATCTCTTCTCCTAGTTTTTCCATAAACTCTTTTAGTTGTCCCATATCTTCGCATGGTCATCTCCAAATATCCTCCGTTTGTTTGCTAATTATGTCCAGTTTAGCATCCACGTTGGTCTGGCCCGTTTCTATTTTAGCCACTTTAGCTTGTAGCTCTTTCACCCAGCTAGGCTCTTCATCTGTGTTAGCTAACTCCTCGTTAGCCGCCCTTTCAATCCGTGCCTTTCCTGGCATTTCAGACTTCTCCTTCCTTTCTTTTGTCTTTGTGCTTATAGTTTTATCCATGCTTTATGTTTCTCTGTCTTTGAGGTATAGTTTTAACGGCGTCCTTTGTTTTTATAACTTATTCGACCGGAAGCTCCTCGTTTTCGCTGCTTTACTACTCATCTACAAGCCGGAAGTCCCCAAAGAATACTTCTTATAAACTATTGCACTTGCAAAAAAGAGCACATCTAGGACAGGGAAACAGAAATAGCAGATAACCTGCCCAAGGTCGCCGTCAGGGGGTAGCATAACAGGAGCAAGAAAGCTGTTCTGTTCCTATGGCAACTCCTTGGCTTTGGGGGGAAGTAGGAAAGAAAACTGCAACCAGAGTACTGCATGGAAACAGTGTTTATAGAAACAGTGGGAGCAAATAGGAGGATGTTAATGCTTTTGTTTGGATTTATGAGGTCAATGAGCCACAAAACTGGTAAGATTAACCTGATTTAGCAGCTGACCGAGCAGTGGTCTAAGCTGATCTGATTTGTTAGGTGTTTTACAGAAAAATGTACTTTTTGTTAAGATGCTTGATTGTTAGTTATCTGGGTTTTTTTTTTCCCAGATGCTAATGGAAAGAAACTGTTGAGTTTCCTGCAGTAGCGGTCCTATTTACAGAATCCTCTCTGTCCTTTATGACTACAAACTTTAAGTCTGTTAGAGGAGTTTTAGCATGTTTATCTGCTAGATTAGTGGGGCATCTCTGAGCCAAATCCAGACTAGAAGCTGGAAGCAGAGGAGTGCTGCTTTGGTATAGGTAGGTTTAACATACTGATCAGTTTGTTTTCAATCTAAACTCACCTTTTGGCATATTTAAATCCCACTGTTGCAGCTTATCTTGTTACCCAAAAAATTACGAGAAAAAACTCCGGTCTTGACGATTAAAAAAAGTTTAGTGAATCAAAAAAACAAAAAACAGCTGATTCTATACAAAGATGTTGCATGCAGTTTCTGCTCCTAGAGCATTATGGAAATGCAGTCTATTTCAGTGTTTGATACTCTGAATAAACATTCAAATGAAATGTACAGTAGATTAATTGTTAATTTATCTATCTATAACTTATTGGTGTGTATCTACTAATCTATCTATTTATTTCTATATCATCTATATAATCTTTGGTTTGATTAATTTATTAACCCTTGCCATTTGATAGGCTTTACATAAATAAATTCCCAACATCCTCCCCCCGATAACATACAGTTTATCTAAATTTCTAAAGGATATAAGAGTTGAATTGGTCTTTTTAACACAGTCCCTGAAGTAGTGCGAACTGCACATGACCGCACCAGGCCATCACGACTGGGAAACAGCTCTTCAATTCTTCCTAGCTTCCAGCTCTGCCTTGGGGTGTTATCTTCTCCAGTGAGGGTAACATCCCCCAATTTAAGTGGAGAAGGTTGCGGTGTCTCACAGCGATGGGCTGACTTCAAGTCCAACAAATATTCCTTTCTCCAGCTATTCCAGAAACTGGTCATAAGTCTCTGTCTGTATCGCCACCTCCGTGTCATCTCCTTGTTGGATGGTTGGTGTCCACTGGAAATGACTTAAGGGACAAACAAGTCAGTGTCTGACCCACCAAGAAGTGAGCAGGTGTCAGTGGCTGTGATTTATCCATATCGTTATGCACATAGGTGAGGGGCCGCGAGTTTATTATGGCTTCAGCTTCAGTCAGGATGGTGCACATTCCTTGACCTTGACTGATCTAACAAGCCTCTCCCAGAATCCGCCCCACCAAGCTGCTCTTTCAGCAATGAATCGCCAGGTGATGCCCTTTTCTGAGAAGAACGTTTGCAGCGGTGTATCTTTAATGCCCTTCCAAAGTTCTTTCAGATCCTGATCAGCTCTCTTAAAAGTTTTGGCATTATCTGAATGTATGATCGTACATAACCCTCTTCTTGAGATTAATCTTTTCAGGGCTAGTAAGACATTTTTAGTGGACAGGTCAGAGACCAGGTCTAAATGTACTGCTCGGGTTACAGCACAAGTAAACAGTGCGATGTATGATTTTGTCATAGTGCTCTGTTCCTTCACATAAAGTGGGCCTGCCAAGTTCACACCTGTGACCTCAAATGGTGGTGACTCTGTTATTCTGTCTCTTGGGAGTAGTGCAGTAGTCTGTTGTCCAAGCCTTTGCCTTGAATTTCTTGCACAATTTCACACAACTCTCTTGACTATTTGCCGTGCCCTTAAGATCCAATAATTCTCTCTGGTTTGCACTAAAGTGTCTCGTACACCTGCATGCATCATCTTCTCATGTTAACACTGCACCAGCATTTCTGTGTATTGGTGGTTGGTGGGCAGAATCCAAGGGTGCTTTTCTCTGTATGAGAAGTCATAGTGTTTGAGCCTACCTCCTACACTGAGCAGCTCATCTTCATCCAGAAATGGGTTCAGCTCTCGGATTCTGGAGTCAGTGTTTGGGTCCTTTTCTGTTTTCAGGAGATCAATTTCGGAGATCAATTTCGGGGTTGAAACTCTGAGTTACCTTTGTCTACTTCATGCAGCTCTTCTGCTCTCAGTTCACCACACATTTTTGTGCTGGAGCATATGTTGTTGATAAACCTGTTTATCCAGGCTGTCACTTGGAACACAGTTTTAAGTTTACTGTATTTTTCCAGACACAATACAGGTTTTAATAGCTCTGTGCTTTGCTTAACCAGGTAAACAGCAACCTGGTACTTGGATCTGAGTTCAGCACTTATCTTCTTGAGCAGCATCCTGAGTGTTCTCTGAATGGATAGATAATATCAGAGCACAAGGTCCCTTCCACCACAATGTGTTCTGCTTCAGATTCTGAACAGTTAAACCTCTGGTAGGAAGATCAGCTGGGTTAATCTTCCCTTGACAGTGTGACCATGACTGTGGGTCTGTTAGAGCCTGGATTTCTGTCACCCTGTTTGATACAAACTGTTTCCACTTGTGAGCAGAACTTCGGATCCAGTGTCGAACAATAATTGAGTCTGTCGACAGTCTGATTTGTCTCCTTTCCATCTGCAGTGCCTTTACAAGAGTGCTCCTGAGTCTGGCTTCTATTACAGCTCCCATCAGCTCCAGGCGTGGCAGGGTCATTGTTTTGAGAGGAGCCACTCTGGACTTGGACGCAACCAGGCTTGTTGTCAGTTTCCCATCGTTAGTTTCTCCTTGCAGATAAGCAATAGCACTGTAAGCCCTTTCACTGGCATCACAGAACACATGTAATTTAAATTCTTTCCTCTTCTGTGCCTGCAGGTGTGTTCTGTACCACTGTGGGATTAACAGCTGGTGCAGCTGAGGAAGCTCTGAACACCACTGCTGCCAATCTTGAGTCAGATCAGGTGTTGATTCCTCATCACACTCGAGCCCCCTTTTCCACATTTCTTGAAAGAGGCACTTTATCCTGATGGTGAAAGGGGTCAAGAATCCCAGAGGATCAAAAATGCGAGTAGAGGACTGGAGAACACTTCGTTTGGTGTTTTTTCTTTCCTTCAGAATGATGAGCAGCCTGCTGAGGTCAAATACAAAATCATCAGTTGGTGGTCTTCACACTAAGCCCAATACCTTCAGCACTGACCCGTGTGTTTTTAACTCGGCAATGCAGTCCATTGAACTCTCTTGCCATTTCCTTTTGAGCTCAGGGGAATTTGTCATCCATTTTCATAGATCCATGCGTGCAGCTGACATAATGTACTTTGGTGTCGTTGTTACTGCATGGGCCTCTGACACATCACTTGCACTTGCAATAAAGTCATCTACATAGAGTGAGGAGCTTATGGTTTCTACTTCTTGTGGAGGTTCTAACTCATATTGTTTCAAATGCTTCCTTATAGTGGCTGCGAGCAAGAATGGGCTTGATGAGGCTTCAAACACCACTCTTGTCATCCTCAGCTCTCGCAGTTTCTCATACTGCTCCTCTGTTGGTCTGCCTGTGAGCCACAGAAATCTTACAGAATCCCGGTCTCATTCCGACAGTGATATCTGCAGAAATGCCTTTTTGATGTCTGCCATGTAGGCAATTTCATGCAGTCTAAACTTGATCAAAACACTCATCAGATCTGGGTTTAGATTGGGTCCTGTTAGAAGGCAGTCATTTAACGAGGGACTTCCTTTTGCATGAGATGAAGCATCAAACACAACTCGCAATTTGGTTGTCACTTTATCCTCTCTCAATATGGCATGATGAGTTAAGTAAAATGTCTCACTGCCTGGTGGTGCTGTATGTTCCTTTGGCACATCCTCAGTCATTTCTTGTTTTAGGTAGTCCGCCACTCCATCATTGTATCTGTTATACAGTGTACTATCCCATCTAAATTGCCTTTTCAATCCCTCCAGCCTCCTTTTAGCAACATGGTAATTGTTCTGAAGTGGAGGATGGTTTTGTCGCCATGGCAATTCCACTTGGTAATGCCCATCCTTGAAGATGGAGGTTTCTTCAAACCGCTGCAGTGCATCCACATCCTCTGGATTCTCAGATTTCTCACTTGTGATGCCCAGAGACTCAAGCTCCCAGAATGCATGTAGCTGCTTGTCAAGTTTTGCATCCTCACTGAGCTGAATGTGCATGCATTTTTTCTCTGTCATGCTGGACACTGCTACTGGACCCTGCAGTGCCCAACCAAGGGTGCTCTCTAATGCCCCCAGGCTTTCTGTCAGTCTCTCAATCCTGCCTGATACTATCTTCCAGTAGTAATTCGAGCCAATCAACACAGAAAGTTCAGGTTTGTCATCTCCAGGGAAGTCTGCTAGCCTGAGACCTCTCTTATTCATCTCTTTCTGTATGTGCTCACCTGGGACTTTCATTACTGCTGTGCACACTTGTGGGGCCACAACTGTCTCTATTTCAATGCACTGCTGGTTCGTCGGCAATCTTCCCTGTCGGTTCCCTGGTTACCCTGAAGTTTTGTCCTTCTCTGCCCAGCGTGAGAAGAGGAAGAGAGTCGTTCCAACTCATTTAAATATTTCCCCTGAATTTGTGGAGCTGTTTTGGTGTTCAAACGCTCTTGAATTGATCTTATTTTCTCTGTGCTGAGGCTTTTCTAAGTTATTTTAACACACAATCACACTAAAACACACATTTTGTGGTGGTGTACTTTACGTTTTGGGAACTCCTCGTGTTTCACACAGTTTTTCTTTGGGTGGAAGGTCTCGCTAGCTCAGTTAGCTTAGCTTCATTGCGGCTATGGCTACTCTTCTTTCTCCTGTCTCTAACTCTTCTCTTCTCTCTTGCTCTCTCTGTCAGATGTTTAGTTACTTCCCTGCCTCCTTTAGTGATAATGGTAACTGTAATAAATGTAATATTTTTGTAGCTTTGGAGGCGAGGGTATCAGAATTAGAAGCACGGCTCCGCGCTGTTGAAAAACCAGCAGATAGCCGAAGCCCATTAGCCAGCGCGGAGCCAACAAGGATAGAACCCCCTAGCTGTCCTCCGGTAGAGCCCGCGCAGCCGGGACCTCTAGGCGGCTGGGTGACTGTACGTAGGAAGCATAGTTCTAGGACCCAGCCCCCGGGCCACCACCAACCGGTCCGCGTTTCTAACAGATTTTCCCCGCTCAGCGACACACCCGCTGAGAAGCCGGCCCTGGTAATTGGCAGCTCCATAGTCAGAAACGTGGCATTAGAGACACCATTGACCATAGTCAAATGCTTGCCAGGGGCCAGAACGGGCGACATCAAATCCAACCTGAAACTGCTGGCTAAAGATAAGCGTAAATACAGTAAGATTGTTATTCACGCTGGCGGTAATGACACCCGGTTACGCCAATCGGAGGTCACTAAAATTAGTGTTGCTTCGGTGTGTAAGTTTGCCAAAACAATGTCAGACTCGGTAATCTATTCTGGTCCCCTGCCTGATCGGACCAGTGACGACATGTTTAGCCGCATGCTGTCATTCCATCAATGGTTGTCTAGGTGGTGTCCTGCAAACGATGTGGGCTACATTGATAACTGGAGAACTTTTTGGGGAAAACCTGGTCTGATCCGGAGAGACGGCATCCATCCCACTTTGGATGGAGCAGCTCTTCTTTCTAGGAATATGGCCGAATTTATTAATCCTCCAAAACACTGACAACCCAGGGTCCAGACCAGGAAGCAGAGTCGTAGTTTTACCCACCTCTCTGCTGCTTCTGTACTGTTACCCACCCATTACCCTATAGAAACAGTGTCTTGCCCACGGCCAAAATTAAATGGATTAAAAGTTAAGACAACAAAAGCAAATTATGGAAATCTCATAAAAATTAATACAACTTTGACTGAAAATAAATCTATTAAATGTGGTTTATTAAACATAAGATCTCTCTCCTCAAAGACTTTGTTAGTAAATGACTTGATTTGTGATAATCACATTGATTTCCTTTGTCTCACAGAAACCTGGTTGCAGCAGGAGGATTATGTCAGTATAAATGAGTCAACTCCTTCCAGTCATTTAAATTTTCACATTCCTAGAAATACTGGGCGAGGAGGAGGAGTTGCAGCCATTTTCCGTTCTGATTTACTAATTAGTCCCAGACCAATTGATAGCTACAGTTCTTTTGAGCATCTAACCCTTAATTTTCCTCATTCAAGTTGCAAAACATTAAGACCATTTTTGTTTGTGGTTTTGTATCGTCCACCAGGCCCTTACTCTCAATTCTTGGATCAGATCTCACATTTTTTATCTGATATAGTATTAAATACTGATAGGGTTATTATAGTGGGGGACTTCAATATTCATGTGGATACTGAAAGTGATAGCCTAAATGCAGCCTTTAATGCTATTTTAGACTCAATTGGCTTTACTCAAAAAGTACAGGGATTGACCCACTCAGGTAAACACACTTTGGACCTTGTACTGACATACGGTATTGAGTGTGAGGAAATAACAGTCCACCCACATAACCCGGTCCTGTCTGACCACTTCTTAATAACTTTTGAATTTACTTTAACTGACCATCTTAAATCTGAAAGAAAATTTCATTATAGTAGAACTTTATCAGACAATGCTATAACAATTTTTAAAGAATCTGTACCATTCTTACTTTCCTCAGTGTCTCAGAGTAACACAGTGGATGGCAGCAATTCTATCTCTAACCCTTCAGAAATTGATGGCCTGGTTCACAGCGTTACGTCCTCATTGCGTTTGGCATTAGATAGTGTAGCCCCATTAAAAAAGAAAGTGGCTAGCCATAGGAGGCTGACTCCTTGGTTTAACGCAGAGTTGCGTACTTTAAAGCAGAATACTAGGAAGTTGGAGAGAAAATGGCGCTTTACACATCTAGAGGATTCCTATTTAACCTGGAATAACAGTCTACTGCTGTATAAAAAGACCCTTCGACAAGCTAGAACAGCATATTTTTCATCATTAATAGAGGCGAATAAAAACAATCCTAGGTTTCTTTTTAGTACAGTTGCCAAACTTACACAGAGTCATAGCTCTGTTGAGCAAACTATTCCCCCGGCTCTTAGCAGTGATGATTTTATGAGATTCTTCATAAATAAAATAAATTTTATTAAAAATAAAATCATTGGCACCCTCCCAAACATGATTACTTCTTCCTCAGTAAATGAGTCAGTATCGGAAAGAACTGTAGAACCTCAGTATTGCTTAGGCTGTTTTGATTCAGTCGAGCTTTCAGAATTATCAAAAATATTAGCCTCATCTAAATCTTCAACTTGTATTTTGGACCCAATCTCAACCAAATTATTTAAAGAAGTGTTCCATTTGGTTCCTGGCCCCATTTTGGATATGATGAATCTATCCTTAGTAAACGGATACGTACCACAGGAATTTAAAATAGCTGTAATTAAACCTTTACTCAAGAAACCTTCCCTTGATCAAGATGACTTAGTGAATTACAGACCTATATCTAACCTTCCTTTCTTATCCAAAGTCCTTGAGAAAATAGTTGCTAATCAAGTCTGTGAACATCTAAACAGTAACGAGCTGTTTGAAGAGTTTCAGTCAGGTTTTAGAGCTCATCATAGCACTGAAACAGCACTGGTGAAGGTTACTAATGATATTCTCATGGCCTCAGATAATGGACTGGTGTCTGTTCTGGTTTTGTTAGATCTCAGTGCTGCTTTTGACACAGTCGATCATAATATTCTCTTAGAAAGGCTTGAACATGTTGCAGGGATCAAAGGAACAGCACTAGGCTGGTTTAAATCATATTTGTCTGATAGATTCCAGTTTGTTCATCTAAATGATAAATCATCTTCACTCTCAAGGGTTACTTGTGGAGTTCCACAGGGTTCTGTCCTTGGACCAATTCTTTTCACCATATATATGCTTCCAATTGGTAGAATCATTAGACAGCATGGGATAAATTTCCACAGCTATGCCGATGATACACAACTATATTTATCCATAAATCCTGATGAACCCAGTCAGTTAGGTAGATTACAGGCATGTCTGGAAGACATAAAAGCATGGATGACCCTAAACTTTTTGCTTTTAAATTCTGACAAGACAGAAGTTGCTGTCTTTGGACCAGAAGTTCTTAAACAGAAACTGATTAGTCAATCACTTCATCTGGATGGCATTAAATTGTCCCCCAGTAATAACGTAAAGAACCTCGGCGTTATTTTTGACCAAGACTTGACATTTAAATCCCATATTAAACAGGTTTCTAGGATTTCTTTCTTTCACCTCCGGAATATTGCTAAAATTAGAAACATCCTGTCCAGGAGTGATGCTGAAAAACTAGTCCATGCATTTGTTACCTCAAGGCTGGACTACTGTAATTCTTTACTATCAGGAAGTCCACAAAATGCCATTAAAAGCCTTCAGTTGATCCAAAATGCGGCAGCAAGAGTTCTGATGAATATTAAAAAGAGAGATCACATTTCTCCTGTTTTAGCTTCCCTTCATTGGCTCCCTGTTAAATCCAGAATAGAATTTAAGATCCTTCTTCTTACATACAAAGCCCTTAATAATCAAGCTCCATCATACATCAGAGATCTAATTGTTCCATATGTTCCTAAAAGAGCACTTCGCTCTCAGACTGCAGGTTTACTTGTAGTTCCTAGGATCTCTAAAAGTAGAATGGGAGGCAGATCTTTTAGTTATCAGGCTCCTCTCCTGTGGAACCAGCTCCCAGCTTTAGTCCGTGAGGCAGACACTCTGTTTACTTTTAAGGCCAGGCTTAAAACTTTCCTTTTTGATAAAGCTTATAGTTAGAGTGGCTTAGGTCATCCTGAGCTATCTCTGTAGTTATGCTGCTATAGGCTTAGACTGCTGGAGGACAGACTTACCAATTTTCTTCACTCTGCTACTTCCTTTTCTCCTACGACTCTCCAGTTGTATTACAGTACATTCTGTTATTTCGACTGTTAACTTTGTTTTCTCTCAGTGTTTTTCTCCCCATCGAAGATACACCTGGTCTGGTATCCTGCTTGGCTGCAATGCCCTGTTGGACGGGGGTCATCGAGTGGGATGATCCTCTCAGTAACTGAACATCCACTGTGTCCTGTTATCAACTTTTTACTTTCTGTAACATAGAAAGTTCTCTTATATCGGATCTTCTGTTCCTTCTGTGTTCTGCTCTGTCTTCTCAAACCCCCAGACGGTCGTGGCAGATGGCCGCTCCCACTGAGCCTGGTTCTGTTAGAGGTTTCTTCCTGTTAAAGGGGAGTTTTTCCTCTCCACTGTCGCTACATGCTTGCTCAGTATGAGGGATTGCTGAAGGATTGCTGTGGTTGGAAATCTGCCCAACCTCACGCCAATGACTGACGCAATCTGCTGGGATTCCTTAAATAGGAAACTTTTTAACTGATTGGAATGTTTGTATAATTGTATTGAAATGACTTCTTGTTAAGTGCCTTGAGATGACATCTGTTGTGAATTGGCGCTATATAAATAAACTGAATTGAAATTGAATTGAATTGAATTGCTGGTTATCCCAAACATTCTTCAAGATGAGTTTAACTATGTTGCGCTTCACTGTTGTTGGGGCAGGGGAGCCAAATGTGTGGAGGGTGAATGTGTCTTGTTTGATGACAGGCAACTTCAGTGCTTCATACTCTAAATAACCATTCAAATGAAATGTACAGTAGATTGTTAATGTATCTATAACTTTTTGGTGTCTATCTACTAATCTATATCTATATCATCTATATAATCTTTGGTTTGAATAATTTATTAACCCTTGCCATTTAAGAGGCTTTACATAAATAAATTCTCAACACCCACCTCCTTACAGCTCACTGTACTATTTAGTGTGTCTCACATTATTGGCACACTGTCCTGGCATCATTTTCCATATATGGTAAGAAGAGTTTTCACCATCCTGCTAAAAATGCTTTTGATAAACAGTGGGGCAAAAAAGTATTTAGTCAGCCACCAATTGTGCAAGTTCTCCCACTTAATAAGATGGGAAAGGCCTGTAATTTTCATCATAGGTATACCTCAACTATGAGAGACAAAATGAGAAGAAAAAATCCAGAAAATCACATGGTCGGATTTTTTTTAAAATAATTTCTTTGCAACTTCAGGATTCAAGGAACTTTTATTGACATACCATCTCACGTTACATGTGATGGTATGAAATCAGGACTCAGGTCCGGAATTATAAGCTATTTAAATTAAATTTGTAAAAAAAATAATATATATATTTTTTTAATAATAAAAAAATAATATAAATAAATGTAATAAATAAATATAACTAAATGTGCTCTACAGGACACAGCTGGAGTTCAGCAGTCTAACAGCTGCAAGGAAGAAGCTGTTATTGACCCTGGTGGTCTTGCTCCGTATGCTCCGCAGCCGCCTGCCTGAGGGCAGGGGCTGAAACAGGCTATGAGCCGGATGGGTGGAGTCCTTCAGGATGCGGAGGGCCCGTCCCCTGCATCGGGACGTGTAGAGATCCAAGGTGGTGGAAAGCGTGCTCCCTACAGTCCTTTGTGCAGCTTTCACCACCCGCTGCAGAGCCTTCCTCTCAGCAGCAGTACAGCTACCGTGCCACACGGTGATGCAGGTGCAGATGACGCTCTCCACTGAACAGTGATAGAAACTCCTCAGGACGGAGCTCCCAAGTCCAACTCTCTGCAGCTTACTTAGGAAGTAGAGACGCTGGTGGGCCTTCTTGACCAGACGTGAAGTGTTGGCATTCCAGGTGAGGTCTAAACTATTGGACAGCTGGGGTGTCTCGCTGAGCAGTCATACGTCAGCAGAGTGAACAGGAGGGGGTCAACACGCAGCCCTGTGGTGAGCCTGTCCTGAGGGTGATGGAGGAGGAGATGGTGTTGTGGATCTTAACAGTCTGAGGTCTATTGGTCAGAAAGTCCAGGACCCAGTTCCCAAGCATGGGACTCAGTCCGAGGGAGGAGAGCTTCTGCACAAGCGTCTGTGGGATGATGGTGTTGAAGGCTGAGGAGAAATCCAGAAAGAGCAGACGGACTTAGGAGTTTGTCAGTGCAGCGATTTTTCCTGTAGAAATACTGGTGGGGGTCGTGATATCGATGGCGTCTTTGATGTGGGTCATGACCTTAATTTTAATTCAATTTAGTTTATTTATATAGCGCCAATTCACAACAGATGCCATCTCAAGGCACTTAACAAGAAATCATTTCAATACATTTAAACAAACATTCCAATCAGTTAAAAAGTTTCCTATTTAAGGAATCCCAGCAGATTGCGTCAGTCATTGGCGTGAGAGAAAAACACTGGGAGAACACAAAGTTAAAAGTCGAAATAGCAGAATGTACTGTAATACAACCTGAGAGTAGTAGCAGTGTTTTTCTCTCCATAGAAGATATACCTGGTCTGGTATCCTCCTTGGCTGCAATGCCCTGTTGGACGGGGGGCATCGACTGGGATGATCCTCCCAGTAACTGAACATCCACTGTGTCCTGTTATTAACTTTTTACTTTCTGTAACATAGAAAGTTCTCTTATATCAGATCTTCTGTTCCTTCTGTGTTTCTGCTCTGTCTTCTCAAACCCCCAGACGGTCGTGGCAGATGGCCGCTCCTACTGAGCCTGGTTCTGTTGGAGGTTTCTTCCTGTTAAAGGGGAGGTTTTCCTCTCCACCGTCGCTACATGCTTGCTCAGTATGAGGGATTGCTGTGGTTGGAAAGTCTGCATCAACGGGGCCCAACCTCACGCCAATGACTGACGCAATCTGCTGGGATTCCTTAAATAGGAAACTTTTTAACTGATTGGAATGTTTGTATAAATGTATTGAAATGACTTCTTGTTAAGTGCCTTGAGATGACATCTGTTGTGAATTGGCGCTATATAAATAAACTGAATTGAATTGAATAGTAGAAAAGGAAGTAGCAGAGTGAAGAAAATTGGTAAGTGTCTTCCAGCAGTCTAAGCCTATAGCAGCATAACTACAGAGCTAGCTCAGGATGACCTAAGCCACTCTAACTATAAGCTTTATCAAAAAGGAAAGTTTCAAGCCTGGCCTTAAAAGTAAACAGAGTGTCTGTCTCACGGACTAAAGCTGGGAGCTGGTTCCACAGGAGAGGAGCCTGATAACTAAAAGATCTGCCACCCATTCTACTTTTAGAAATCCTAGGAACTACAAGTAAACCAGCAGTCTGAGAGTGAAGTGCTCTATTAGGAACATAAGGAACAATTAGATCTCTGATGTATGATGGAGCTTGATTATTAAGGGCTTTGTATGTAAGAAGAAGGATCTTAAATTCTATTCTGGATTTAACAGGAAGCCAGTGAAGGGAAGGTAAAGCAGGAGAAATGTGATCTCTCTTTTTAATATTCATCAGAACTCTTGTTGCCACATTTTGGATCAACTGAAGGCTTTTAATGGCATTTTGTGGACTATCTGATAGTAAAGAATTACAGTAGTCCAGCCTTGAGGTAACAAATGCATGGACTAGTTTCTCAGCATCACTCCTGGACAGGATGTTTCTAATTTTAGCAATATTCCGGAGGTGAAAGATTTGAACCAACCTAGTGCTGTTCCTTTGATCCCTGCAACATGTTCAAGCCTTTCTAAGAAAATATTATTTTCGACTGTGTCAAAAGCAGCACTGAGATCTAACAAAACCAGAAGAGACACCAGTCCATTATCTGAGGCCATGAGAATATCATTAGTAACCTTCACCAGTGCTGTTTCGGTGCTATGATGAGCTCTAAAACCTGACTGAAACCCTTCAAACAGCTCGTTACTGTTTAGATGCTCACAGACTTGATTAGCAACTATTTTCTCAAGGATTTTGGATAAGAAAGGAAGGTTAGATATAGGTCTGTTACTCACCAAGTCATCTTGATCAAGGGAAGGTTTCTTGAGTAAAGATTTAATTACAGCTATTTTAAATTCTTGTGGTTCGTATCCGTTTACTAAGGATAGATTCATCAAATCCAAAATGGGGCCAGGAACCAAATGGAACACTTCCTTAAATAATTTGGTTGGAATTGGGTCCAACATACAAGTTGAAGGTTTAGATGAGGCTAATATTTTTGATAATTCCGAAAGCTCGACTGAATCAAAACAGCCTAAGCACAAATGAGGTTCTACAGTTCTTTCCGATGCTGCCTCATTTACTGAGGAAGAAGTAATCATTTTTGGGAGGATGCCAATGATTTTATTTTTGATAGAATTCATTTTATTTATGAAGAATCGCATCAAATCATCACTGCTAAGAGCTGGGGGAATAGTTGGCTCAACAGAGCTATGACTCTGTGTAAGTTTGGCAACTGTACTAAAAAGAAACCTAGGATTGTTTTTATTCGCCTCTATTAATGATGAAAATTATGCTATTCTAGCTTGTCGGAGGGTCTTTTTATACAGCAGTAGGCTGTTATTCCAGGTTAAATAGGAATCATCTAGATGTGTAGAGCACCATTTTCTCTCCAACTTCCTAGTATTCTGCTTTACAGTATGCAACTCTGCGTTAAACCAAGGAGTCAGCCTCCTATGGCTAGCCACTTTCTTTTTTAAGGGGGCTACACTATCTAATGCCAAACGCAATGACGACGTAACGCTGTGAACCAGACCATCAATTTCTGAAGGGTTAGAGATAGAATTGCTGCCATCCACTGTGTTACTCTGACACACTGAGGAAAGTAAGAATGGAACAGATTCTTTAAAAATTGTTACAGCATTGTCTGATAAAGCTCTACTAAAATGAAATTTTCTTTCAGATTTAAGATGGTCAGTTAAAGTAAATTCAAAAGTTATTAAGAAGTGGTCAGACAGGACCGGGTTATGTGGGTGGACCCCGGTTTGGTGTATATATTATCCTTTATATTTTACTTGTATTTATTTCTTTATTTCACTTATTTAAGTTCTGTACTGGAGAGAAAAGTTGCCGGAGTCAAATTCCTTGTATGTGTCATACTTGGCCATTAAAGCTGATTCTGATTCTGATTCTGGACTGTTATCTCCTCACACTCAATACCGCATGTCAGTACAAGGTCCAAAGTGTGTTTAACCGAGTGGGTCGATCCCTGTACTTTTTGAGTAAAGCCAATTGAGTCAAAAATAGCATTAAAAGCTGCATTTAGGCTATCACTTTCAGTATCCACATGAATATTGAAGTCCCCCACTATAATGACCCTATCAGTATTTAATACTAAATCAGATAAAAAATTTGAGATCTGATCCAAGAATTGAGAGTAAGGGCCTGGTGGATGATACAAAACCACAAACAAAAATGGTCTTAATGTTTTGCAACTTGGATGAGGAAAATTAAGGGTTAGATGTTCAAAAGTACTGTAGCTATCAATTGGTCTTGGACTAATTAGTAAATCAGAAAGAAAAATGGTTGCAACTCTTGCTCCTCGCCCAGTATTTCTCTGAATGTGAAAATTTAAATGACTGGAAGGAGTTAACTCATTTATACTGACATAATCCTCCTGCTGCAACCAGGTTTCTGTGAGACAAAGCAAATCAATGTGATTTATCACAAATCAAGTCATTTACTAACAAAGTCTTTGAGAAGAGAGATCTTATGTTTAATAAACGACATTTGATAGATTTATTTTGCTGTTCAGTCAAAGTCGTATTTATCTTAATGAGATTTCCATCATTTGCTTTTGTTGGCTTAACTTTTAATCCATTTAACTTTGGCCGTGGGCAAGACACTGTTTCTATAGGGTAATGGGTGGGTAATAGTACAGAAGCAGCAGAGAGGTGGGTTGAACTACGACTCTGCTTCCTGGTCTGGACCCTGGGTTGTCAATGTTTTGGAGGACTAATAAATTCGGCCATATTCCTAGAAAGAAGAGCTGCTCATTCCAAAGTGGGATGGATGCCGTCTCTCCGGATCAGACCAGGTTTTCCCCAAAATGTTCGCCAGTTATCAGTGTAGCCCACATCGTTTGCAGGACACCACCTAGACAACCATTGATAGAATGACAGCATGCGGCTAAACATGTTGTTACTGGTCGGATCAGGCAGGGGACCAGAAAAGATTACCGAGTCTGACATTGTTTTGGCAAACTTACACACCGAAGCAACACTAATTTTTGTGACCTCCGATTGGCGTAACCGGGTGTCATTACCGCCAGTGTGAATAACAATCTTACTGTATTTACGCTTATCTTTAGCCAGCAGTTTCAGGTAGGATTTGATGTCGCCCGTTCTGGCCCCTTTCAAGCATTTGACTATGGTCAATGGTGTCTCTAATGCCACGTTTCTGACTATGGAGCTGCCAATACCAGGGTCGGCTTCTCAGCGGGTGTGTCGCTGAGCGGGGAAAATCTGTTAGAAACGTGGACCGGTTGGTGATGGCCCGTGGGCTGGGTCCTAGAACTATGCTTCCTACGTACCGTCACCCAGCCGGCTGAGGTCCCGGCTGCGCGGGCTCTACCGGAGGACAGCTAGGGGTTCTATCCTTGTTGTCTCCGTGCTGGCTAATGGGCTTTGGCTATCTGCTGGTTTTTCAACAGCACGGAGCCGTGCTTCTTATTCTGATACCCTCGCCTCCAAAGCTACAAAAATATTACATTTATCACAGTTACCATTACCACTAAAGGAGGCAGGAAGTAACTAAACATCTGACAGAGAGAGCAAGAGAGAAGAGAAGAGTTAGAAACAGGAGAGAAGAGTAGCCATAGCCGCAATGAAGCTAAGCTAACTGAGCTAGCGAGACCTTACCACCCCTAGAAAAACTGTGTGAAACACAAGGAGTTCCCAAAACGTAAAGTACACCACCACAAAACGTGTGCTTTAGTGTGCTTGTGTGTTAAAATTACTTAGAGAGGCCTCAGCACAGAGAAAACAAGATCAATTCCAGAGAGTCTGAACACCAAACAGCTCCACGGAGCTCAACAGCGACAACAGGAAATGACGCAATACGGCTTACCCCGTCACAGACCAACCTCTCGAAGCACTTCATGACTACCGGGGTTAAAGCTATGGGCCGATAGTCATTTTGGCTTGTCACTGTGGAGCAGGGGGACAATCGTGGCAGTCTTTAAGCAGGTGGGGACAGATGACAGTGACGTGTTAAAGATGTCTGCCAGCACCTCAGCCAGCTGGTGTGCACAGTCCCTCAGTTACCCGCCCTGGGATGTTGTCGGGCCCTGCTGCTTTGTGAGGGTTGATACACTGAAGGGTCTTCCTTACATCTGCTCCGGTCACACTGATGGGCGTGTCACCAGGTGGTGGTATACGTTTGGTGCTGGGGGAGACATCAGGGCATCAAAGCAGGCATATAAATGGTTGAGTGCATCTGGCA
The DNA here is from genome assembly GCA_963556495.2 of Valencia hispanica. Lineage (NCBI taxonomy): Eukaryota > Metazoa > Chordata > Actinopteri > Cyprinodontiformes > Valenciidae > Valencia > Valencia hispanica. Next base: position 162,272 of record OY747705.1, on the reverse strand, counting down.
AGGAGGGGTCTCTTGGGCATTGTGCATCCTTGGTGTAGTCCGTGATTTATTTAATGCCCCTCCACATGCGCTGAGGGTCATTGGTGGTGAAGTGACCCTGGATTTTCTGGGCGTATGTGGCTTTGGCCCTCGTAATACACGCAGTCAATCCGTTTCGGGCCTCTCTGAGTGCTGATGCCTCACCTGCCTTGAACCCAGCATCCCTAGCTTTCAGCAGAGCTCTCACCTCAGAGTTCAGCCAGGGTTTCTGGTTCGGATAGCAGGTTATTATCCTGGTGGTGGTGACATCATCATTTGGAGATGAAACCAGAGACAGATGATGTATATTCCGCCAGGTCCACCTCTCCCTCATGTGTAGCTGCCTCTTTGAAGACCTGCCATTCTGTGCACTGAAAACAGTACTGGAGCACACAGGCCGCATCTCTGGGCCACATAGTGATCGTCTTCTTCATTGGCCTGATACGTCTCAGCAGGGGGCGGTATGCTGGCGCCAGCAGGATGGTGGCGTCATGCTGAAAGACCATGGACCTTATGGTGGAAAATAAGTATTTGGTCACCTACAAACAAACAGACAAGATTTCTGGCTCTGACAGACCTGTAACTTCTTCTGTAAGAGGCTCCTCTGTCCTCCACTCGATACCTGTATTATTGGCACCTGTTTGAATTCGTTATCAGTATAAAAGACACCTGACCACAACCTCAAACAGTCACACTCCAAACTCCACTATGGCCAAGACCAAAGAGCTGTCAAAGGACACCAGAAATAAAATTGTAGACCTGCACCAGGCTGGGCAGACTGAATCTACCATAGGTAAGCAGGTTGGTGTGAAGAAATAAACTGTGGGAGCAATTATTAGAAAATGGAAGGCATACAAGACCACTGATAATCTCCATGGATCTGGGGCTCCAAGCATGATCTTACCTCGTGGGGTCAAAATGATCACAAGAACGGTAAGTAAAAATCCCAGAACCACACAAGGGGACCTAGTGAATGACCTGCACAGAGCTGGGACCAAAATAACAAAGGCTACCATCAGTAACACACTACGCCGCCGGGAACTCAAATCCTGCAGTGCCTGCCAGAAGTGTCCCCCTGCTTAAGCCAGTACATGTCCAGGCCCGTCTGAAGTGTGCGAGAGCATTTGGATAATCCAGAAGAGGATTGGGAGTACGTCATATGGTCAGATGAAACCAAAATAGAACTTTTTGGTAAAAACTCTACTTGTCGCGTTTGGAGGAGAAAGAATGCTGAGTTGCATGCAAAGAACACCATACCTACTGTAAAGCATGGGGGTGGAAACATCATGCTTTGGGGCTGCTTTTCTGCAAAGGGAACAGGACGACTGATCCGTGTAAAGGAAAGAATGAATGGGGCCATGTATCGTGAGATTTTGAGTGAAAACCTCCTTCCATCAGCAAGGGCATTAAAGATTAACGTAGCTGGGTCTTTTAGCATGACGACGATCCCAAACACATCGCCCGAGTAATCAAGGAGTGGCTTCGTAAGAAGTATTTCAAGGTCCTGGAGTGGCCTAGCCAGTCTCCAAATCTCAACCCCATAGAAAATATTTCTGTGTTGCCCAGCAACAGTCCCAAAACATCACTGCTCTAGAGGAGATCTGCATGGAGGAATGGGCCAAAATACCAGCAACAATGTGTGAAAACATTGTGACTTACAGAAAACCTTTGACTTCTGTCATTGCCAACAAAGGGTGTATAACAAAGTATTGAGATGAACATTTGTTATTGACCATATACTTATTTTCCACCGTAATTTGCAAATCAATTCTTTAAAAATCAGACCATGTGATTGTCTGGATTTTTTTTTTCATTTCGTTTCTCATATACCTATGATGAAAATTACAGGCCTCTCTCATATTTTTAAGTGGAAGAACTTGCACAATTGGTGGCTGACTAAATACTTTTTTACCCTACTGTATAATATGTCCAAACCCATCAAAATTTTAGATTGGCACTCACTTGAATTATTCCTCTTCATTCATATTTGGTTAATGGTGGGGACAAAATAGCTGTGAGAAAACTTTCAAATGTGAATCTGACATGCCTGGTTTAGGAATTTTAAACCATTCTGATAACCGTATCTCATATCAGCAAGAGAGTGTATAATAAACAAGGCTTTGGCTGTAAAACAACGTATTTAATTGGCAGCTAAAATTTGTCATCAAAAATCTCTGAAGGATACTTTGTAAAAAAAAATGTTGAGTTCTAAAAGTAACTTGCTCTAACAGAGCTGAAAACATCAACACAAACCAGGACATATTTAACTTAAAGGAGCTTTAGTTATTTTTCAAAATTCATGCACATTTTAAATATAAATCATTCTCACTTTAAAATGTAAATTAAAATGTTAAATAAAACTAGCTAAAACCCTGAGCAAGGGACATTCATGGTTCCATCTTCCCTGAAGCTTACAAATCCCCAGTACCATGTTCACTTTCCAAAACATTCAAATAAATCCTATATTTAAGATTTAAAATGTTATAGTAAATAATTGCCTACTCAAAATATACAATCTTTCCAGATACTTTTAGGAATTAATATATAGTTTGCTTTTAAAGTATCTGGAAAGATTGTATATTTTGAGTATCCTTCCAGAAGGTTACCATCTGGTTTGAGCTGTATTGGAGACCAAAACGTTTGTAATATTTCAGAATGGTGTCCCTTTTCTTAAACAGGTCCAACTTCATTCAGCCTGCTGATCTGCTGGAGTTTGCCAAGAGACTGAGAATTCATCACCCCCCACATAGACTGACCCTTGACCTGAGGAAGAACCCAGGAGACAGAGACCCTGATACATGGAACACAGCCCTGAAGAGGCTTCAGCCTTTCAGCTTTCTGCTGATTGAGGGGTGGAAATCCACTGACACAATGGTAGACCACATTAGCAACATGTAAAAGAAAATACAAAAGATGAACTGTTTCTCACTGTCCTGAGTGCAGACTCCTTTTCCACTCCATAAGTCAGACCAATGCTAATAGTTTCCTTTTTGTAAAACTTTGGCTGACCTGAAACAGGAACACCTCAGGGCATTTGTTGTTGGAAAATTGTTTGATTTCCATCTTTTGGTTTTGATGGACTGCTGTACCCAGTCTCTCACTCAGCTCCCCAAGGACCTTCCAAGGAGAAGCGGGTATAAACAGTGGATTCATTTTTCTTGCATCCAGATGTGGTGTTTCAGGGAAAAAGAGTCCATATCAATTTGTCATTTAAATGTTTGTTTATTAAACCAATGTCTATTACACCTCCAGAGATGTCTCTGACGGTGTGTGCTTGTGTGTGACAGTGGACATTAATGTATAACCGGAGACTGACAATAAGGTGATATGGTCATGTTGGATGATGAGGATTGACACAACTACCAATTCATTGTAAGTACAAACCAAGTAGGAAATAAAGGATCCAAAACGAGGAACAAAAAGACTTCGCTTTTTTCTAGTTTATTTAAAGCTAGTTATTAATGATCTGTTTAGATATGATTTCAACTTGTTTTCTTTGTAACATTGTAATAAATTTCAGTTGAAGACAAAGGTAACCCTATGAACGGGCTAACTGGTTGATTTGCTTAGTCTACAACCAGTCCATGTGTCACATAAAAAAAACCCACAAACACAAAACATTCACACTGGCACAACACGTCAGCTCAGCCATCTCTGAAGCTTCCATCACTACAGTGAATCCAAGCTGATCTTCATAGACAGAATCAAACCAATGAAAACATCTCATAACTGCTTAGCAATGTAATACATCATACTTTAGCCCAATGGGCCAACAAAGAAATGTGATACAAAATACAGTACAGTCACACTTCCTGTCCATGTCAGTGTCTTTGACCTAATGAACATCTGAAATGTACACAGCACAAACCCAAAGTAAGGTGGTTTTCTTCTGAACTCTTTTTTTTCCCCATACATCTGAACCTCTGACCTTTTAAGGAGTAGATCTGCGTTGGGTCTTGTAGTCCATGAATGTGAGGAGCATTTCCATTTAGCAGGAGTTACACCCTCCCTGTTTAACCCCCAATTTCCACTGCATGCGCTCTAGATCTGCTCCGATCCGCAACCCAGAGGTGGTCAAAGAAGCATGCGCGGGAATTGCGAGATCTTGCAATAAAAGCCAGTAATAATAGTAATAGTCTACTACTGTATAAAAAGACCCTTCAACAAGCTAGAACAGCATATTTTTCATCGATAATAGAGGCGAATAAAAACTATCCTAGGTTTCTTTTTAGTACAGTTGCCAAACTTACACAGTCATAGCTCTGTTGAGCCAACTATTCCCCCATCTCTTTGCAGTGATAACTTTATTGGATTCTTAATAAATAAAATTAATTCTATTACTTCTTCCTCAGTAAATGAGGCAGCGTCGGAAAGAATTGTAGAACCTCATTTGTGCTTAGGCTGTTTTGATCCAGTCGAGCTTTCGGAATTATCAAAAATATTAGCCTCATCTAAACCTTCAACTTGTATGTTGGACCAATCCCAACCAAATTATTTAAGGAAGTGTTCCATTTGCTTCCTGGCCCCATTTTGGAAAAGATGAATCTATCCTTAGTAAACGGATACGTAACCACAAGAATTTAAAATAGCTGTAATTAAACCTTTACTCAAGAAACCTTCCCTTGATCAAGATGACTTGGTGAGTAACAGACCTATATCTAACCTTCCTTTCTTATCCAAAGTCCTTGAGAAAATAGTTGCTAATCAAGTCTGTGAGCATCTAAACAGTAACGAGCTGTTTGAAGGGTTTCAGTCAGGTTTTAGAGCTCATCATAGCACCGAAACAGCACTGGTGAAGGTTACTAATGATATTCTCATGGCCTCAGATAATGGACTGGTGTCTGTTCTGGTTTTTCTTAGATCTCAGTGCTGCTTTTGACACAGTCGATCATAATACTATCTTAGAAAGGCTTTCAACATGTTGCAGGGATCAAAGGAACAGCACTAGGCTGGTTTAAATCATATTTGTCTGATAGATTCCAGTTTGTTCATCTAAATGATAAATCTTCACTCTCAAGGGTTAATTCAATTCAGTTTATTTATATAGCGCCAATTCACAAGAGCTGTAATCTCAAGGCACTTAACAAGAAGTCATTTCAATACATTTATACAAACATTCCAATCAGTTAAAAAGTTTCCTATTTAAGGAATCCCATCAGATTGCGTCAGTCATTGGCGTGAGGTTACTTGTGGAGTTCCACAGGGTTCTGTGCTTGGACCAATTCTTTTCACCATATATATGCTCCCAGTGTTAGTAGAATCATTAGACAGCATGGGATAAGTTTCCACAGCTATGCCGATGATACATAACTATATTTATCCATAAATCCTGATGAACCCAGTCAGTTCGGTAGATCACAGGCATGTCTGGAAGACATAAAAACATGGATGACTAAATGGATGGCTCTTTTATTCTGATAAGACTGAAGTTGCTGTCTTTGGACCAGAAGCTCTAAAAAAGAAACTGATTAGTCAATCACTTCATCTGGATGGCATTAAAATGGCCCCCAGTAATAACGTAAAGAACCTTGGCGTTATTCTCAGTGATCCTGAGAAACTAGTCCATGCATTTGTTACCTCAAGGCTGGACTTCTGTAATTCTTTACTATCAGGAAGTCCACGAAATGCCATTAAAAGCCTTCAGTTGATCCAAAATGCAACAGCAAGTGCTCTGATGAATATTAAAAAGAGACATGACATTTCTCTGGTTTTAGCTTCCCTTCATTGGCTCCCTGTTAAATCCAGAAAAGAATTTAACATCCTTCTTCTTACATACAAAGCCCTTAATAATCAAGCTCCATCCATCAGAGATCTAATTGTTTCATATGTTCCCAACAGAGCACTTCGCTCTCAGACTGCAGGTTTACTGCTGGTTCCTAGGATTTCTAAAAGTAGAATGGGAGGCAGATCTTTTAGTTATCAGGCTCCTCTCCTGTGGAACCAGCTCCCAGCTTTAGTCCGTGAGGCAGACACACTGTTTACTTTTAAGGCCAGGCTTAAAACTTTCCTTTTTGATAAAGCTTATACTTAGAGTGGCTAAGGTCATCCTGAGCTATCTCTGTAGTTATGCTGCTATAGGCTTAGACTGCTGGAGGACAGACTTACCAATTTTCTGCACTCTGCTACTTCCTTTTCTACTACCACTCTCCAGTTGTATTACAGTACATTCTGTTATTTCGACTGTTAACTTTGTTTTCTCTCAGTGTTTTTTTTCTCCATAGAAGATATACCTGGTCTGGTATCCTGCTTGGCTGCAATGCCCTGTTGGACGGGGGGCAACGCTTTTTTTTTGTATGCATAGCTATATTAATATAAGCCCGCGTATATTTATTCATATGTTGTCTAAAATATCTTGACACAGAATAACAGAGAATAATGTTCTTTTTTGTTCGTTTTCCACGGAATGAAGAATTTTGTTCTGACTTACGCATTTATTACTGGCTTTTATCGCGAGATCTCACAATTCCTGCGCATGATTCTTTGACCACCTCTGGGCTGCGGACCGGAGCGGATCTTGAGCGCATGCAGTGTAAATTGCGAACGGCTGCGGAGTGTGTGGCGGACCGGACCGGAGCGCATGCAGTGGAAATTGGGGGTAACACACTGCACTCCCTCTTGTTTCTGTGTGTACCCATTGTTATAGTCAGATACACCTTCTTTGTGAATTCATGGTGTGCAGAGTGAGTGAACTGCAAGTGAAACGCACAACTCTTTACAGTTTGGTAACAGAGAAGTGATGACCTTAAGGGGAAATTTTGGCTGGATTTTATTTTGTTGACTTACTCCTCCATTGTACCTACACGTCTGCACTCATCTGTTCCTCCTGGCCTTCCATTTCAAGTCATGAGGAAGAGCCATTCAAATTCTTCCCTTCAATAAACTAAATCAATATCAGTGTATTCTTTAAGCAATGACATGTCAGAGTATCCACCTATGGCATATAAACAGTTTTAAAATTTGCAAATAACTTTAGAGTCTAACTTGATGTGACTTCAATATGTAATACTATATCAGAAAACACCAAATTACAGACATAACAGACAAATCATTGTGATAATCTGTAATGGAGAAACTACTTAGGCTGGGCTAGTACAATCCACACTGTTATTTAAAGGGTTTCCCTGAAGAAATGAAATCTATTTGAAGGGCTAGAAAGCTCTGCTCTTTCCTAGCTAGCTACATCCCAAAGAGCAGTGTGACAGAGTAAACCGTCAGGTTTTAGGTCAGAAGTCACCAGCAGGTCTGTGCTGTTTACTCGCAGTCAGCCTTTAACGTTATAGCAAGATTCCACCAGCATTGCCAAAATATATGTACCTTGTGTTGAGACATGGCAATCCACACGCACACAAAATACCCAACATGCACACTTAAATCTACAATACAGCATGTTAAAAGGCATTAGGAAAATCTGAAATAAATATAAATAAATTAAATCATTTATAAAAAAATTGATTAAAAACAAATTCTGTTAAATATAGAACATATTTTAAACAAGTACACCATTGTTTACTCAGACAAAGACTGAATGGATGTATAAGACGTCTTCTAAACAGACAAATGAACACATGCACACACTGACAAATCACTAGTGAGCTGAAAGGCCTGTCTGGGCTGAGTGAAAGAAGTGTTGAACTGATTCTCTTCAGGCTCTCATGTCTCTAAACAGCTGATAAAGCAGCTGGGAGGTCCCAACACAGCAAATAGCATTAAAGGAGAGAGTTACTGGCAGTGATGTTGTCATTGCTCCTCTGGATCTGTGATTCCACATAGCTGATCAACAGTCAAAGTTTTAGGACAGCATCATATTTTGGCAGAGTCAATAGACATGTAAATACTTCATCTAGATAACCTAATACTGTAGAACATAAGACTTAGAGAGCGATTGATATCCGACCACCTTGGATCATGGAGCCAAAATAAATCCACTGGTCCTATTAACATCAAAAGCACCATACCGATAAAGTGAAGTCCGTTGATCAGTAGCTTGGTGAAAAAACACAGACACTATTCAAATGTTGTCCGTCTTTTCTGAAGCGTGCAGGAAACCCCAGAGCACTAAGATTGTTGCTTTTTCATCCAGCAGCTCTCACTGACGATACTAGGATGTAGCTCTAAGTTTAAGGACATATTTTCTGGTCCACTTACGGACGATGAAGATAAACTGAATCAGGAGGACAAAACTAGAAGCTGCTCAGTTAGGACAGCAAAGCTCCTTGCTCGGTGCTGGACACATGGCCAATTACTCAGTTACAACTAACAGCTTGGCCTTGGGGAGAGGTGCAGTTAGAATATTAAAACCTCTAGAAATAAAATGCACAGCAAATCTGAGGCTTGTACAAATGTTACAGAGCAAGGAAGACCTGACCTGTTGGAATCAGGCTTTTAAACCACTTCATACAATTTAAAGGACTTCCACTCAAGACATTATGCTGCCCCTAAACAGAAAAACCACTGAGGAGGGACAACCTGTCTGCATAGTCCAGGGATCATTATAAAAATTCTTCCAACTGCAGAAACCCACAATAGAGGAAACATCAGGACCCTGAAGTCAAACTGGAGCTCCTTTAGTATTCATTTTTGTCACTAATGACTATGTTGTCAGAACAATATTCCTCTTTGTTAATTACATGTTTACAGGCATGAGGCAATGGTTTTGCTTTTTTTCTGTTCATCTTCAGGCAAGATCACAAATGAAGAAAATGTATTCTGTTACAGAGTTCTTAACTCCTAATAAGTTAAGTGGGAGTCATAATGATTGGCCATGAACACTTAGTGCCAAACCATGTGGATAAAGCTGTTTTTTCCTGTGAAGTGTGAGACAGTGGAATTTCTGATAAACATGCACTAGTTCATTCATCTCACTGATGAATTCTTCTCTACTGCCGACTTGTATGGATGTGTGCAGTTGGCAGTGTGTGTCTATTTAAGTCGGTCAACAGAAAGTGAAAATAACTTCATACAAAACTTAGAATTAACCAGAGGTCTGCAGATCTGCCAGAGAAATTCATGTAGTGATGAGATCCCTGCAAATATCTTCAAGCTGAATGTGTGTAGAGTAATAATGGCTGTGAAGGCACACACAGAATACTGTTATGCTCAGAAAACTCCAACCAAATATTGGTGTGTAACATGTAACATTACAGCTGGACCAAATCCACAGAAACAGAAAAACAGCTGGTTCAACTCAAAATGGAAAGCAGCCAAACTCAAATCAAGGCAGTTTTTGTTGTCACAAAGTAAACATGAATATGACAAGTATTCACCCAGCAGCAACAAGTTGAATGGATGGTGTCCCTGTGCTGTGGGAGTGTGCAGGGGCCCATGATGGGGCAAGTTAAAGGGAGCACAGGAGCAGCTGCAGGTCAGTGAGTGGCTGTGGCGTGAAGAGAAGGGCCTATAAGATCCCATCCATGAAGCTGGTGTCTAGTCGCTGAATGAGCACCCGGATGAAAGACATCTCCTTGCGAGTGTTCTCAAAGATCACCCTGGGATCATCTGACTGGCAACGTAGACAGTTGGGAGCCATGACCATAGCCAAGTTGTTCACATCCATCTTGGTAATGGCTACATTGGCAGGTTGAGCAAACACCTAAACACAAAAGTTCAACAAAGACTTGTCTGAAAGTTTCACAATTTCATCCCATTTGTGTATTTTGACCAAAGAATACTTCTTATAAACCAGTGCACTGGGTTTGAAGAAAAGGGAATACATTTAGGACTGGGAAACAAAAATAGCAAAGGAAGGGGGGGAGGGACATAAGCTGATCTGATTTTGTAGGTTGTTTTTTTTTACAGAGAAATGTACTTTTTGTTAAGATGCTTGATAGTTATTTGTTGTTTTTTTTTTGTGTTTTTTTCCCAGATGCTAATGGAAAGAAACAGTTGAGTTTCCTGGAGTAGCGGTCCTATTTACAGCATCCTGTCTGTCCTTTATGACTACAAACAGGAATGAGCTGAAGGATTATTGTCTTTTGTTGTTTCTTATAAACAAGCTTGAAAACCTAGCTGTTAGCCAGACAGTTAGGAGCTCAGCACGGCTTTTTTTACTACTAATGCGGCTCAGTGTCTCCTTCCGCTGTCGCTTCCTACCTATTGTTGGTTTTGAAGGTGACATGAAGGCATATTTAGGTCTGTTAGAGGAGTTTTAGCATGTTTATCTGCTAGATTTGTGGGGCATCTCTGAGCCAAAACCAGCCTTGAAGCTGGAAACAGATGAGTGCTGTAGAACATTTAGCATACGTTCAATAAAAGTAAACCAAAGCAAGCAAACGAAAAACATATGTTTTAGGGATGGTAATGCAAAAATCAAAACTCCATATAGCTTACAGTGAATAAGTTAGCATACCTGAATGAAAAGTGTAAAGCACGAAATCAAGAAGCAGCAGGAATTGAATCAATCTTGTTTTGGGGGTCTTACGAATATAGACCGGATTAAAATAGTTATATTATAATCACCAGAAGTATGTTAACTTTATAATAGATGGATTCAAGAGGCATGGAAGAACAACTGGACAAAACGCCTCACCTGGCAAAATAGGATTGCTCTGGATTTGTTGGAGATAAGTGCAGCACCTTCATCCCAAACAATTCATGCACTGATGGTGGAATAGCCAGAGCCATTCTGGGACTCAGCATTGTCCGATAAGTGGACAGAGTATACAGTTGTTGATAATCACTTTAAATCGATAAGTGTAAGCAGTGGCGGTGGGTCTATAGAGGGCGCTGGGGCGCCGCCCACCCGTAAAATAGTGACCAAGTTCGTCAAGCAAACCATAACAAATAAAAAGAAAACTCGGTTGTTTCGTTACGCCAGATACCTTTTTTTCGTCGGTCAGATGAAAAGAAGAAAAGGGTAAAGGACTTAGGACCTGACCGTCCGGATTTAAATATTCTGCAGCAGGCAACAGATCGTGGCAGGACGTACACTCGGAGCTTCTCCTCCGATGCGTAGACTAAACACAGTTGGCTAACTGGATGTCCAGTAAGTAATGCGCATTTTTTGTTTCCCCTGCGGTATCTCTGTCTTGACTGATTAATAGATCAACATTATTCAATGTCACTCTCTTGTGTGTATTAACAGTTAATCAATATTCAGCCCCTCTAATAGTTTGTACTAATAGTTAATCAATATTCAGCCCCACTAATTGTTTGTATTAATAGTTGATCAATATTCCGCCCCTCTAACTTGTTTGTATTAATAGTTCAATGATATCCAATGTCTGTCTCTGATTGTATTGATGGCTTAACAATTATTTTGTTTAACTGGTGTTATGGTATAATTTGTTTTTTAATGTTTTTATTATTATTAAAGTAGCCTACTTTTGAAAGCTTTTCCGCCCCAAAACATTTTAGATCAACAATATCCAATATCTCTCTCTAATTGTATTGACGGTTTAACAAGTATTCAGTGCAACTGGTGTTAAAGTAGCCTACTTAGAAATATATTCTACCTCAAAATTAATTTCAGATAATCAATATCCAAGGCCTCTCTGTAGTTGTATTGATACCAATGGTCTAGTTTAACTGGTTTTCAGATTTTGTGTGGTATTCTGGTGGTGACGTGCCTTTTGACCCATCACAAGCAACTGCGCCCCCCCTACAAATGTATTCACCAGCCGCCACTGAGTGTAAGGGGCTTTGTTTGGGAGACAAAGTGGTTTACTTGCTGCTGTGTTGAATATGTGTGGCTGCTGTTGAGTAAATGCTTTAAAAGGACGCTTTCAAAGAATAATCAATACTACACTCACTGGGACACAAACGTAACAACATGTAAATGGTAAATGGACTGAACTTATTTAACACTTCTAGTCATAATAACTACTCAAAGTGCTTTACACTGGAGCCACATTCACCCATTCGCACTCGCAAATCGCCCAACTTCAGACACCAATACAGAGCTAGTTTGCCAAATTGGGGTTAAGTGCCTTGCCCAGGGGCACATTGACCTGTAACAGGAGGAAGCTGGAATTGAACCTATGACCCACTGATTGCAAGACAACTACTCTACATACTGAGCACAGTTGCCCATGTAGACATCCGAAAGCGACTTGGGACTTGTATATGGAATCCTGAAAGGTACACACAGTTTACCAGCTATGTGTCTTGTTTTTCTATTTTATTTTTCTATTTTATGCTTTTGTTTTAGCTTAATTAATTTGCTTTAGCTGGTAGTATTTGTTTTAAAAATATATATTTTATATGTTTTAATAAGCTATAATGAACATTTATCTTGTGATTCTACAAAAATGATTTTGAAGAGAATGAGAGTGACTACCTTAAATTCGTCTATACAGTTCTTAATAAACAAAGTTTGGTTTTGAGGTTTTCAACCTGTCCTGTTTTCTGCCAAAAAACATGACAGGTACTATATAAGTAAAAGGAAATGGAATCAGCATCTGGTGCCTGAGTGTAATGAGAAATGGTTAAAATGTTCTAGCTCCTGGTTCATCCCTAGTGGTTCAGATGACGGATACAAAAGCAAATATTCATAGCAATGCATCACTGTGAGTGCGTTACCTGTAGGAAGCGAATGAGGTAGCAGAGTACCAGCTTGTTGATGTGTGGTAGACCCAATACCACATTGACAGCAGCCTCTGGGTTGTCATAGCTACTGATACACTCCTCGTAGAACTCGTGAGGGATCAGCGGCTCTTCCAGTTCTCGGTACCAGAGTTTCAGCAGAGAAGCTGGGACCATACCCGACAATACAGAGCAACTATTAAAAGTTAGAACATTTAAACAATGCCCAGTTTATCTTCAAATCCCAGAGGTTCCATCTTGGTGCCCCTACTACATACCTATCTACATATTTACATACTCCCACTATCTCAGATTTTAACAAACCAGATAAATAACCACAATTAGGCAGATGAGACAGAGCTCTACATTACAAGGTCATGAGGTGACCCCATTCAAGATCAAGCAGATGCATAGAACAAATTCTATTTAATTTATTTATAGAGCCAATTCACAACACATGTTCTCTCAAGGCACTTTATAAAACAACCAATTCAGTCCAATCATACAAACATCCAATTGATGCTAGGAAAAATTGGAAAAAACTAGCATTGTTGGGGATAATTATATTGCACTATGCATTGCTAGGAAGTCTATTCTCATGAACTGGAAAAATAAAAATCAACTCAGTACTAATCAATACATGGATCTCCTGATGGACTATATCAGCTTGGAGACGGCCTCTATCAGTATTTCAGATCAACTGCCCTGGGCACCTCTGTGATTATCTCTATCACCTCGTGGGTTCGGGGAAATGTAGGCCTTGACCTGCCATGTGTTTCTGGATGTTCGCTGTGGCCTCGTGTGTAAATGGACGAGCGTGAAATGTGGTCGCTACCTACGGTGTTGTGGTGTCCTCTAAGAACACCATCATAGCTAAATGTGTATATGTTGGCTTATGCTGTTTTTGTTTTTTTGTATTTTATGTTTCTTCCACAGGTACAGAAGCAATTTCCTCATGTCATCTCACTTTCCCTCCCTCTGTCTATATTTTCTCTTATTTCCCTCTCACTACTACTTTCTTAGTTTCAAACCCAGAGTCCCGTGACTTATTTATATTGTGATATATTCAAGGGAAACTTAAATAAAGTAGTAATTTAATACAAGTTGACCATTACAACTTAAGCAGTAACGGCCAACTTGTGAAAGTAAAACTGTTGGGCAAGTGTTAAAAGGCACTCAGATACAGTTTTGAGTGCCTCATTGCCAGACGGGACACGGGGAAGAAAAAAGAAATTGGTTAAAAAATTTTCTATCAAAGGAAACCCAGCAGATTTCATCAAGTCATTGGCTTGCAGCATTCACTCCAGGACAAACATTTAGCGACAGACAGTTGTCGTGCTGTGTTGTGTTGTTGACTTTGCAGCAATCCCTGACTACAGTGGAGACTATTGTGAACTAATGAGCTTTCTATATAATTGCATTGGACCTGCTTGTCTTTTAAAGTGCACTGAGATTGCATTGTTTTGATTTGCTGCCCAGCAAGGTGAGAAGAAAGCATGCAAGGCATCTATTTGTATATATAAATTGTTGGGTCAATGGTCAGAGAGATGTAAAAACCACAAATCCTTCCGGTCTCTCTTCCAAACACCCTGCACCCTGAATGAGTTCTTTTACTCCTGATTGTGAAACCAGCCTGCCTAACCGGCCTCACAACAGCCAGCCTGTTTAACTTTTTTAACTGCTCTAGATTGACTTGTTCAGATGACCAGATGCATGTCAGTCAGGTATGAACGTTTTGTAGTTCTGATTGAAACATAAAAATGAGAGTATGTGTGGGAAAAGTGCATGTGTTCACCTGGGATGTGTGGGTCTTCCAGTCCTGTGGGAATTTTCCATTGATCAACTTGCAGCTTTAGGGCATTGACTTCATCTATGTCCCCTGGTACCCTAGAGGTCAAAGGCAGAGTGCAGTTATGCAGAGATTAATTAAGGAGCTGACTTCTTCAAAGAATGTAGCTGAGGCAAGTTAGTTTAATTATATTAGGTTTAGTTACCTTAAGCCTAAAAAAAAATTCAATTCAAAAATACTTTATTGATCCCAGAGGGAAATTAAGTGTTGGTATAGCTCATATAATTAATTCTTTAAAGAGTTGTTGTAGATGATGATGGCTGTGGGCAGGAAGGATTTCCTGTAGCGGTCTGTATTGCAGCGAAACTGAAGAAGCCTCCGACTGAAGACGCTCTGTTGTTGTATGACTGTCTCATGAAGAGGATGCTCAGAGTTGTCCATAACTTTTTTGATTTTATGAAGAATCCTTCTTTGCATCATCATCTCCAGATGTTCCACAGTTGTCCCAAGATCAGAACCAGCCTTCTTTATCAGGTTGTTTAGACTTTTTAAGTCCCTGGCTCTGATGCTGCTACCCCAACAGATGACGGCTGAAGAGATTACACTCTCCACAACAGACTTCTAGAAGATCTCCAGCATCTTGCTGCAAACCTTGAAGGACCTAAGCTTCCTCAAGAAGTACAGTCTGCTCTGTCTCTTCTTGTAGACGGTTTCACTGTTGCGCCTCCAGTCCAGTCTGTTGTCAAGGTGAACTCCGAGGTATTTATACACCTCAACCACCTCCACTTCTTCTCCCATGATGGAAACAGTTTTTGACTTATCCCTGTTTCTTCTGAAATCTACAATCATCTCCTTTGTTTTGTTCACATTCAAGGTGAGACGATTGTTTCCACACCATGTCACAAAGCGGTCCACCAGCTCTCTGTATTCAGCTTCTTGTCCATCTCTTATACACCCGACAATTGCAGAGTCATCTGAGTATTTCTGCAGATGACAGGTCTCTGATTTGTACTGGAAGTCTGAGGTGTACAGAGTGAAAAGGAATGGTGAGAGTACGGTCCCCTGTGGTGCTCCTGTGCTGCTGACCACCTGGTTTGACACACAATTCTTCAGTCTCACAAATTGTGGTCTGTTGGTCAAGTAGTCATTGATCCAGGCGATTGTTGAGGGTTCCACCTGTGTCTTCAGGAGTTTCTGACGAAGCAAATCAGGCTGAATTGTGTTAAATGCACTGGAGAAATGAAAGAACATGATCCTCACAGTGCTGCCTGCTTTGTCCAGATGACAGTGGGTTGGTTGAAGTAGGTGGATGATGGCATCTTCAACTCCAACTCCACAGCGATAAGCAAACTGCAGTGGGTCCTGATACGTTCTTGTTTGCTTACTCAGGGGCGCCAACAGGAGTCTCTCCAGGACCTTCATGATGTGGGATGTCAGGGCAACGGGTCTATAGTCATTGATGACTGATGGGTGAGTTCTTTTGGGTACTGGAACAAGGCAGGATGTCTTCCACAACACTGGAACCTTCTCCTGAGTTAGGCTAAGGTTAAAGAGGTGCTGCAGAATCCCACAGAGCTGCTCTGCACAGGCCTTCAGGACTCTGGGGCTGACACCATGTGGACCTGCAGCCTTGTTCCAGTTCAGTTTCTCCAGCTGCCTCTTCACCTGACTTTTGGAGACAGACAAGTGGGAGGCAAAGGGGGTAGCATCATTTCCTGACTTGGTTGAAGTCAAACTTGTGGAATTAGAAGAGTCCATGGCTGAGGTGAAAGATAAAACATCCGAGGTGTAACAGGAAAGCTGTTGATCAGAGGAGACTGGGATGTCTGTTTGGCTGGCAACAGGAGAGGGGGATGCTGAGCTAGTTCCTGAACTGAACCTGTTGAAGAATGTGTTCAGTTCATTGGCTCTGTCCAGACTTCCATCTATCCAATCCTTCCTGTCCTTAAAACCTGTGATCTTTCTCATTCCTGACCAGACATCTGATATTGTTCCTCTGTAGTTTGTTCTCCAGCTTCTTCCTGTATGCCTCCTTGCTGTCTCTGATCTTGACCGTAAGTTGCTTTTGTATACTCCTCAGTAATTCCCTGTCTCCCTCCCTGAAGGCTCTTTTTTCTTGTTTAGCAGTTCCTTCAGGTCACTGGTGATCCAGGGTTTGTTATTAGGGAAGCATCTCACTGTTCTGGTGGGGATGATGTTGTCCACACAGAAGTTTATATAGACAGTCACACACTCAGTCATGGCATTAATGTCCTCTCCATGTGCTTGGCAAAGAGTCATCCAGTCTGTGGTTGCAAAACAACCCTGCAGGGCTTCTTCAGCTTCCTGTGACCATTTTCTCACAGTTCGTTTTGACACAGGTGGCCTCTGAACAAGTGGTTTATATTCTGAACAGAGAAAAACAAGATTGTGATCTGATTTTCCCAGAGGAGGTCTTGGTTTGGACGTGTATGAATCCTTTACATTTGCATAAAACAAATCCAAAGTCTTGTTTTCTCTTGTGGTGCAGCTGACAAACTGTTGAAATTTTGGAAGTGTAGTAGAGAGCGAGGCATGATAAAAATCACCAGATATTGACACAAATGCATTGGGGTGCTGTGTCTGTAACTTAGCAACAACGGAACTGATGACATCACATGCAGTGTCGGCAACGGCTGAAGGTGGAATGTAAACAACTGCCAAAATTACACTGGTGAACTCTCTTGGTAAATAATATGGACGAAAACTCACTGCCAAGAGTTCGACATCTGGGCTGCAGAGACGACACTTCACAGTAACATGTCCTGGATGACACCATCTGTTGTTGACAAGCACTGCTACTCCACCACCTTTTCTTTTTCTGCTCGTCTTCAGATCTCTGTCTGCTCGTACAGTCAGGAAGCCTGGCAGAGAGACGTTGGAGTCGGGGATATGATCCAGCAGCCACGTCTCAGTAAAACACATAAAACTGCATTCACGGTACTCTGGTTGAGTCCTTGTAAGGGCTTGGAGTTCATCCATCTTGTTAGCCAGTGATCTTACGTTGCCCATTATGATAGATGGAAGAGATGGCTTGAACTTCCTCTTTCTCTGTCTTTTTGCTCCTGCTCTGCATCCACATCTCCTCCTTATCAACTCATCAGGGATTTGTGGCTTCAGTTGAGGTATTATTTCAGCTTTTGTGATGTTAATCAGCTGCTCCCGGCTGTAAACCACATTGTTGCCATGGTTACGCATCATAACAAATTGTCAAAAAGGTAAAAATTTACAGCAAAAATCCTTCCAGCTTCACAGCACCAAAAACTAGAAAGTATACAGGTAAAAAAAATGCAATCTTCTTTAAGGAAAAAGACGAAACAATGTACAAAAAACCAAAACTTAATATGTAGCCAACAGAGCCTCTCCAACATGCAGGCACCCAGAGTAGCGCAATTCTAGAATCTACACAACAAACAACACTTATTGTAAATCTGTGCAAAATAAATACACTGAATTACACTGAATTGAATTGCATTAACAGGCTAAAAAGAGAGCATGAAATCAAAATCTGAATTGAACCTTCCAATCTGACAGTCGAATGGATAAAACCCTCTTTATCAACCAAAGAATCACACTACAAATTGTGAGCTGACTTCCGCTGATAAGGACAACAGAGCCCTTTGGTAAATGTTATTTACTGAAAAGAAGGAAAAAGTTAGAAAGGTTTGCATGCACCCACAGATAATTTGCAGAATGTCATTGAAAACCTCTGAAAAACTAAAAGTGAGTAAATTGTAAACACTTAGCTATCAACTTCCTCTGGATCAGCAGATTGTGGTGTTTTTGTACGGAAGTTCATATTCCACACATTTGACCAACAGTTAAGGTAATAGCAGGTTCAGGGATATGTTTGATGGACCCCTATAAGGTGGTCTGACCTTCAAGATTTCGCGAAACATTTACCTACTGTACATCTGGACACAGATAATAGAATGTAGGCTATAGTTGGTCTATATGCCACAACTTATGGTTATTTCTTTCAGAGGGGTCCAAGCATTCACCAGGGTAGTCCAAAACCCCATTCCACTCAAAAACATCCTAATCAGTTATATTTCAGAGTTTTTTCTCTGTTCTATTTATATGTACATCTTCTCCTATCCTTATTGGACACATAGTTAAGACCAGTTTGCTTCCTATTAACACAAAGCTGGCTTCTCAATGATTATGATGACTTAACAAAAACTAAAGAGCAGCCATATATATTACCTGAACTAGAGTTCTAGAAATTAATTTTTTCAATTCAGTTTATTTATATAGCGCCAATTCACAACAGATGTCATCTCAAGGCACTTAACAAGAAGTCATTTCAATAAATTTATACAAACATTCCAATCAGTTAAAAAGTTTCCTATTTAAGGAATCCCAGCAGATTGCGTCAGTCATTGGCGTGAGGTTGGGCAGATTTTCCAACCACAGCAATCCTTCAGCAATCCCTCATACTGAGCAAGCATGTAGCGACAGTGGAGAGGAAAAACTCCCCTTTAACAGGAAGAAACCTCCAAGAGAACCAGGCTCAGTAGGACCGGCCATCTGCCATGACCGTCTGGGGGTTTGAGAAGACAGAGCAGAGACACAGAAGGAACTGAAGATCTGATATAAGAGTACTTTCTATGTTACAGAAAGTAAAAAGTTGATAACAAGACACAGTGGATGTTCAGTTACTGGGAGCATCATCCCAGTCGATGCCCCCCGTCCAACAAGGCATCACAGCCAAGCAGGATACCAGACCAGGTATATCTTCTATGGAGAGAAAAACACAGAGAGAACACAAAGTTAACAGTCGAAATAATAGAATCTACTGTAATACAACTGGAGAGTAGTAGTAGAAAAGGAAGTAGCAGAGTGAAGAAAATTGGTAAATCTGTCCTCCAGCAGTCTAAGCCTATAGCAGCATAACTACAGAGATAGCTCAGGGTGACCTAAGCCACTGTAACTATAAGCTTTATCAAAAAGGAAAGTTTTAAGCCTGGCCTCAAAAGTAAACAGAGTGTCTGCCTCACGGACTAAAGCTGGGAGCTGGTTCCAACGGAGAGGAGCCTGATAACTAAAAGATCTGCCTCCCATTCTGCTTTTAGAAATCCTAGGAACTACAAGTAAACCTGCAGTCTGAGAGCGAAGGGCTCTGTTAGGAACATATGGAACAATTAGATCTCTGATGTATGATGGAGCTTGATTATTAAGGGCTTTGTATGTAAGAAGAAGGATCTTAAATTCTATTCTGGATTTAACAGGGAGCCAATGAAGGGAAGCTAAAACAGGAGAAATGTGATCTCTCTTTTTAATATTCATCAGAATTCTTGCTGACGCATTTTGGATCAACTGAAGGCTTTTAATGGCATTTTGTGGACTACCTGATAGTAAAGAATTACAGTAGTCCAGCCTTGAGGTAACAAATGCATGGACTAGTTTCTCAGCATCACTCCTGGACAGGATGTTTCTAATTTTAGCAATATTCCGGAGGTGAAAGAAGGGAATCCTAGAAACCTGTTTAATATAAGATTTAAATGTCCAGTCTTGGTCAAAAATAACACCAAGGTTGTTTACGTTATTACTGGGGGCCAACTTAATGCCATCCAGATGAAGTGATTGACTAATCAGTTTATTTTTTAGAACTTCTGGTCCAAAGACAGCAACTTCTGTCTTGTCAGAATTTAAAAGCAAAAAGTTTAGATTCATCCATGTTTTTATGTCTTCCAGACAAGCCTGTAATCTACCTAACTGACTGAGTTTATCAGGATTTATGGATAAATATAGTTGTGTATCATCAGCATAGCTGTGGAAATTTATCCCATGCTGTCTAATGATTCTACTAACTGGGAGCATATATATGGTGAAAAGAATTGGTCCAAGCACAGAACCCTGTGGAACTCCACAAGTAACCCTTGAGAGTGAAGAAGATTGATCATTTAGATGAACAAACTGGAATCTATCAGACAAATATGATTTAAACCAGCCTAGTGCTGTTCCTTTGATCCCTACAACATGTTCAATCCTTTCTAAGAGAATATTATGATCGACTGTGTCAAAAGCAGCACTGAGATCTAACAAAACCAGAAGAGACACCAGTCCATTATCTGAGGCCATGAGAATATCATTAGTAACCTTCACCAGTGCTGTTTCGGTGCTATGATGAGCTCTAAAACCTGACTGAAATCTTCAAACGGCTCGTTACTGTTTAGATGCTCACAGACTTGATTAGCAACTATTTTCTCAAGGATTTTAGATAAGAAAGGAAGGTTAGATTTAGGTCTGTAATTCACTAAGTCATCTTGATCAAGGGAAGGTTTCTTGAGTAAAGATTTAATTACAGCTATTTTAAATTCTTGTGGTACG
The DNA here is from genome assembly GCA_963556495.2 of Valencia hispanica. Taxonomy (NCBI): domain Eukaryota; kingdom Metazoa; phylum Chordata; class Actinopteri; order Cyprinodontiformes; family Valenciidae; genus Valencia; species Valencia hispanica. The sequence goes on along the minus strand of OY747705.1, from coordinate 141,595 downwards.
TATCCGTTTACTAAGGATAGATTCATCAAATCCAAAATGGGGCCAGGAACCAAATGGAACACTTCCTTAAATAATTTGGTTGGAATTGGGTCCAACATACAAGTTGAAGGTTTAGATGAGGCTAATATTTTTGATAATTCCGAAAGCTCGACTGAATCAAAACAGCCTAAGCACAAATGAGGTTCTACAGTTCTTTCCGATGCTGCCTCGTGTACTGAGGAAGAAGTAATCATGTTTGGGAGGATGCCAATGATTTTATTTTTAATAGAATTAATTTTATTTATGAAGAATCCCATAAAATCATCACTGCTACGAGCTGGGGGAATAGTTGGCTCAACAGAGCTATGACTCTGTGTAAGTTTGGCAACTGTACTAAAAAGAAACCTTGGATTGTTTTTATTCGCCTCTATTAATGATGAAAAATATGCTGTTCTAGCTTGTCGAAGGGTCTTTTTATACAGCAGTAGACTTTTATTCCAGGTTAAATAGGAATCCTCTAGATGTGTAGAGCGCCATTTTCTCTCCAACTTCCTAGTATTCTGCTTTAAAGTACGCAACACTGCGTTAAACCAAGGAGTCAGCCTCCTATGGCTAGCCACTTTCTTTTTTAAGGGGGCTAAACTATCTAATGCCAAACGCAATGAAGACATTACGCTGTGAACCAGACCATCAATTTCTGAAGGGTTAGAGATAGAATTGCTGCCATCCACTGTGTTATTCTGAGACACTGAGGAAAGTAAGAATGGAACAGATTCTTTAAAAATTGTTATAGCATTGTCTGATAAAGATCTACTATAATGAAATTTTCTTTCAGATTTAAGATGGTCAGTTAAAGTTAATTCAAAAGTTATTAAGAAGTGGTCAGACAGGACCGGGTTATGTGGGTGGACTGTTATTTCCTCGCACTCAATACAGTATGTCAGTACAAGGTCCAAAGTGTGTTTACCCGAGTGGGTCGATCCCTGTACTTTTTGAGATAAAGCCAATTGAGTCTAAAATAGCATTAAAGGCTGCATTTAGGCTGTCACTTTCAATTTCACATGAATATTGAAGTCCCCCACTATAATGACCCTATCAGTATTTAATACTAAATCAGATAAAAAATGTGAGATCTGATCCAAGAATTGAGAGTAAGGGCCTGGTGGACGATACAAAACCACAAACAAAAATGGTCTTAATGTTTTGCAACTTGGATGAGGAAATTTAAGGGTTAGATGTTCAAAAGAACTGTAACTATCAATTGGTCTGGGACTAATTAGTAAATCAGAACGAAAAATGGTTGCAACGCCTCCTCCTCGCCCAGTATTTCTAGGAATGTGAAAATTTAAATGACTGGAAGGAGTTGACTCATTTATACTGACATAATCCTCCTGCTGCAACCAGGTTTCTGAGAGACAAAGAAAATCAATGTGATTATCACAAATCAAGTCATTTACTAACAAAGTCTTTGAGGAGAGAGATCTTATGTTTAATAAACCACATTTGATAGATTAATTTTTCTGTTCAGTCAAAGTCGTATTTATCTTTATGAGATTTCCATAATTTGATTTTGTTGGCTTAACTTTTAATCCATTTAATTTTGGCCGTGGGCAAGAGACTGTTTCTATAGGGTAATGGGTGGGTAACAGTACAGAAGCAGCAGAGAGGTGGGTTAAACTACGACTCTGCTTCCTGGTCTGGACCCTGGGTTGTCGGTGTTTTGGAGGACTAATAAATTCGGCCATATTCCTAGAAAGAAGAGCTGCTCCATCCAAAGTGGGATGGATGCCGTCTCTCCAGATCAGACCAGGTTTTCCCCAAAATGTTTGCCAGTTATCAATGTAGCCCACATCGTTTGCAGGACACCACCTAGACAACCATTGATAGAATGACAGCATGCGGCTAAACATGTCATCACTGGTCGGATCAGGCAGGGGACCAGAAAAGATTACCGAGTCTGACATTGTTTTGGCAAACTTACACACCGAAGGAACACAAATTTTTGTGACCTCCGATTGGCGTAACCGGGTGTCATTACCGCCAGCGTGAATAACAATCTTACTGTATTTACGCTTATCTTTAGCCAGCAGTGTCAGGTAGGTCGCCCGTTCTGGCCCCTGGCAAGCATTTGACTATGGTCAATGGTGTCTCTAATGCCACGTTCCTGACTATGGAGCTGCCAATTACCAGGGTCGGCTTCTTAGCGGGTGTGTCGCTGAGCGGGGAAAATCTGTTAGAAACGTAGACGGGTTGGTGGTGGCCCGTGGGCTGGGTCCTAGAACTATGCTTCCTACGTACCGTCACCCAGCCGGCTGAGGTCTCGGCTGCGCGGGCTCTACCGGAGGACAGCTAGGGGGTTCTATCCTTGTTGGCTCCGCGCTGGCTAATGGGCTTCGGCTATCTGCTGGTTTTTCAACAGCGCGGAGCCATGCTTCTAATTCTGATACCCTCGCCTCCAAAGCTACAAAAATATTACATTTATTACAGTTACCATTATCACTAATGGAGGCAGGGAAGTAACTAAACATCTCACAGAGAGAGCAAGAGAGAAGAGAAGAGTTAGAGACAGGAGAAAGAAGAGTAGCCATAGCCGCAATGAAGCTAAGCTAACTGAGCTAGCGAGACCTTCCCACCCCAAGAAAAACTGTGTAAAACACAAGGAGTTCCCAAAACGTAAAGTACACAACCACAAAACATGTGTTTTAGTGTGCTTGTGTGTTAAAATAACTTAGAGATGCCTCAGCACAGAGAAAACAAGATCAATTCAAGAGAGTCTGAACACCAAACAGCTACAGCCAGGGAGTGCAACAGCGACAACAGGAAATGATGCAATACGGCTTACCACGTCACAGAGTCACGTACACCCCTGTGCACACGTGAACAGACCTGTGCAAATTACTTTTTGTCATGCCAGTTGAGTCACAACTGACTACAACCCAACTTTTACCCATCTGACCCTCAATGAATACTGATACAAATAGACCAGCTTCTGTCATCCGTTGTCTCACTTTTGTTTAGGGTGACCATATTCTGAGACTCCAAAAAGAGGACACCCTCCCCAGCATGGGCGTGACTACCCCCCGAATCAAATCTATAAATTAATATGGATTCAGGTTAGAAAATACTCAAATATTAGATTGAAGAGGTAAATACAGTCAGATATCAATACAGTCAGATGTCATTACCATCTCTCACATGAATTTGAAGGATTGCTTTGAAAAAGCAGCATAATAAATCAAATAGATTGGGGGGAAAAAATTTAAATATTCTCCTTTTTATTTGATCTTTTTTTACCCAAGATCACTTGATGTTAAGATTGCAGTTTTCTAGATCTTTTGCGTTCAGTTTTTCAGATAGAGCGATGACAGTAGCATATTTATAATCCTGAGATCCACGGATACTAAATATGTCCAGATTAAAAACTGGGGAAGGGATGAAATATTGTTCCAAAGTCAAACTGTTTTTACCGCGACGTCTCAGAGTCAAATAATTGTCGGTGATGACTTTGAACTTCGGATAATAATTAATCTGTGTGTCGTTGCGAAATGAATCCTAACCTGCTGTAGCAGCTCAAGATTGTGTTAGCTCAGGTGTGCTGCTCACCTGAGCTCCACTGCCCCAGTAAAAACGGCTCTGACGACCATGACTGAACATTTGGTATTCTTTCTACAATCCATCTGTGAAACTACACTTCTGTTTCGGGATTTTAGTGGCACATTACAAGCATGCAACGCAGCTCCTCATTTGTTTTGTGGGCAGTGGCTGCTTTTAAAGTGAGGTAAACCAGGTGCAATATGGGGGTAAACCCGGACTTTTTGTGATATTTTAAAAAATCCCCCTGGACAATTTTATTGCCATAAAGGAAGATATGTCTGGGCAAAAGAGGACGTATGGTCACCCTACTTTTGTTTTTCTTTGATGCCTCACTCACCTGAAAATGCCCTCTGTTTGGTCTCCATTGAGACCCAGAACCTCTTCAGAGAGACGAGTCTGGACCCAGGGCAGCTGGCGGTCTGGATATCGCTCCTTCTGAAGCGCCATTACCTCCTCTAATGAAGAGCCAAACATGGATGGACTAAAAATGGCATTCCTGGCATGCTGGATTTCCTCAAGAGAAGGCTTCTGCAGCCCCTGATGAGACACACACAGAACCTTTTGGTTCTTATTGGGACCATCTTAGCACAGGGCTACTTTGAACCACTTTGTAAAATGTGTATACATTTAGAATTTGTACATTTGTAATCACTGTAATTTCTTCTTAAGATTTGAGAAATGAAGAACTGAAACTACAATTATGATAAAGGTGAAACAAGACATCATTTTGGAGCAGACCTTCTACTATCTGCTAAGCTTATCTGATTGAGGCTAATAGGAAAAATAGTTGTCTTACAATAGGAAAGTTGTGAGTTCCATTTTAGCTTTCTACGTTGCCACATGTCAATGTTCCCCTGAGAAGGCACTTGCCAACATAACTGTGTGCAACCAATGGCACCTCTAGGTGCCCCATCCCTCTGGTTGAAAGAAAAACAAATGAAGGAGTGGGTGTGGCCTCATCATGAATGTTTGTCAGAGCTCGGCTGATTGTGCCTCTGCTGGTGGAGTGTGTGTGGCCATACAAGATTTTAAGGTGATCGTATTTCATTAAGCTGCACATGATAATGTCTCAGTTTCAGATGCACTGTGTCCTGCTACCTATTTTGAGTTGAATAAATAGTTTTTAGTTACTCCGTCTGGCCTTACATGGCCTGTAGACCACAAGGCCTGAGAGTGCTCCTTTTGAGAGTAGACTACCTACCTTTATGTTCTTGTTTCTTTTGCTTGTCTTTCATAGCCACCTTTGTATTTGACACCAGACACAATTTATACCTACAAGTCTTTAGAGCTATGAGACCTGACCCTACTCCTGTGAGAAGTGTTTTGGGAACCTGAAGTTTGCTGTGTTATCTGAAGTGTGTCGCTTCACGCCTTGCTGTGATTATTGAATTACTGTGGCTTTGCACTGGGTAACTGTGGCTCGTCGGGTATAGTAGTTGTCTTAAAAGCCGAGGGTTGTAGGTTCGATTCCAGCTTCCGCCTAACACATGTGAATGTGCCCCTAGGCAAGGCATTTAACTCCAATCTGCATATCAGTCTATAAATGTGTGAGTATGAAAGGCTGAAAGTGCTATCTAAGTTCATTTACCTAGATTTATATCAGAGTCTTATTTGACTTTCAGATTCTGTGGAAGTGTGTGGATAGTGCTGGTTGGAATAATTAAGGTTTTAAGCGCTTTGAGTGGTCTGCATGACTAGAAAAGTGCATTGTAGGCTTAGCCCATTCATCACACAACAGTTTGAACTAAACATACCAAATGTTTGTATTGGGAGATATGGATTTAAAGATTTATCACAATATTTTGTGGTCTTTAACAATTACAATTAGTTTTTAGGATAAACATCATGTAGAGTGGGTCATTTTTACAATGAATCAAAACTCTTATGAAGGCATCAAAAATTTAGAATGGTAAGATAATTATAATTATGTTTTTTCGCCCTGCAGTTTTCTCCAGCTCAGCTTTTTCTGATCAGTGGTTAATCCTTACCTTTTTGGCTCCAGTCAATGCCGCTTTCATCAGTTTTCTGTAGCAGTATTTGGCATAGCTGCTAATGGCAACTCCTTGAACACAAAAAGACACAGTTACAGCAATTAGAAGAGTTCCTGTTTGAATACAGTCTGATGGATTATTTCAACAAAAAACAGAACCATGTCAGTTTTCTTAGTTTTTGATTAAGATCAGGAGGCAATCAGTGAGAGCTACAGCCAAACCAGTGTGACAACAACACAGACCTCAATGTCTAGTTTTTACCCCACTTTAGCTAATGAGACAAGATCAGTTTAAATGTTAACAAACTGATAACATGTTTGGATTTGGACACTTTTCAAATATAAAGGTGCCTAAAATAACGATGGGTTTGGTGTCTTTGCAAGTGGAAGCTGCCAGGTGTTCCGTGACCATGGGTGTAAGACATTTTTACAGAGTGGACAATGCCAAGCCGAGTGCGGCTCGGGCAGTCGCTGAGGCAAAAACTCAGGTGTGGTAGGAGTTTGGTGATGCCATGGAAAACGAATTCCATATGGCTTTGAGGCGATTCTGGTCCACCATGTGGTGTCTCAGGAGGGGGAAGCAGTGTACCATCAGCACAGTTTACAGTGGGGATGGTGTGCTGCTGACCTCGATTTGGGATGTCAAGGGTCGGTGGGAGGAGTACTTCGAAGACCTCCTCAATCCCACCAGTGCGCCTTCCAGTCTGGAAGCAGGGTCGGATTCCCAAATTTCTGGTGCTGAGGTCACCAAGGTGGTTAAAAAGCTCCTCGGTGGCAAGGCACCGGGGGTGGATGAAAGTCGCCCAGAATTCCTTAAGGCTCTGGATGTTGTGGGGCTGTGTTGGCTATGGCTCTGCAATATCGCGTGGCCATCGGGGCCAGTTCCCTTGGATTGACAGACCAGGGTGGTGGTTACCCTATTTAAAAAGGGGGACCACAGAGTGTGTTCCAAATACAGGGGGATCACGCTTCTGAGCCTCCCTGGTAAGCTCTATTTGGCAGTTCTGGAGAGGAGGGTCCGATGGTTAGTCGGACCTCGGATCCTGGAGGAACAATACAGTTTTCGTCCTGGCCGTGGAACAATGGACCAGCTCTACACCCTCAGCAGGTTCCTGGAGGGTGGAGTGCGCTCAACCAGTCTACATGTGTTTTGTGTACTTGGAGAAGGGGGAGGCGGGGGACATTGAGTCCGAGTGGACCATGACCCGCGCCTCCATTGCCGAGGCGGCTGACCGAAGCTGTGGCCGCAAGGTGGTCGGTGCCTGTCGCGGCGGCAACCCCCGAACCCGCTGGTGGACACCGGCGGTAAGGGATGCTGTCAGGCTGAAAAAGGAGTCCTACCGGGTCTTTTTGGCTTGTGGGACCCCTCAAGCAGCTGATAGGTACCAACAGGCCAAGCGGGATGCGGCTCGGATGGTTGCTGAGGCAAAAACCCGGGCGTGGGAGGAGTTTGGAGAGGCCATGGAAAACGACTTCCGTACGGCTTCGAAGCGATTCTGGTCCACCATCCGGCGTTTTAGGGGGGGAAAGCGGTCTGCCACCAACACTGTTTACAGTGGGGATGGTGTGCTGCTGACCTCGACGCGGGACGTTTTGGGTCGGTGGATGGAATACTTCGAAGACCTCCTCAATCCCACAAGCACGCCTTCCAATCTGGAAGCAGGGTTTGGGGACTTGGGGTCGGTCTCTCCAATCTCTGGTGCTGAGGTCACCGAGGTCGTTAAAAAGCTCCTCGGTGGCAGGGCTCCGGGGGTGGATGAGATTCAGCCGGAGTTCCTCAAGGCTCTGGATGTTGTGGGGCTGTGTTGGTTAACGCGGCTCTGCAATATAGCGTTGACATCGGGGGCAGTTCCCTTGGATTGGCAGACTGGGGTGGTGGTCCCTCTGTTTAAAAAGGGGGACCACAGGGTGTGTTCTAACTACAGGGGGATCGCACTTCTGAGCCTCCCTGGTAAGGTCTTTTCAGGGGTTCTGGAGAGGAGGGTCCGACGGATAGTCGAACCTCGGATCCAGGAGGAACAATGCGGTTTTCGTCCTGGCCGTGGAACACTGGACCAGCTCTACACCCTCAGCAGGGTCCTGGAGGGTGTGTGGGAGTTCGCCCAACCGGTCTACATGTGTTTTGTGGACTTGGAGAAGGCGTTCGACGGTGTCCCTCGGGGGGCCCTGTGGGGGGTGCTCCGGGAGTATGGGGTACTGGGCCCCTTGATACGGGCTGTTAGGTCCCTGTACGACCGGTGCCAGAGTTTGGTTCGCATTGCCAGCAGTAAGTCGGGCTTGTTTGCGGTGAGAGTTGGACTCCGCCAAGGTTGCCCTTTGTCACCGATCCTGTTCCTAACTTTTATGGACAGGATCTCTAGGCGCAGCCAAGGTGTTGAGGGGATCCGTTTTGGTGGCCTCAGGATCGGGTCTCTGCTTTTTGCAGATGACGTGGTCCTGTTGGCTTCATCGGAACGTGATCTACAGCTTTCGCTGGAGCGGTTCGCAGCTGAGTGTGAAGCGGCTGGGATGAGAATCAGCACCTCCAAATCCGAGGCCATGGTCTTGAGCCGGAAAAGGGTGGGGTGCCTTCTCCGGGTCGGGGATGGGGTCCTTCCCCAAGTGGAGGAGTTTAAGTATCTGGGGGTCTTGTTCACGAATGAAGGAAAAATGGAGCGGGAGATCGATAGACGGATTGGTGGGGCATCTGCAGTTATGCGGGCGCTCTACCGGTCTGTCGTGGTGAAGAGAGAGCTGAGCCGAAAGGCGAAGCTCTCAATTTACCGGTCGATCTACATTCCTACCCTCATCTATGGTCACGAACTCTGGGTGGTGACCGAAAGAACGAGATCACGGATACAAGCGGCTGAAATGAGTTTCCTCCGCAGAGTGTCTGGGCTCTCCCTTAGAGATAGGGTGAGAAGCTCAGTCATCCGGAGGGGGCTCAGAGTAGAGCCGCTGCTTCTCCACATTGAGAGGAGTCAGTTGAGGTGGCTCGGGCATCTGGTCAGGATGCCTCCTGGACGCCTCCCTGGTGAGGTGTTTCAGGCACGTCTCACTGGGAGGAGGCTTAGGGGAAGGCCCAGGACATGCTGTAGGGACTATGTTTCTCGGCTGTCCTGGGAGCGCCTTGGGGTTCCTCCCGAGGAGCTGGAACAAGTGGCTGGGGAGAGGGAAGTCTGGGTCTCTTTGCTTAGGCTGCTGCCCCCGCGACCCGACCCCGGATAAGCGGAAGAAAATGGATGGATGGATGGATGGATGGATGTATCAGTTAGTTGACAAAATCAACAATAACAAAAATGGGAAAAAACGTTGTAAAAAAAAAAGGAATAAAAAAAAGAAGAAATTCCATCTACCTGCATAAGACGTCCAAAAAAGGTGTTCTTCCTCATAAAATTTTGCTTAGCAATCAGTTGAGATATTTTCGCTGAACAAATATAAAAAATACAACAGTTGCATAAGACCTAGTTGCACCAAGTTTGCATCCCTTAAACTAATATTTTGTTGGCACATTTTTGGATAGAAGTCTGTCAGAAAACCGCAAAATTTGCCAATTCTACCTCATAATTTTTATTTCCAAATCTGTCAGATTATAAGTATTTCCCTGTCCCCAACCATCTTCAGAGTTTGGGAATGGTAAAGTTACACTCTGAATGAGTTCCCATCTTCAAACCAAGGGATGATCATAAGTACTGTCAATATCCTACCAGGTGATTGGAAATTGACAGTACAGACAGACAGAACATTTGGGAAAGAAAATTTGTGTTGACATGTGCGATCAGGCAGGCAGAAAGCGGCTTGTCCAGCGCGTCCCACATGCAAAAACCAATACCTTTGAACGCTAACATATTTTTGCTCTTTGCTAACCTCTCTTTAAACTGGACTGCTCCTAGATACTTAGCTAAAGTCATAGGGTGGTAGGACTGCTGCAATGCATGAGCATTGACACCAGCACCATGGAGCTGTGTACCCACACTGGATGTATGTTTCATCAAGTTAAAACACTTTGGATCCACCACTGTTAGGCGCATAACTTTATGTACATCAGGTCTCGCAATTAACACATTTTAGGAATGTGGCCCTGAAGTCTGGCAACACAGAGACATTAGCTCCCATTGTCTGTTCAATCGGTGGGTGGCACCTGGTTTGGAGCAGTGGTCCACAGATGGACATAGAGAGGATTGTTGCTGTATGCTGGAGGTATGCGACGGTGAGCACACACCTTCATGTTGCTCATAGTTTTTAGTCTAACTTTAGCTCTAATTCAAAAGAAAGATCAAAGTGGTGAAACCCAACCTAAGTTGTTCCTCTCTGAACATACATTCGAATTGCAATAGGTCTGTGAATACCTTTGATTGTGAGTGAATACTTGTTTAGAGGCCAAAAACAGCAACCTGCAGTATGTGAGACTGTACATAGACTGTTACGCAGAGGCTCTTCAACGGTCCCCCTCAGGGCCGCTGCAGGCTGTGAAAAGCATCAACAGCCTGTCAAATAACACACACACGGACGCACACATTAGCAGCGATTCGGCCTCTCGTTTACACAGCAACGGGAAAACGGGGGATCGAAAAGGCATCCTGAGCTATCTCTGTAGTTATGCTGCTATAGGCTTAGACTGCTGGAGGACAGACTTACCAATTTTCTTTTCTACTACCCTCCAGTTGCATTATTTGCTGTTATTTCGACTGCTAACTTAGTTTTTTTCTCAGTTTTTTTTTTCTCCATCGAAGCTACACCTGGTCTGGTATCCTGACTGATGAATCAGGGACTGAGATGATGCTCCCAGTAACTGAGCATCTCCTGTGTCCTGTTTTCAACTTTTTACTTTTTAAAATATAGTTATTTTTCTTATTTCTCTGTTTCTGCTCTGTCTCCTTGAACCCCCAGATGGTCGTGGCAGATGACCGCTCGTACTGAGCCAGGTTCTGCTGGAGGTTTCATGTTAAAGGGGAGTTTTTCCTCTCCACTGTTGCTACATGCTTGCTCAATATACTGTGAAATCAACAACACAAAGTAGGCGACTGTCTACTGTAGCAAAATGTTTGGTCAGGAGTGAGTGGTACAAGCCATTGGCTTGATGCAATCTCCTGGTTTTCCCTAGATAGAAAACTTTTAAATTGAATAGAATAATGAGCTAAATTATTAATTAAAATGACTTGTCTTGTAAATTGCCTTGAGATGACGTGTTGTGAATTGGCGCAATATAAATAAACTGAATTGAAATAAACTGAATAGATATTATTAGCTCAGTTTTCTGGTGCTTGAAAAGTTTGCTGAACCTTTTGCCTGTACTATAGTGACATCAAAAAAAAAACTGATGGAAAAAACAGAGGAAAAATACCTTATATGCAACACAGGACATATTTGTAAATGAGAACTGGATTTTGAACATTTAGACTAAAATAAAGGTTAAAATGCATAACAAACATTGGTTCTAATGCTGTTAAAGGTTGAACATCAGAGGGTATAAGCTATCTTGTGAGCCCAACAACCTGAAGGAAACTCCCATTTAATAGAGGGAGTTAACACTACAAGTTAATAAGACAAAACATTATCATGCATTCATGCTTGAAGAGGTTTGTATGACACATAAAAAACGTCCATGTGGCGAAATAACAGAGTTGCATAAGTACAAGTTTGTCAACGGGACTTTCTACTCAGTTAATCAACTTCAATAAGTTAGGCTAATAGTTTGAAAATTATAAATATCAATAACCAAATGTTGTCTGCTATCTTGTAAACAGAAGGTCTAGATGGAAGCTATCCTCTGTCATGACAAATAAGTATGGATGACCTGCTTTAAACAAAATGAGCAAATAAAACTATAAACACACTCAGTACGTTTACATGCACGTCTAAATCGAGGTTTTGGCAAAAATCGGACACTAGAGCCTTTATCCTAATTTACATGTCATTCAGAAAATAGAATTATTGAAAGAAGTGCGTTCGCCACTGCAACGCTAGGTGGCAACATGCACCCTTTCAAGTTGGATTTTTCCGGTTGGCCCAGAGCGTCACACAAATAGTAAACAAATGCTGACAGCAGTGAAGCAGACGGAGTAAAAGCAGAATATGCACATTGAGCGAAGAAATGGACGACAACAACACTGCAGCACAGTGCATTTTGTAAATACTCTACTGTTTGATTGTGTTACACTCGTTGTTGCTGTGTTGTTGTGTACCGGTGTTATTCCCTTTTCCACGGTTACATCACTTCACTTTGAAAAGCTTTGAAAGGCTTCAGTCAGAGTAAGGCAATAATTTGGGCTCTCTTGCTGCATGTAAACCCACTGACTGAGAAAGGTTATGGAATGTGGTGCTGAATGTCTGTTACCCTTGGTGTCATTAAGTGGGTCCATGTGTCTGTAGATGTAACCCTCCAGATAGGCATGGAAACGGGGTGTGGGGGGGAAGAAGGCTAGGCAGATGGCCATCAGCTCCCAACCACGCTCCAGGCTATCATACCGGAAGTTCTCTGTAGTTTGACGGCACAGCTGGATGTAGAGCTCATCACGGAGACCCTGGTTGCTCCACCCCCGGACCACCACCTGAAAGAGAAAGCCCTATTCTTATTCACCTTATACCTAGCAGCGGTGCTAAAAGAATGATTGTGGGTGTAACTCCCTGTGAGAAGTTACAGTAAAGCATTTTGTTTCAGTAGCTAATCTGAAGTATCTCTTTAGAAGTATTTTTTTTTTTTGGGTGGTCACAGTGTGGCAGTTTGAGACTCCGGCACATTTAAAGCCCATTTGGGTTGTCAGTATATTCAGCATTTTTAAAATGTGAAAAGATATGTGTAGTTTGGCGATGCTCATGTCCCTTTAAAGGGAGGTACTACGTCACGTGACTGCACAGGGAGTCAACTTAGCAACTTTGTTGCTATATTAAGCAAGTTTTTCCAGCCCTCTAGAGACTCTTTTTCAAAAGAGTTTAGTGACAAGTCTAGCAAATTTTGTGGAGACTGACCAAAAAAACGAATCCGCGTTACTCTTCTCATCAAGCAGCGGTACTGCAGTGAGCTACTCTCCCATCCCAGACCGCTTACAGCAGCCAGCCAGTCCAGCTGCTGTCCCGCCACCCAAGCCAAGCTGCAGTCAGAGCAGCTGTTAAAGAGTAACTAAACCCCAAAACAACTTATTTTTGCTTCTAAACTGTATAAAGGGGTCTTTACCAATGCAATAGTTCAGTTTCTGGGGATTTTTTTACATTTTCGTGTAAACTTGTTTAATTCTACACTTTTTGGTCTATAAACGTTTTAGTGCTGCCCTCTTAGGGTTGAACGGTGGCTACTGCATTTTAATTTGATGACTGGTGGAGAGCAGTACATCTTTATGTCACAGGGATTGACTGTGTCACAGCAGCCATGGTCTCACAGACATGCCCCGTGGGTTTGGGGATAAAACTATCAGACATACCGGCTAGTGATGGGAATTCCAGCTCTTTTTGGAGAGCCATTTGTTTTGGCTTGGCTCAACATAAAGAGCCGACTCTTTCGGCTCCCAAGTGGCTCCTCAGATTTTCTGTTGCTTAAAGTGTATGTATCACCAGAATTAATGCAAAACAATGTGTACCAAATGTACCAAAAAAAGCGGGGGGGAATGAAAAAAAAAAAAAAAACGGCTCCCAATGACGAGCCGGCTCCCATCGTTCACTTCAAAGAGTTGGCTTTTAGAGCTGGTTCGTTCGCGACCGACACATCACTAATACTGGCCCCGTGGCGAGTTTGGAGTTGGATTGCGTTTTTCAGGTTACCATTATTATCACATTAGCACTTAGTTAGCATAGCTAACATACTGTTTTGAACGTTAGTCTATGGGTTAGGGGTAACGTTAGCCTATGTTAGCATTACCATTCAGAGACTGGACCCATCCTGTCTCTATCTCCCTTAGCAGCAGCACTGGGCTTGGGCAGCACGGACTCAGCGCCCCGAGCCAGCGGCTCGAATTGATACGGCTCGCGGCCGCTGGGCTCCATAAAGCGTCCCTCTTCTACTCTATCTCTGGTGACGGCGGAGGAGATCCCCTGGCTCAGGGCGCCGAGTCAGTGCCGCCCGAGCCCGATGCTGCTGAGGCAGATGGAGACAGGAGGAGTCCAGTCTCTGAGTGGTGATGGTAACATAGGCTAACGTTATGATTTTTCAGGGGGTTCAGTTACACTTTAAGCACGCTGCGTCTAAAGCCGCCGTTGGCTGATATTACCTGCGCTTAGTCAGGGCGGGATGTTAAAGGCATACTCCGCAACTTTTACACCTTAATATAATGTTTTTTTCAAAAGTTATGGTGGAATTTTATCATCTATTATGTTCAGTTTTAGAGTTATCACCACCTTACAGGGGTCCTTAGCTTTTTTCTGCACTATAGAACTTTTGAGCGGCGACCCGCCGCCGGAAGTGTTCTGCTTTACGGCAGAGTCATACAGCCTCGCTGTTTAGAGACTGTAGAGATGGCTGATCCACCAAGCTCAATCATACAGTGTTATAGTGTTTGGTCTGGCATAATGTTGTTATACAGTCATGAGAAAGCTATTTATTCAATGTGTGGAGGCGGATGAACATCGTTTGCACGGTATGCCTTACAGTTGTAATGTGAATTAACCGAGTCGATCTCCGTTAGCCATCTAGAGGCTAATGTGATGCTAACGTGTAAGACTCGGTTCTGTAGATAAAGCTGCAAACTCCGGCTTAGTCGCTGTATTTCAGTATATAAGTCAAACTTTTTTCTTTTGGTTTTGTCAAGCTAGTGATTTATATTTTTGTTGTTTAGGTGTTTTTAGGAAAAAAATCAAAGATGTAGGCTGATTCTAGTGTCGGGAGGTGTTTGCTACGTGGCGCTTAGATGTTCTCTGTATCTAATCCCACTGTTTTTCCAATTACCCTGACCTCCGCCACAAACTGAATACCTAGCTGTGAGATCTTTACTGTAAATTATCCTGATTGTTACAGTTGAATTGCGAACTGAGACGGCGCTTGTTTGTTGTTTGGGCAAGCGATTTGGGAAGCAGCCACTGAAACATGCCTCTTATGAGCGACAGAGAGATTTGATATTACGACAGTGATGTTGCGCGGCAAGCCTGAAGAGGGCGAGAGAGAGCAAATATCATGAAAGTTGCGCAGTATGGCTTTAATGTAAACATTTTTTGTCTAAAATAAACCACAGTACACTAAATAAAAAAATAAAAAAGTCATTTTCTTAACTCTTCCACTGTGTGTGCGCCTCTCTGTAACATCGTTAAACAATCATCATGTATAAGTCTAAACTGTACTCAGAAAAACAGAAAGAAGTGGGAATCGAACCCTGAATTATAAGGCAGGTTGAAGCCATTTATTGGAGATGTTACATGGGCCAACTGACTGTATTGTAAGGCTGATTTTATACCAAAATTAGTGACATAAGAAACACATGGCAACTCAAACATACTGTACTCAAAAGACAAAACCTTATGAAAGTCCCACTCCAATCACACTTCCATCAAATGGTTAAAAATATTACACAAAAAATATTATAAAAAAGGATTCCCCTCTCCTACAACAATTACATACACAATATGCAAATGACGCAATGATGTCATTCAGCGACTTCTAGCAACTTTAGGGAAAACCAATCCGAGCTGAGGATTTGGCAACCCTGCATTCTAGCCTGTAACAAGAAGGGAAAGACAGTGAGCAAATGGAGAATTCAAATACTAAAGCTGCTGGGGGGTAGAGCTGGTCGAGGAAGAAGAGGAGGAGCCACTGCCCCGTCTAGGGAAGGCAAGGCAATTTTATTTGTATAGCACACTTTCAACAACAAGGTAATTCAAGGTGCTTTACATGATTAGAGGGTAAAATAAAAATAGCAGTATAACACATACAAAGCAAATAAACTAAAAACAGCAATAAAGCAAGAAGAATACAGTAAACATATGATACATCAAAGCACTACTCAAAGGCAGCTCTAAACAGATACGTTTTTAGAATTCAGTGTTTCAGCAGCTTTGCAGTTGTCTGGAAGTTTGTTCCAGATTAGAGGAGCATAGAAACTGAAAGCTGCTTCTCCATGTTTGGTTCTGATTCTAGGGATGTTGAGTAGACTGGAATTAGAGGACCTGAGTGTTCTGGGGGGGTTGGTATAGTAACAGTAGATCTCCAACATATTTTGGTGCGAAGACATTCAATGATTTATAAACTAGTAAAAGTATTTTGAAGTCTATTCTCTGAGCTACAGGGAGCCAGAGTAAGGACTTAAAATTGGGGCGATGTGCTCTACTTTCCTGGTTCTAGTGAGGACGTTGTTATAAAGCTATTAAACTGCTGAAACACAGCTTTTTCAATAATTTTACTGATGAATGGAAGATTAAAAATTGGCCTGTAGTTCTGCATTAGTTCTGTATTGAGAAAAAACTTTAGTTTTTTTGGCGGTGGGGTGGGGTATCGTCCATTTGTCATTATCGAGGTGAATTGGGCAATATATCATGATATTTGTTAGAGGCCATATCGCCCATCCCTACGTGGCAGGTCTATTTTTTACGTGCTATGCTTCTAAAGCTCAGCTGTTCAGATCGGGCAAGACAGGAAATCAGACAAGGAATTTGTCTAAAGTATTCAAAAAATGTCTAAATAAAAGACTCAATCATAGAAAACGAGAAGTTAATCTTTGAAGTGGAGAATCACCCAGTTTATATGATACCAGTGATTATTTTTACAAGGACAACATGGAAGTAATAGACAGTAATAGCTGTAGTTATGGGAGTGGATAGTGAGTTTATGATACTTATTAAGATAGAATTACATTTTTGTCTTGCACTTTTCCTGATATGCAATTTCAATTCTCCTGTGATTTCCCGGGACCAACTGCATGGAATGCTTTCGCAGCATCTGAAATGCTCCCGGTGAAAAGGGACATGTTGCTGAGCTTGCGGGCAAACACGTCCATTACCTTTACGTAATAAATCCAGCGGTCTCTGAGAGAGGTCAGTTATAGCTTATTAGGATCATTTTTACAGAAATCAGAGAAGCAAGCCTATTTTCCATAGGTTAAGTTTTTCTAAACGTCATTTGTTCTTTTTTTGGGGGACAAGTTGAATGCAGGTGAGAGTGACAGCTCAATTACAGCTTAGAGGAAGAGAGGGATGAAGTAGGCCTTGGTCCTCTATGAAAAAAGATCTCTCTGTAAAATTAGGTAAATTGTAAGATTTTTTTTTTACATTAGAAAAAAGTTTGGGGTAGGGGGTTAAGTTTAGGGTGATGGCAACAAGGCCTTCTATCATCAAACATTTGGCACTTATCACTACTGGTACTTTGAAGTACCAGTGGAAAAATGCGACAAGCATAGTTATAAGAGGGGGTTTATTTGCTGTATTGTCAATAAAGATTTTTGAGAAGGGTATAAATTATTTTCCACAAACAATTTCTTTCAATAAAATGTAAATTAAAAGAAACTGAAACTGCTTTTAGAATGATTTATCAACGTATAAAAGAAGCCCATCTCCAATCAGAATCAAACAGTGAATGTGTGAATAACTTTGGGCTTAACTGATGCAGATCCAGCATACATTTTCCCTATGAGATCTCATTGTGTAGGAAACTGTCGGCAAACGCATGAGCTAATTATATAGTTGATAATTTTAATCTTCCTTCATCAGAATTACAGTGTGGCAGTTTGAGACTCTGGCACACTTAAGTGCGTGAATTTCCAAAGATTTGTTGCAAGGTAGTTAAGTGCAAGGTAAGTTAAGATTTAACTATCTTGCAACAAATCTTTGGAAATTTACGGAGGCAGAAAGCATGTTTTTTTTTGTAAACATAGATTTCAGGGCTCAGTAGTGATTGATTAGAGTAAGGAAGTGAACCATAGCAATGTGGGAAAATAGCTAGCAGCTAGCTCAAAGATCTGTGCAGTACTCCAAGCCACAGCTACCTGCAGCTCACTCACTGGTGCAATTATACAACATCAACTAGATTAATAATGGCAGATAATATAAGATATATTCTCTTAGTAAAACTGTTATTGAATGTGAATTTACATATTTGTCAAATGATTCCTGTCTTCAGAGAGAGAGCACTGAAGTAAGAGGCACAACCCTCAAGTCAATGACTCGATGCGATCTGCTGGGATTCAGAAAACAGAAAACAAACTAAAACTTTAAACTGATTGGAATGATTCTATTGAAATGACTTTTCTTGTAAAATGCCTTGAGATGACATCTGTTGTGAATCAGCAGTATATAAATAAACTGAACTGACTTGAAAGTACCGTAATTTCCGGACCATAAGCCACTACTTTTTTCACATACGACCCTTTGCTTATACAGCTATGCGGGCTAATTTGTAGATTTTTTTACAGGGTAACGTCCTTCAAGGCGCACTACAGCAAGAAATGTAAGAGTGAGACAGACACGTGTGGAAAGAGTATGCGCAGAAGAAAACACTATCATGCACATACCCTCATCATGGAAAGCACACAATGAAATGCATATAATGCAGCTTTTAAAGCTGCTGTACTGGATAATATATTTACATATCAAAATTTTATACATCTTTAAACTGACAGTGGGGTTCAATACTATGATAAAAGGCTAGTGCTCCACAACATATGTTGTTCTTCCTAAGTCCCCCCTTCCTCCCACAGACAGCTATGCATTTCACACTGACCGCCAAATTTTTTTAGCCAATAGAATTTAAGTTTCTGCCTTGTCGGCTGTCAATCAACTTACACGCGCATCGGGCGAACCTGTGATGATGAGGCCATTCACACAGGTCGCTCCTGTTTACAGTCGCCATATTGGAAGACAGCGTCAGCCATGGAGAAGTCGCTCACCTCTGAAATGTCCATAACAAAACACAATCGAGTGATGATCGATAGCGCTTGCTGCTTTCCTCTTGACCCACTGTGACACCACAGGTGATACGCATACACAATTGTTGAGGTGTAGAGCTACTGCATGTAAGTTTGACATCAATGAATCGATGTTGAGACGGAGGAGGCAGCGGGAAGAACTGAGTCAGTCTCAGCAGACATGTTACTGTTGTGTTGTATTGGAGCCTTCAGCCGATTTTCAGGCAGAGTTTGAAAAACAAGGACATCTTTAAAAGTAAAACTGAATAAAAATTATAAAAGCACTCAGAGAGCGCAGAACAGGGCCATTCATTTCCTCTCCGATCCCCATGTTGTTATCCAGTGTTTCCCCTACAAAGACTTAGCTGTGGTACCGTGCCATGGCTACATTTTCAGCGCCTCGGCAACAAAATGCTAAAAATAAATTATTTTACGGGGACGAGGTGATTATTTCTTAATTGAACCAGCGCTGCCGCCTCCTGAGGAAGCAGCGGTCCTCTACTCTAAGAGATCTGCATGTGATCAAAGCGTGCCAAGAGGCGCGGGGATGGGGCATAACTGATCCTTGTTCAGTCTCGTTAAGTGAAGGTCGAGCACATCATACAAGCGTAAAAGGACAAGAGAGAAGGTAGCTGTGGTTAAATTGCTTTTTGATTTTACAAGTTAAACAGGCATTTCGTTAAAGATATTGATGAGCAGGGCTCACAATTGTATTTTTAAGTAATTGGCCCTAGCCATTGACTAAACAACAGCACCACGTTTAATAATGTGTTAGAACTGATCAGTTCTAACATCAGCTGATGTTTGCTGGAGCCACAGCCGTAAAAGCTGCTGGTTATGATATCAGTTTGGGTATCTGGTGAGAGGGAAACATGAAGATGAAACCAGGAGATGTCCTTACTGAATTATGAGAACTGAACAGGTGATGGAGAAACAGGTTTACCTTTTAGGCGACATGAATGAGTTGAAGGGAAGTTATAAACTGTTTCTGAGAGACAAATCACACCAGGATCCTTTTCTACATAGCTGACAGCTGTTTTGCAAGGGGGCCGGTTAGGGCATTAACAGGGAAAGGGGGGAACAAATAAATACCTTTCTTTCTTATTCTCATTTAAGATGTCTAGTTTTTAACCAAAAAATCTGGATCTGAATCTTACAACTAAAGTGGTCATCTGTTAAATATAGTATAGAAATCCATTATCTTATATAGTAAATATTATTAAGTCTAATATATACCCTAGTAAGCTATAGTACTTTTTCCTTTGGGAAGGTACCATCTGTGCAGTCTGCAATTCTGTCGAAGAAAGATGTTGAATCTATTTAATTATTGTAGAAAAATAATTAATTTCTGTGCATTTGTTTTACACGTGGATTAAATTAAAGTTGATTACGTCGATTAAGCATCATGAGGCGGCAGGTGGGGAGTGGTTCCATATTTTTATTTGCTGGGAGTTGGCAACCCTAGCTGTGGCACTAGAGTAGACTAGTGAAGTTGACACTAACTTAAAACAACGCTTTTCGTGCCACATTTTATTATTGTTTTGTGTCCCTGGTTACAATTTCAGATGAGCTTGCTCAAACATTTTTCCAATCAGGTAAAAGAACACTAGGGTCATGCCGGATACTTTAACAATGTCAAAAGTTCTTTTATGTACCTTTTTTTAGATATATTTTTGTTGTATGCTGTTTAAGCTGAGAAGATGTGACTTATTTTTGTTGTTGCAGTTAAGACAGATTGGTGTGTTCATTTAAAACGTTGACATCAAGTTGAGGTACGTGTCATAACTGCATCCGTGGTTCAGCAGCCCCGGTCGGTCTCAACAACCCCCCCCCCCCCCCCCCCCCCGCCGGTGTAGCCCCACAGCTACAAAAAATTCTAGAGGAAACACTGTGTTATCTAATACTAATTTTAGGTACTTTTCCAATAAAATGTCTGTTAATGTGACGCATGACTGTGCTCTTCCAGCGGAGAGCGGAGTTTCGGGGCTGCTGCGTGAGGGGAGTCGCTTGTGTGCTCTCTGACACGGGAGAGGAGGGTGGATCATGTTGGATCAACCCCAAAATTTTATCAGTTGTTCCTGGTCCCATTGCGGAAATTTCATGAAAATGTAATCGAAATCCATCCATAATTTTTTGAGTTATGTTGCTGACAGACAGACAAACAGACAGGCAATAATAATAATAATAATTATAATTATAATAATTAATAATAATAATAATGGCTTGGGGGCACGGTGGGGCAGCTGGTAGCCTGGCTCACCTCACAGCTAGAAGGTCCCGGGTTCGATTACCGCCGGGGACGCTGTGGGTGCTGAGGGTATGTTTGTTCCCCCACATCATCGGCACCCACACCCTGGGTGGGGTTGGCGAAAAGGGCCTTTCTGTGTGGAGTTTGCATGTTCTCCCCGTGTTCCCTTGAGCAGCTAATGTGAGCTACTCCCACAAAAACATGCATTAGTCCTGGGGCTGTATACTACCTCCTCCTGGCCGGCCGGGGCGCCCGCAGGGTTGGGGAGGATCTGGCTGGAATAACGTGATCCTTCCACGCGCTACGTCCAGCCGGAGAAACCCCGCCCCGTCGGGTGAAAAGAAGGGCCTGCCCACTCCCCAAGCACGAAGGAGGCATGGGTTTCAGTGAAGGGCCCCTCCTGGGGCCGGCACAGAGGGAGAGTGGAACCCCATGACCTGAACTAAGGAGCACTGGGTGATAAATAATGGGAAAAAAAATCGTGGGATAAAAAAAATAAAATAATAATAATAATGGCTTGCATTTATATAGCACTTTTTTCGAGATGCATGCAGCAGGTGGAAGCTGGAATCGAACCCACGATTTCTGGGTCGCAGGCCGACAACTCTACCACTGAACTACAGCCGCCCCTGAACATCCCATGTACCGTCTTTCTGTGTAAATGTCTCATGTTATAACATGAAAACATGGGGCTTATATTCTGCTGCGGCCTTTATGTAATTTCTTTTAAAATTTAGCTGTTTATTCAGCAGCTTATATTGAAGTCCTCTCAATAGTCCGAAAATTACGGTACATTGCTTTGGACAGGTAGTACTGGGACCTGATAGAATCCTGACAGGGTTTACTGTCCTTATCCACAAACTTTCTAGTCATTTTAGTAGATTTCTAGCAATGCATAACAGCTGGGTGACATAGTGGTTATTTGTTATTTACATTTGGAGCTTTTTCCAAAACTACAAACAGCTGTTTTATATGAAGGCCACCACTGAAGCAACTATCAATAACAATAACTAGGGGAATAGAAACAGCTAAATTTCATGTTTCAGGTCTCGAAATGCCTAAAACAGGACAGAGTAGAGATAAATATTGTACACAAACCTCCAGAGCCAAAGAAAGGGGATCCGCTTTGGAGCGCCGGTCTCCCATGAAAGTTTGAATGAGCTTAAAGATGTCCACAGCTTCCTTCTTTACGCCTCGGTCTGTAGTCACAATCATTGGCTTCTTTATGGGCTCACTGCTCCAAGCCAGCATGTTGGCAATGGAAACTTTTCTCCTAAACAAACCCTGCGGCAGCAAGACAACAAAGACAAGTAGTAAGTCAGCTTATTCTACAAACAAGACAGTATGTTACAGTAAAAAGTGAATAATAACAATGTACTTCACTATTTTCTTTCACAAGAGAAGAGGCTATGAAAACATCTTGCACAACACTGATGAGATCATTTTCTTAACAGAACTCTTCAAAGAAAAAGAAAAAACAGACTGGGAGCTACAGTGGATCAATTTTAAGGGGAATAGGCTCCCCTTGTGGAGATGTAACTCTTCTTTGCTATGCAGTCACATTAAATGTCATTCATCATCATTCTCAATCAACATGCATTGCTGGCGAGGACCCATATGATTTTTACTGTCTTTACCGTTTCATTAGTTGGTGTACATTTTGTCAATGCCTATTAAGGTATCTTAACTTCCGTGAATACCAGGGATATATAGTTTAGAAGCCAAAAGCAGCATCTTTCTATAAATTCCACATCTGTTGCTTGAGTTTTACTACTGATAAGTTTACTCATCTATGAATTAATCTAATACTTTTTTTTAGTTGTGGCCATTACGTCACATAGATATGTGGCGCTCTCAGCTCACTCATATGCAACTGTGCATCACTATCTGACTACAATTTTGGGCCTTTGTACTCACCCAGAGAACTTACCAGAGCACAATGCTATTTTTCATCCTGGTAAACGTGCAATGCAAGCACTTGGCACTTGGCTTGTATCAGAGCATGTTGAATTGGTTGGGGTCTACCCATATAAAATGTGTGTCGTAAATTAGTTCAGTTTGTATTTATTGCATGTACATATTGCCATGTATACGTAATCATTATTATGTTTGTTTTCTGGTAACCAGTCCACTGCATACAGTAGGGTAAAAATGTATTTAGTTAGCCACCAATTGTGCGATTTCTCTCACTTAAAAAGACTAGAGAGGCCTGTAATTTCCATCATAGGTATACCTCAAGTATGAGAGACAAAATTAGAAAAAAAATCCAGAAAATCACATGGTCTGATTTTTAAAGACTTTATTTGCAAATTATGGTGGAAAATAAGTATTTGGTCAATAACAAATGTTCATCTCAATACTTTGTTATACACCCTTTGTTGGCAATGACAGAGATCAAAGGTTTTCTGTGAGTCTTCACAAGGTTTTCACATACTGTTGCTGGTATTTTGGCCCATTCCTCCATGCAGATCTCTTCTAGAGCAGTGATGTTTTGGGGCTTTTGCTGGGCAAGGCAGACTTTCAACTCCCTCCAAAGATTTTCTCCGGGGTTGAGATCTGGAGACTGGCTAGTCTAGTGATCTTGAAATACTTATTACGAAGCCACTCCTTCATTACTCGGGCGATGTGTTTGGGATCATTGTCATGCTAGAAGACCCAGCCACGTTTCCCTTGCTGATAGAAGGGCCTGGACATGTACTGGCAGGGGGAGACGTCTGGTTGGCACTGCAGGATTTGAGTCCTAGTGTGTTACTGATGGTAGCCTTTGTTACTTTGGTCCCAGCTCTCTGCAGGTCATTCACTAGATCCCCCTGTGTGGTGCTGGGATTTTTGCTCACCGTTCTTGTGATCATTTTTACCCCACAGAGTGAGATTTTGCATGTAGCCTCAGATCCATGGAGATTATCAGTAGTCTTGTATGCCTTCCATTTTCTAATAATTGCTCCCACAGTTGATTTCTCCACACCAAGGTGATTCAAGATTCAGTCATCCCAGCCTGGTGCAGGTCTACAATTTTGTTTCTGGTGTCCTTTGACAGCTCTTTGGTCTTGGCCATAGTGGACATGGTTGTGGACAGGTGTCTTTTATACTGATAACGAGTTCAAACATGTGCCATTAATACAGGTAACGAGTGGAGGACAGAGGAGCCTCTTACAGAAGAAGTTACAGGTCTGTGAGAGCCAGAAATCTTGCTTGTTTGTTATTGACCAAATACTTATTTTCCACCATAATTTGCAAATAAATTCTTTAAAAATAGACCATGTGATTTTCGGGAATTTTTTTCACTCACTTTGTCTTTCATAGTATGGGTATACCTATGATGAAAATTACAGGCCTCTCTCAGCTTTTTAAGTGGGAGAGCTTGCACAATTGGTGGCTGACTAAATACTTTTTTACGCCACTGTATGCAAATATCTGGAATCTAAAGGAAAACATGCAATGGGCCTGTGAAGAAATACAAGAAAAAGGTTGAAAATACTATGAGAACAGAGAGTGTTTGGTTTGAAGTACCTGTGTGTGTTTATTGAAGTGCTTGGATGCCCAGTTTTCAATGTCAGTCTCTGAGGAGGGTTTTCTCAAGCTAAATTCTGTGAAAATGCCACAGCTGGCACTTGGCATCATATTCCTGGCATTTCGACTGGCTTCAAACTGGGCACAGGTTCCCAGATCCTCCGACTGTTCGGAACAAAAGACAAGGAGGAAGACACAGAGCATCGCCTGTTATTACTGTGCTGTGGCTGCAGAATAATTAATTTGTCAGAAGGTTTATTTATTAGACAAAGAGAAATAAATGCAAAATACACACATATTTATCTTAATGAAAAACAGAAGACATCTTTTTTTTGGGGGGGTGAAGTTCAACCAAAATTGATGGGAAATAGTACTCATCCAAATGAATATTAAAGATACAGCAACAAGTCGGAGTCTCGACAAGAAAGGAAAAAGCAATATCTCCAGAAGTCTTACAATCAGGTAACACAATTTATGATACTTTCATAGCAGTTAAACTCTGAAACTGAATTTAATCACTTGATTTTAGATAAAGTTTCCATAGTTTAAAATCTACAGCTTTATAATAATCAAAGCCAGCAAGCTGTAGCTGGTAAATACCCCACAGTGCTTCTGCTCCATACAAGCCTAGAATCAGTAAACAATCAACAATCCTGGGCATGTGTAATCCCTTTAAACTGTGTCTCAGAACAATTCCATCCATCCATCCATCAATTTTCTTCCGCTTATCCGGGGTCGGGTCGCGGGGGCAGCAGCCTAAGCAAAGAGACCCAGACTTCCCTCTCCCCAGCCACTTGTTCCAGCTCCTCGGGAGGAACCCCAAGGCGCTCCCAGGCCAGCCGAGAAACATAGTCCCTCCAGCGTGTCCTGGGCCTTCCCCTGGGCCTCCTCCCGGTGAGACGTGCCTGAAACACCTCACCAGGGAGGCGTCCAGGAGGCATCCTGACCAGATGCCCGAGGCACCTCAACTGACTCCTCTCGATGTGGAGAAGCAGCGGCTCTACTCTGAGCCCCCTCCGGATGACTGAGCTTCTCACCCTATCTCTAAGGGAGAGCCCAGACACTCTGCGGAGGAAACTCATTTCAGCCGCTTGTATCCGTGATCTCGTTCTTTCGGTCACCACCCAGAGTTCGTGACCATAGATGAGGGTAGGAACGTAGATCGACCGGTAAATCGAGAGCTTCGCCTTTTGGCTCAGCTCTCTCTTCACCACGACAGACCGGTAGAGCGCCCGCATAACTGCAGATGCCCCACCAATCCGTCTATCGATCTCCCGCTCCATTTTTCCCTCATTCGTGAACAAGACCCCCAGATACTTAAACTCCTCCACTTGGGGAAGGACCCCATCCCCGACCCGGAGGAGGCACCCCACCCTTTTCCGGCTCAAGACCATGGCCTCGGATTTGGAGGTGCTGATTCTCATCCCAGCTGCTTCACACTCGGCTGCGAACAGCTCCAGCGAAAGCTGTAGATCACGCTCCGATGAAGCCAACAGGACCACATCACCTGCAAAAAGCAGAGACCCGATCCTGAGGCCACCAAAACGGATCCCCGCAACGCCTTGGCTGCGCCTAGAAATCCTGTCCATAAAAGTTAGGAACAGGATCGTGACAAAGGGCAACCTTGGCGGAGTCCAACTCTCACTGGAAACAAGCCCGACTTACTGCCGGCAATGCGAACCAAACTCTGGCACCGGTCGTACAGGGACCTAACAGCCCGTATCAAGGGGCCCGGTACCCCATACTCCCGGAGCACCCCCCCGCAGGGCCCCCCGAGGGACACAGTCGAACGCCTTCTCCAAGTCCACAAAACAGATGTAGACCGGTTGGGCGAACTCCCACGCACCCTCCAGGACCCTGCTGAGGGTGTAGAGCTGGTCCAGTGTTCCACGGCCAGGACGAAAACCGCATTGTTCCTCCTGGATCCGAGGTTCGACTATCCGTCGGACCCTCCTCTCCAGAACCCCTGAATAGACCTTACCAGGGAGGCTCAGAAGTGTGATCCCCCTGTAGTTGGAACACACCCTGTGGTCCCCCTTTTTAAACAGGGGGACCACCACCCCGGTCTGCCAATCCAAGGGAACTGCCCCCGATGTCCACGCAATATTGCAGAGCCGCGTTAGCCAACACAGCCCCACAACATCCAGAGCCTTGAGGAACTCCGGTCGAATCTCATCCACCCCCGGAGCCTTGCCACCGAGGAGCTTTTTAACGACCTCGGTGACCTCAGCACCAGAGATTGGAGAGCCCGACCCCAAGTCCCCAAACCCTGCTTCCAGATTGGAAGGCGTGCTGGTGGGATTGAGGAGGTCTTCGAAGTATTCCATCCACCGACCCAAAACGTCCCGCGTCGAGGTCAGCAGCACACCATCCCCACTGTAAACAGTGTTGGTGGCAGACCGCTTTCCCCCCCTGAGACGCCGGATGGTGGACCAGAATCGCTTCGAAGCCGTACGGAAGTCGTTTTCCATGGTCTCTCCAAACTCCTCCCACGCCCAAGTTTTTGCCTCAGCAACCATCCGAGCCGCATCCCGCTTGGCCTGTCGGTACCTATCAGCTGCTTCAGGGGTCCCACAAGCCAAAAAGACCCGGTAGGACTCCTTCTTCAGCCTGACAGCATCCCTTACCGCCGGTGTCCACCACCGGGTTCGGGGGTTGCCGCCGCGACAGGCACCGACCACCTTGCGGCCAGAGCTTCGGTCAGCCGCCTCGGCAATGGAGGCGCGGAACATGGTCCACTCGGACTCTATGTCCCCCGCCTCCCCCGGGACGTGTTCAAAGTTCTGCCGGAGGTGTGAGTTAAAGCTCCTTCTGACAGGAGACTCTCCCAGACGTTCCCAGCAGACCCTCACAACACGTTTGGGCCTTCCAGGTCTGTCCGGCGTCCTCCCCCACCATCGGAGCCGACTCACCACCAGGTAGTGGTCAGTGGACAGCTCTGCCCCTCTCAGAACAATTCCATTTAGTTTATTTATATAGCACCAATTCACAACACATTGTAATGAGCAGAAACTCTGTTTCTGTTCATCTCAAGCCACTTCACAAGAATTCATTTTAGTTCAATCATACATACATTCCAATTTATCATTCAGTTCATTATTCCAATCAATTTAAAAGTTTTCTATCTAAGGAAACCCAGCAGATTGCATCGAGTCATTGACTTGCAGCATTCACTCCTTCTGAACGAACATGCAGCGCCAGTAGACGGTCACCTGCGTTGTGTCGTTGAGTTCACAGCAATCCCTCATACTGAGCAACCATGTAGCAACAGTGGAGAAGAAAAACTACCCTTTAACAGGAAGAAATCTCCAGCAGAACCAGAACCAGGCTCAGTACAAGCAGCCATCTGCCAGGACCGACTGGGGGTCAACGGAAATGATGAATGACTATGACATGATAAATGACACAGATAACTTGAAGATCATGCAGATCAACATGTTTTCAAGTTTTAAAACAGAAAAGGCTATAAAATACTTGTTCCAAACTAATAATAACCTGCTTGCTTAAAAACACTGAAACTGTCCTTAAGCACAGAAAAAAGCTTCTGCTTTGGAGTTGTAATTCATTAACCAAGTGTTTACGTATGATTTATGTACTACTTGTCTGAATCTACTGTGAAAGTCTCTAGTCTTTTCAAGTCGACATTGTTTCACCAAATAAAAACAAGAAGGTTCATCAGAATATCATACCTGTCTCAAAATTTTTTATACTAAGAAAAAAAAAAGTTTCAAAGACAAAATCAACACTGGTATTTCTTAATTTTCCTAACAGTGAATGCAGCAGTACCTGTGAGGGGTGCAGATATGGCTCAGGTGAAGCCAGGTTGGTCTGGACAGAGAGGCTCTTCTCCAGCAGGGCCTGAGGGAATCCTAAACGGTCAAAGGTACTGCGTTTCCAGTGGTGGACATCACCCTGAGCTAGTGCCTCATCCTCACTGAAAGCCCTCACAACTGGTCCTGGCAGTGGCAGAGGCACCGCCCCATCGCTTTCATATCCATCTTTGGAGCCACTGCATTGGGTCACTCCTCCCTGAGCAGAGTCCCAACTGCTCCTCTGTTTCATTACCTGCTGGGCTTCCCATGCCAGCCTGGCCTGGGCGAGCATCACCTCTGATCCTGTGCCCGGGAGATCCTCTTTCCCGCATCGTCCAAGCTCCTGGGGGAGAGATGGCTTGCGGCTCTTGCGTTTACGGTTGCCACTCGGGGAGAAACCGCCAGGCCCAGCTGTAGAGGAGGAGGAGGACAGTGAATGGGTCTGACTAGATGTCCAGGAAATTGAATCTTCGTAGATAAACCTTTGAGCTCCTTCTCCCCCCTCCCCTCGATAGTCCAAAAGTTGGCGGGGATCTCTAATTAGAGACTGGCTATGCTGCAGAGTGTAGGAACCCCCATATGAACCATCAAAGCCTCCATTAGTGCCGTAACGCTGCAGACGGTCAGCAGTCTTGAACCGCGGACTGGGAGATGACTGTTCCACATACACTAGCTGCTTGACATATTCCTTTCCAACAGGACTGTACTCCAAGCTCTGAGTTTTTTCTGGACATTTCTGCCGTGTCAGAACCAGCTGTCCATAGGACGACTGGCTCTGCTTGGGGGAGTGGTAGAAGGGGGCTGGAGACTTTCGAGATGGTGACTTGTTTGAACCATAAAGTGAAGATGAGTCTGAGAGGTTAATGTCAGTAGGAGGTTCTTCATAGATGGGTGGTGGCTTATAGTCAGACGGTGGCTCCTCATACAGCGGAGGCTCAAAGGCATAACGGGGTGAAGGAGGTTGGGACTCAGCTGAGGGACGGCGGTGGGTTCCACTGCTGCCTAGCTCAGCCCGCTTCAGGTATGGAGACTGACGGCGGTCCGAGTAGAGAACAGGGGAGCCATTGGGTTCTGAGGTGGGGTTTCCTCCGGAGGAATGGCGATTTCGCAAGGTGTTACCCCCTCCAGGGGTTGGGGATTCACAGGGTGAGTAGCCATTTCCCTGATGAGCCAAAAAGCTGGGCTCCCTGTCGGTTACTTTGATGAGCATCCGCTCCTTTGTACCAGTATTCCAACGAAAAGAAGAAGTCCTGGATAGATGTGGAAAGAAAGCAGTTTCACATTAAAATAAAGTTTAAGAATGTCATACATTCAGTATCTATAAAGCATCTTTCAATAATGAATGGAGGAAAAGACATGTCTCATGTTAAGCAAACCAAGAGGTAGATCACAGGCATGTCTAGAAGACATAAAAACATGGATGACCCTAAACTTTTTGCTCTTAAATTCTGACAAGACAGAAGTTGCTGTCTTTGGACCAGAAGTTCTAAAAAAAAAAAAAGATTAATCAATCACTTCATCTGGATGGCATTAAATTGGCCCCCAGTAATAACGTAAAGAACCTCGGCATTATTTTTGACCAAGACTTGACATTTAAATCCCATATTAAACAGGTTTCAAAGATTTCTTTCTTTCACCTGTGGAATATTGCTAAATTTAGAAACATCCTGTCCAGGAGTGATGCTGAGAAACTAGTCCATGCATTTGTTACCTCAAGGCTGGACTACTGTAATTCTTTACTATCAGGTAGTTCACAAAATGCCATTAAACGCATTCAGTTGATCCAAAATGTGGCAGCAAGAGTTCTGATGAATATTAAAAAGAGAGATCACATTTCTGCGGTTTTAGCTTCCCTTCATTGGCTCCCTGTTAAATCCAGAATAGAATTAAGATCCTTCTTCTTACATACAAAGCCCAAAATAATCAAGCTCCATCATACATCAATTGATTCATATGTTCCCAACAGAGCACTTCGCTCTCAGACTGCAGGTTTACTTGTAGTTCCTAGGATTTCTAAAAGTAGAATGGGAGGCAGATCTTTTAGTTATCAGGCTCCTCTTTTGTGGAACCAGCTCCCAGCTGTTGTCTGTGAGGCAGACACTGTTTACTTTTAACGCCAGGCTTAAAACTTTCCTTTTCGATAAAGCTTATACTTAGAGTGGCTAAGGTCATCCTGAGCCATCTCTGTAGTTATGCTGCTATAGGCTTAGACTGCTGGAGGACAGATTTACCAATTTTCTTCACTCTGCTACTTCCTTTTCTCCTACGACTCTCCAGTTGTATTACAGTAAATTCTGTTATTTCGACTGTTAACTTTGTTTTCTCTCAGTGTTTTTCTCTCCTTAGAAGATATACCTGGTCTGGTATCCTGCTTAGCTACAATGCCCTGTTGGACGGGAAGCATCAACTGGGATGATCCTCCCAGTAACTGAACATCCACTGTGTCCTGTTATCAACTTTTTACTTTCTGTAACATAGAAAGTACTATTATATCAGATCTTCTGATCCTACTGTATCTCTGCTCTGTCTTCTCAAACCCCCAGATGGTCGTGGCAGATGGCCACTCCTACTGAGCCTGGTTCTGTTGGAGGTTTCTTCCTGTTAAAGGGGAGTTTTTCCTCTCCACCATCGCTGCATGCTTGTTCAGTATGAGGGATTGCTGAAGGATTGCTGTGGTTGGCAAGTCTGCATTAACAGGGCCCAACCTCACGCCAATGACTGATGCAATCTGCTGGGATTTCTTAAATAGGAAACTCTTTAACTGATTGGATTGTTTGTATAAATGTATTGAAATGACTTCTTGTTAAGTGCCTTGAGATGACATCTGTTGTGAATCGGCAGTATATAAATAAACTGAATTGAATTGAAGAGCATTTACATATTCTATAAAAGTGTAAAACCACAGGAGTCGGAATCATGATTCTAAACTTGCTTGTAAATTTATAGCAGCAGATAACATGATCATGTGTGGTTAAAGCCAAAATTATTATGTTTTCCAATTAGACTTACCATGACTCCTTTCTAAAAATGTCTTCCCTTCTTAAAAAGGCAAGGAGTTCAAAGGTGTTATTCCTTTCTAAATGGTAAACTTATATAGTGCTTTACTAGTCATACTGACCAATGAAAGCGCTTTACACTGGACCCACATTCACCCATTCGCACTCACAAACATGCAAAGATTTATACACCAATATGCAGATCGGTAGGAAACATGGGGTTAAGTATCTTGCCAGGGGAACATCAACATGTGACAGGAGGTAGTTGGAATTGAATATACGACGCTCTGATTGCAAGACAGTGTGCAACTTCAATGTAGCTCCTAACTTGACTTGCCAACATTTCTGCCTCTATTAAATCCTTGAGGAAAAATGGGTTTTAGGCCAGGGAAAAGATCCACCCATCAATTTTCTACACAGTCTTTTTTGCCGGGTCTCAGGGTTGGAGGTTTAATGCCCACCTCCAGCAGTGAATGTGCGAAAGGAGGGGTACCATGGGACAGCAATTCATCGCAAGTAACGGCTTTGCTTTTTGACAAATCCCTTTGAAAATGTGGTTAAAAAGTGCAAGGTTAAAAGATGTCTGCACGAAGATGCGTAGTCATGTTGTTGAATTATTTGTTGTTATTTAAGTGCAATGAAAGAAAATGTAATGTCTTAGAAATAGAAGCTACAGATTGTCTGGCGTTCTGCTCAGTTGTGATGCCTTGGTGGAGGGGGGGCATCAAGTGGGATGTTGCTCCCAGTAACTGATAGTTCTCCCACTGCTATTATCAAACTTTTACAGACTTTTACATAGAAGATACTCATACATCAGTTCTTCTGTTCTTTTTGTGTCTCTGCTCTGTCTTCTCAAACCCCCAGTTGTGGGAGATGGCTGCTCGTACTGAGCCAGGTTCTGGTTCTGGTGGAGGTTTCTTCCTGTTAAAGAGGAGTTTTTCCTCTCCACTATCAGTACATGTTTGCAAGTATGAGGGATTGCTGTGAAGTCAGTGACACAAAGCAGGCGACTGTCTACTGTTGCTATATGTTCGTCCAGGAGGAGTGAATGCTGCAAGTCAATGACTCCATGTGATCTACTGGGTTTCTTTAGACTGAAAACATTTAAACTGACTGGAATAATTAACTGAACTTAATGCATTGTTTAATAAGTGAGATTATTTGGAACGGATGAATTATTGAAGTGAAATGACTTTTTTAGTAAAGTGGGTTGAGATAACGTGTAGTGAATGGATGCTATATAAACTAATTGAATTGAATTGAAAACTTGGGGTTCATCAAGTGTTTTAACAAAGTCTGGCTTCCACTGTCTATGTCTGCTGGTGAACAAAGCATTCAAACTTTATTCACTGAATGTTATGCAGCTTGCTTACTTTTTAAGTATTATGCCACTTTCAATAAATTAGAATATCGGTTCTGATGAGGCCCGTTCATCAGAAACAGCCAATCTCCCAGAGTAACCATCATGTTGTCACTGGACATTTTCTATTCCATGAATTCTGTAAAATACTGGGGTGGCATTTATCAAACATATTGTGTTTTTCCAGAAAAGACAGCACAAAACTTTTTTTGAAAAGATTTTTTAACTAAAATGTAATTTAGAAATGGGTCTCTAATAATCCGGCTCAGAGAGGTCCAAGATGGGTTTCCTAAGAACAACATCCCATGTAGGAGTGGGCAATATAAAAGGTATAAGGTAGAAATGATATACATTTAGCCAAAGGTAGAGATTTTGACAATACCAGCATTCCGTGACTGCACATTTTGATGTCATCAAACTGTCATCAAGGAGGATAAATACTGATGTTGAGTGTTCGTCTTTAGACTACATATTGTAAGTTTAAAATTTGTCGTTTTCCAGTTAACAGAAAATAAACCTGTTGAACTTCAAGCATTTTTAATTGAAATATGTGCAGGTTTATTTTTGTGCGACATTACATTTATAAATAAATAACCAGGAAAGTGGACAATTTTGAACTTTCTGTGTTTTTTAAATAACGTCTAGCTTTTAATTTATTTAAAATATCTTCATCTTTATATTGTGAGAATTTTTGTGTCGCATTTTTTGGAAAAAAGATTTGAATTCAATTCAATTCAATTTTAATTCAGTTTATTTATATAGCACCGATTCACAACATCTCAAGGCACTTTACAAGAAAGTCATTTCAATACAAACATTCTAATCAGTTTAAAGGTTTAGCTAGTTTTCTAAGGAATCCCAGCAGATTGCATCGAGGAGCTCATGGAGCTCCACAGTTCTCTTCCTGATATCTTGGCAAGGCTGCAGAATATATTGCAAATATATCAACGTCACAATAACAGTGTATCCAAAATTCATATTGCAAAGGACTTGCTTGGAGTCAAATCATTGCTTCAGGATTTGGACAACTTGATAAAACCATGAATTTTGCTCTGGGACATCACTTTCTGACTTAAGATCAAGGTAACTTGGGTTATACAGCAGGACAATGATCCAAAGCGCACCACAGAGTGGACTTGCTGGTTTGCTTCTCCCAATAAGCCCAGATGCTGGCTGGGTTAGGACTGAGACTTTGATGTTTGAGAGCTATTAAAAAGTCAGTCAAGCCCCCTTTTCTGCAACAGTGAAGTAGTAAACCTAGACATTGTGTTTAAATATTAGTCAGTTAAAGACAACCGCCATCACAGTACTAAGTCAGTACTGTAGAGAGGTACCGTGAAACACTCCCTCGTACGGCCGATTCAAAGTAACACAAATACATTTCTATCAGCATGAAAATGGGATCAGGCACAAAGTAAGTGTTAAACAGTGGACCCAAACTGAAGCTGGTCAGAATCTGTAGCATTCTACCCTGTTGACAGTAGAGTAGAATGATTCAGTAAATATCATACAAAGAAAAACTAAGCAATAATAATACAAATTAAAGCTGCAAGCAGCCTGGAACGGCCCTCGAAACTTTGGGACTCACGCACCACCGCCTCAACGGCACCTCAACACTTCGACTGAGCGTACTGATTAAACCTGCATGACAAATTGTTCAAAAGGCACAAAATGGCAGCTTTGGACCAAAATGGCAGACTTCCTGTGGGGTATGGATCCTGGCTTCAAAACACTTTAACAGGTCTACATAAATCTGTATATGTACAGATATTCACAACCCTAGCTGAAAGCATTACTTGAGGGGGATAGTTTTAATGGTACTAGGGGGCGCTTTGCAGGAATTAGGCCACACCCACCAAATATTCGCATACATATGTGTTACGGATTGGACAAATATCCAGGTTGTTGAATTTGGTGCAGATTCGATGATGTATGTGGAAATTAAAGCCGAACGTATTTTCATTGCTTGACACCATGCTTCCCCACACCCTCTTTTGAAAACTCTCAGTACCAGACAAAAAGTTTCAGTCATTCACCACAGCCAGAAGTTGATTAGGTCAAAGGAGTCAGAAGAATATGTTCAGTGGTGGTATGTGATGACACACAAGACATTTGGTACAGCTGTGACGTATTTTGAAGTCAATACATCTTCTCCCTTTATGGCGCAAAGCCTTACTTTGAGGCTTAGCCACGCCCAGCTTCTGTGACACAGCAAAAATCTATTGATAACTTTAGATCCCCAATGCCTGAAGACTACCTTCACTCGTTTTGAAGTCTGTAAGTGAAAAGCTGTAGGAGTTCCTTCAAATACCATGTATATACATGGCACTAAATGGGGTGTTTGATTCAAAATGGCTGACTTCCTGTTGAGTTTGGACCATGGCTCCAAGAGACTTTTTTTGTAGGTCATGAGACCTTGGTGTGCAGAATTAAATAATCCTCGGATAAAGTATGGCTTGGGGATGTTTTTTAAAATGTTTCTAGAGGTTGCTGTGGAGCAATTAGACCACGCCCAGATCTTAGCATAAATATCTTTCAGGGGTTGAACTAGTATTCATCATGTTGACTCTAGTCCAGACTTTTAGGGAAAAAAGAGGCAAACACATGGCCATGGCATGACGCCCGACTTCGCAATGCCGCCACAGCCCCACCCTCTTTTATAACCTCTCAAAAATGGACCTTTCAAACCAAAAAATTACACTTCCAGTTATCAGGGGGCGGGCCTTAGGTATGGTCAACATTTTACCAATGAAATTTGTTGGGGACTAGATGGGTACCAAGCACAGTTTTTTATGTCTCTGTGACATAGTATAGTAGAGATATAAAAAAATTGAAATGTTTTGGTGAGTTTTAAAAGTTTCAGGCCAGGCCTTGCCCCTTCAACTTGCACGGAAACTCAGGATTTTGATAACTTTAGATAACCCCAAGCCTGAAGCCCACTCTGACCAATTTGCAAGCCGATCGTTCCAAATCCCTTGGAGGAGTTTGAACAAATGCAGAGGCAAAATTGGGCCAAGAAGAGGTAAAAATCAGTCAAAATAACATGTTCAAAGCAAGATGGCTGAATTCCTGTGCGTTTGGGACTATGAACTTTTAAGTCTTTTAGGTAGGTCTTGGGAAGATCTAAGTGTGCCAAATATCATAGCTCTACATTAAAGAAAGGTAAATGGGGAGGGTGTTTTGAAGTATTCCAGGGGGGGGGGGGCGCTGTTGAGCCCTTTCTTTTGCGACTTTTGCAAAACCATTTTTGAATGTGATAAAACCTCCAGATAGCCAATTCACTTTTGGAAAGAATATTAAGAAACAATACAGATACAATAGACCTTCACAGCGCTTAACTGCTCGGGCCCAATAAAGTTATTGCACAACTAAATCAAAGGTAAATAAATCCATAAGGGATAGGAACAAAATGTATGAACAGAGAACTGTCACCATATTGGTAGTCCATCACTCCAATCAGTCTTGTTAAAACAAGACTTAATGTTGTTTAAGAATCAACATCCCAGAAGGTTTTGATTTTTAACTCAGCAAAGGACTTTTAGAAACATAATTTTATTTAGTGTTTTATTTAATCAATTAATTAAATTAATTTCCCCCAATGCTTTTCCATTGTAAACTGGTTGTTTGAACACATACAGTACCAGTTGATGCGCTTAACGTTTTAAAGCTAATTCTCTCAGTTTTTTATGTTTCCCCATTCGTTTTACCTCGTAGTTTAAATGTTGCTAGCCTAGGAAAGAGTTTGTTGATAAAGTATTTTAACTCGAAGTTGAAGTAGTTTGTTAACACATTCTCATTCTGGAGAGAAGTTATTTAGTATGTGTGTGTAGGGCTTTTTGTTTGAGATTTCTTTCAATTCAATTCAATTAAGTTTATTTATATAGCGCCAATTCACAACAGATGTCATCTCAAGGCACTTAACAAGAAGTCATTTCAATAACCAGGCTCAGTAGAAGCAGCCATCTGCCACGACCGTCTGGGGGTTTGAGAAGACAGAGCAGAAACACAGAAGGAACAGAAGATCTGATATAAGAGAACTTTCTATGTTACAGGAAGTAAAAAGTTAATAACAGGACACAGTGGATGTTCAGTTACTGGGAGGATCATCCCAGTTGATGCCCCCCGTCCAACAGGGCATTGCAGCCAAGCAGGATACCAGACCAGGTATATCTTCTATGGAGAGAAAAACACTGAGAGAAAACAAAGTTAACAGTCAAAATAACAGAATGTACTGTAATACAACTGGAGAGTCGTAGGAGAAAAGGAAGTAGCAGAGTGAAGAAAATTGGTAAGTCTGTCCTCCAGCAGTCTAAGCCTATAGCAGCATAACTACAGAGATAGCTCAGGATGACCTAAGCCACTCTAACTATAAGCTTTATCAAAAAGGAAAGTTTTAAGCCTGGCCTTAAAAGTAAACAGAGTGTCTGCCTCATGGACTAAAGCTGGGAGCTGGTTCCACAGGACAGGAGCCTGATAATTAAAAGATCTGCCTCCCTTTCTACTTTTAGAAATCCTAGGAACTACAAGTAAACCTGCAGTCTGAGAGCGAAGGGCTCTGTTAGGAACATAAGGAACAATTAGATCTCTGATGTATGATGGAGCTTGATTATTAAGGGCTTTGTATGTAAGAAGAAGGATCTTAAATTCTATTCTGGATTTAACAGGGAGCCAATGAAGGGAAGCTAAAACAGGAGAAATGTGATCTCTCTTTTAAATATTCATCAGAACTCTTGCTGCCGCATTTTGGATCAACTGAAGGCTTTTAATGGCATTTTGTGGACTACCTGATAGTAAAGAATTACAGTAGTCCAGCCTTGAGGTAACAAATGCATGGACTAGTTTCTCAGCATCACTCCTGGACAGGATGTTTCTAAATTTAGCAATATTCCACAGGTGAAAGAAAGAAATCCAAGAAACCTGTTTAATATGGAATTTAAATGTCAAGTCTCGGTCAAAAATAACGCCGAGGTTCTTTACGTTATTACTGGGGGCCAATTTAATGCCATCCAGATGAAGTGATTGACTAATCAGTTTCTGTTTAAGAACTTCTGGTCCAAAGACAGCAACTTCTGTTTTGTCAGAATTTAAAAGCAAAAAGTTTAGGGTCATCCATGTTTTTATGTCTTCCAGACATGCTTGAAATCTACCTAACTGACTGGGTTCATCAGGATTTATGGATAAATATAGTTGTGTATCATCTGCATAGCTGTGGAAATTTATCCCATGCTGTCTAATGATTCTACCAATTGGGAGCATATATATGGTGAACAGAATTGGTCCAAGCACAGAACCCTGTGGAACTCCACAAGTAACCCTTGAGAGTGAAGAAGATTAATCATTTAGATGAACAAACTGGAATCTATCAGACAAATATGATTTAAACCAGCCTAGTGCTATTCCTTTGATCCCTGCGAACATGTTCAAGCCTTTCTAGGAGATTATGATCGACTGTGTCAAAAGCAGCACTGAGATCTAACAAAACCAGAACAGACACAAGTCCATTATCTGAGGCCATGAGAATATCATTAGTAACCTTCACCAGTGCTATTTCAGTGCTATGATGAGCTCTAAAACCTGACTGAAACTCTTCAAACAGCTCG
This sequence comes from Valencia hispanica, assembly GCA_963556495.2. Taxonomy (NCBI): domain Eukaryota; kingdom Metazoa; phylum Chordata; class Actinopteri; order Cyprinodontiformes; family Valenciidae; genus Valencia; species Valencia hispanica. Next base: position 103,712 of record OY747705.1, on the reverse strand, counting down.
TTACTGTTTAGATGCTCACAGACTTGATTAGCAACAATTTTCTCAAGGACTTTGGATAAGAAAGGAAGGTTAGATATAGGTCTGTAATTCACTAAGTCATCTTGATCAAGGGAAGGTTTCTTGAGTAAAGGTTTAATTACAGCTATTTTAAATTCCTGTGGTACGTATCCGTTTACTAAAGATAGATTCATCATATCCAAAATGGGGCCAGGAACTAAATGGAACACTTCCTTAAATAATTTGGTTGGAACTGGGTCCAACATACAAGTTGAAGGTTTAGATGAGGCTAATATTTTTGATAATTCCGAAAGCTCGACTGAATCAAAACAGCCTAAGCAAAACTGAGGTTCTACAGTTCTTTCAGATACTGCCTCATTTACTGAGGAAGAAGTAATCGTGTTTGGGAGGATGCCAATGATTTTATTTTTAATAGAATTAATTTTATTTATGAAGAATCCCATAAAATCATCACTGCTAAGAGCTGGGGGAATAGTTGGCTCAACAGAGCTATGACTCTGTGTAAGTTTGGCAACTGTACTAAAAAGAAACCTAGGATTGTTTTTATTCGCCTCTATTAATGATGAAAAATATGCTGTTCTAGCTTGTCGAAGGGTCTTTTTATACAGCAATAGACTGTTATTCCAGGTTAAATAGGCATCCTCTAGGTGTGTAGAGCGCCATTTTCTCTCCAACTTCCTAGTATTCTGCTTTAAAGTGCAACTCTGCGTTGAACCAAGGAGTCAGCCTCCTATGGCTAGCCACTTTCTTTTTTAAGGGGGCTACACTATCTAATGCCAAACGCAATGAGGACGTAACGCTGTGAACCAGATCATCAATTTCTGAGAGGTTAGAGATAGAATTACTGCCATCCACTGTGTTACCCTGAGACACTAAGGAAAGTAAGAATGGAACAGATTCTTTAAAAATTGTTACAGCATTGTCTGATAAAGCTCTACTATAATGAAATTTTCTTTCAGAGTTAAGATGGTCAGTTAAAGTAAATTCAAAAGTTATTAAGAAGTGGTCAGACAGGACCGGGTTATGTGGGTGGACTGTTATTTCCTCACACTCAATACCGTATGTCAGTACAAGGTCCAAAGTGTGTTTGCCCGAGTGGGTCGATCCCTGTACTTTTTGAGTAAAGCCAATTGAGTCTAAAATAGCATTAAAGGCTTCATTTAGGCTATCACTTTCAGTATCCACATGAGTATAAAAGTCCCCCACTATAATAACCCTATCAGTATTTAATACTAAATCAGATAAAAAATGTGAGATCTGATCCAAGAATTGAGAGTAATGGCCTGGTGGACGATACAAAACCACAAACAAAAATGGTCTTAATGTTTTGCAACTTGGATGAGGAAAATTAATGGGTAGATGTTCAAAAGAACTGTAGCTATCAATTGGTCTGGGACTAATTAGTAAATCAGAACGAAACATTTTTGTGGACATTCACTCCATTTTTTTGTTCAATAGTGGCATACCTAACCAGGGAGGTATCCATAAAAATGACTAACTGGTACCTTTGGCAGTTATTGATATTTTAGCATGTTTTTATGACTTTTTGTAAGATGTCCTGAGTTTCAGAAAGGCAACCTAAAATAAAATGCCTTATTATTATTGTTATCATTAATAGTTTTTGATACATAATACAAAATCTATTGCTGCATAAGGAAGTTTTTTTTTTTACTTTTAAGTAATTCTTTTCTGAATTGTTGTGCTGAATTACATTCTACTTTGCCCTAATTATTACAATTAAAATATTGTTCTATCATTCTTTAATTCTTTCTGCTCTTTATTAGAAAGAACCCTGTGCCTTCTAAAAAGATTACTACAGGTCTGGTCTGGAGACTGGCTAGGCCACTCCAGAACGTTAAAACGCTTTTTACGTAGCCACTCCTTTGTTGCCCGGGCGATGTGTTTGGGATCATTGTCATGCTGGAAGATCTACCCATGTTTCATCTTCAGTGCTCTCACTGATGGAAGGTTTTTGCCCAAAATCTCACGATACATGGCCCCATTTATCCTTTCCTTAATGTAGATCAGTCGTTCTGTCCCCTTTGCAAAAAAGAAACCCCAAAGCATAATGCTTCCACCCCCAGGCTTCACACTTGGTATGGTGTTCTTGGGATGCAACTTAATTCAATTCAATTCAATTCAGTTTATTTATATAGCGCCAATTCACAATAGATGTCATCTCAAGGCACTTAACAAGAAGTCATTTCAATACATTTATACAAACATTCCAATCAGTTAAAAAGTTTCCTATTTAAGGAATCCCAGCAGATTGCGTCAGTCATTGGCGTGAGGTTGGGCCCCGTTGATGCAGACTTTCCAACCACAGCAATCCTTCAGCAATCCCTCATACCGAGCAAGCATGTAGCGACGGTGGAGAGGAAAAACTCCCCTTTAACAGGAAGAAACCTCCAACAGAACCAGGCTCAGTAGGAGTGGCCATCTGCCACGACCATCTGGGGGTTTGAGAAGACAGAGCAGAAACACAGAAGGAACAGAAGATCTGATATAAGAGAACTTTCTATGTTACAGAAAGTAAAAAGTTAATAACAGGAACTTAGCATTCTTCCCTGTCCAAAAACAGTGAGTGGCGATTATACCAAAGAGTTCTATTTTGGTCTCATCTGACCACATGCCATTCTCCCAATCCTCCTCTGGATCATCCTGATGGTATCGTTTTATGTCTTTTATACAGATAATGAGTTGAAACAGGTGCTATTACTACAGATAAAAAGTGGAGGATAGAAGAGCTTCTTAAAGAAAAAGTAACATGTCTGTAAAGGCCTCAATTCTTGCTTGTTCGTAGTACTCATACGTATTTTCTGCACCATTATACAAATAAATTCTTTAATAATCATACAATGTTATTTCCTGTATTTATTTAACATTCTGTCTCACACAGTTGAAGTGTACCTATGATGAAAATGACAGACCTCTCACATCTTTTTAAGTCTTTAACAACTTGCAGAATCGGTGGCTGCCAAATACTTTTTTGCCCCACTGTAATCTTTGCTTTCATGCTGAGCCTGTCCCGACCATGCATGGGGTACCAGGCTACGGTGAAGGGGAAACATCAACTTTAGCAAAGCCAGGTCAGAAAAAGAACAACAATAAAAAATATTATTCTAGTACAACCTTCGCAAATTATTCATACCAGTCATTAAATTTACTAAGACTAGAAAAGCACAAAAGTAAAGATGAAAGAAGCAAAACAGCAAAAGCTTTAGGTCTACTGGGAATATTTAGCCTTTTTATTTACAACAGAGCCATGCTTCATCAGACCTCCTCAGTAAGTGAGCCTATCTGCTCTGCTTCTCTAACAACCTTACAGGCCAGGAGGGTCACTCGGGATGGGGAACAACAGAGGAACTAGGTGGAAAGAGAGAAGTGTGAAATTGATTGCTGCATTATCCATCCTGCAATTCTAAATACTCTCACAGGCAAATCCTCTAGACTGGGCCTCAATAGTGGCACTGTGTGAGGGTCTGTGTAGTTGCACATGTTATTATGCACACCTTAGTGTGAAAGAGGAAATAAATGGGGCAGGATTAGGCTTCCCTGAGCTCTGTATCAACTTTAGTTTTTTCCATTCCTTGTTTTTTTCTCCTCTATCCATGGCAAGGCAAGGCAATTTTATTCGTATAGCACACTTTCAACAACAAGGTGATTCAAGATGGTTTACATAATCATGTAGAGAAGAGGTCAAATACAAAATAACAGTAAAACACAGACAAAGCATATAAAGTAAAAACAGCAATAAAGCAAGAAACATACACAGATACATCAAGGTATTCCCATGCCCATCTTTATTTCAATATTTTATCCCAAAAGTGTTGGGGCAGCAGTTGCACTTATTTTCTCCACCATGATGTTTCATTACTAATCTTTAGATTTTTGTGAAACAAGAAAATGATATAGAGCTAAATCTATGGGTGACGACGCTGCCTCAATTAATCCCAAAGTTACTTTTACAATTACATAGCTTAGAAGAAACAAGAAAATATATACTACATAGGTTGGTGAAAGTTTCATCTTACATTCTGTTAATTAAAGGGGCTATATGCAACTTTTTCCCCAAAATAAACATAACATAGCCTTTTTATTTGACCATTTATGACTCAAACATCTCCAGATGAGCATACTGACACCTTGTCAGCTCACAGTGGGTGCACCTATAAGCCTGTATCCAATTTTTTCTATTTTCTGTTGGTCGGATTTTCCCGCGCTGTCTGCGGATGTGACGTCAAGCGCGTTCATGTTAAATGTTTCAGATCACTCTGCCACCACCGCTAGTCAGCACTCGCAAGCAGTTCAATGGATTGTGAGAATACACAGAAGAGACCAAGGACAACTTTGACACCAATAGTAACTCCAGATAAGACTAAAAAAGTTAAACCCTTGACAAGTGCCCGAAAAAGATAGAAGATTGAGAGCGACCAGCGTATGAGCACACGCTGTGAGAGCGAGCACAAAGGAAGAGCAGTTCCGTTTTTTGGCCACAGGTGTCAGTCGTGAGTTTACATTTCAGAAAATTGCATATAGCCCCTTTAATAAGAAAACATGGTTGCATTAAAAATGTCATACTTGGGTTTGAGTATTAAAATGGCCAGGGTTGGTTATTAAAAAGTACAATGTGTAGTTTAGAAACTTCAAATGAGATGGTTAGAGTGCAATTCAATTCAATTCAGTTTATTTATATAGCGCCAATTCACAACAGATGTCATCTCAAGGCACTTAACAAGAAGTCATTTCAATACATTTATACAAACATTCCAATCAGTTAAAAAGTTTCCTATTTAAGGAATCCCAGCAGATTGCGTCAGTCATTGGCGTGAGGTTGGGCCCCGTTGATGCAGACTTTCCAACCACAGCAATCCTTCAGCAATCCCTCATACTGAGAAAGCATGTAGAGACGGTGGAGAGGAAAAACTCCCCTTTAACAGGAAGAAACCTCAAACAGAACCAGGCTCAGTAGGAGCGGCCATCTGCCACGACCGTCTGGGGGTTTGAGAAGACAGAGCAGAAACACAGAAGGAACAGAAGATCTGATATAAGAGCACTTTGTATGTTACAGAAAGTAAAAAGTTGATAACATGACACGGAGGAATGACAATGGATGTTCAGTTACTGGGAGCATCATCCCAGTTGATGCACCCCGTCCAACAGGGCATTGGAGCCAAGCAGGATACCAGACCAGATATATCTTCTATAGAGAACAAAAAAACACTGAGAGAACACAAAGCTAACAGTCGAAATAACAGAATGTACTGTAATACAACTGGAGAGTGGTAGTAGAAAAGGAAGTAGCAGAGTGAAAAAATTGGTAAGTCTTTCCTCCAGCAGTCTAAGCCTATAGCAGCATAACTAAAGAGATATCTCAGGATGAACTTAGCCACTCCAACTATAAGCTTTATCAAAAAGGAAAGTTTTAAGCCTGGCCTTAGGGTTAGGGACACAGAGTGTCTGCCTCATGGACTAAAACTGGGAGCTGGACGGCCGGTCCCTTGTCGGGTACTTGCTGGGGGGTGGGGCGCCCCTGGGCCCCAGCTCTCCGGGCCCCTGCATCGTAGCCGCTGGATGTTCCCCTGGGGTTCTCCTTTGCTCCTCTCTTGGGGGATGCGGTTGACCCCGCCCTGGTCTGCCTGGGGCTCTGGGGGTTATTTGGACCCTTTTGGAAAGACTGCTGAAGGAGGAGCAGCCTCTCTTTGTCTCTCTCTCCCGATCCCCCCCTCACTTTATTTTCTTTTCTGTTTGCTTTTTTTGTTTTGTTTTCTTAACTTTTTCTTTAATATATCTACCCAGCCCCTGGAGTTATCTCTTCTTGGATTACTTTTTTATGGACTTATCAACATGCCTTTTTGCTCAGCTGAGGATTTTGAAAAACTGCTCCACAGAATTGAGGGCATTGAAACAAAACTACGTCGTCTGGAAATTAACTTTGATCTCCACGCTGATTATGGAAAGACACAACTTTACCGTTGAATACACACAGGGAGGAACAGCCTCGCAGCCCGATGTTACATCGGTCTAACAGTGTCACAGAGAAAAACAGGACAACGCTACTCCCTCAGCAAACAAACGCCTGATGGGCAGAACTTGGCACTCTAATAAACACTGGCCAGCTTTAAAGAGAAACAGAATCATCAACCCCAGCCTGTTCTCTGAGGAAGAAAAAACAAGAAAATCCGGCACAGAGAAAGCTCTGAACCCAGACCTGCCGCTTCTGCTAAAAGTAAACAAAAGAGGTTTCAGCCAAAAACAAGAGATATTTCTCCACCTGGAATCCCCCTGAAAAACAGATTTGCAGCCCTGAGTTCCTCGAAAGATGACGCAGTCCCCGGGACCAGTCAAAGTCACAAGGAGAAACCCAGGCACATCAAACGGACACATAACAAATTAAGAGCCCCCCCAGCAAAACAAGACGGATCAATTAATGGAACTGAGGCTTTTTTCGCAAGAACACCAGAGTTTATAGCTGGTACAAAAATACAGTGAGAGAAATATCAGAAAAAATCCAGAAAATCTTGGACCAACATCCTGGTTTGGAAAAGCTCGTCATTCACGCTGGATCAGCAGATATCACGATGAGACAATCAGAGATTCTGAAGAGAGACTTTTCTGATCTCCCACAGAGACTTGATGGACTTAACGTAAACATCCTCCGCATGGTCCATAAATGGTTAAAGAAACAATCAGCTGAGAAGTCGCACACATTTATTAATAATTTAATAATTTAAAGTATTTGGAAGTGCTAACCATCTGTTCAAAGCAGGCCAGCGTTATCTTAACAAGGCTGGAGTAAGGCTGTTAGCAGCAAACATTTTCTCTTATCAAAATCAGAAAGCAAAAGACTTGCTCCCAAAAGGTGATCTTGAGGCGCCTATGGATATCAGAGAACAAAAACACCAAATCATGATGACACCACAGGACCGAACAGATAAACAACCATCAGAGATTAAGTCTTCATCTTCCTGTGACTCAGCCACATCAAATGAGTCTCCATTTAGAAACTTTACAGACTGAATGAGCAAATCACATTTGGGACACAATTAACATCTAAACTTAGACTACACCAAACCCCTGGGACTAGTGTCAATAAGCCTGGGAGCTTCCCCCAACATATTTGATATTTGAGGGAACCGGGCAGTAAATCTACCCCTACCGTCTCCCAGAACTCGCCCGGCACCCCCCCGAGTTTGGGATTTCAGTGATCATCAGCAGCAAGAAACATAAACCGTTAACCACACGCTCTCATATTAAACAAAATCTCAAATTGATAACCTGTCCCATCATCACAATCCTTAAGTTAGCTTTATTAAACATTAGATCTCTATCCGGGAAGTTTTTTCTTATCAATGTTGTGATTGCATTTCTCATAAGATGAACTGAACAGACTTTTGGATGTCTGGGAGCTATTTCAAAGATGGACTGAGCAGACCACATTTCCCAGCAATCCTAGCAGTGACCCCCAACACACTCCTATTGGTCCGTGACCACCCACGGTGACATCAGCGATGACCTCACGGCCAAAGGGGGCTATAAGAGTAGTCGCGCCCATTTTGAATTGTTCTCCAGCTGGAAGTTCTTGGATGAACTACTGCTGAACAGAGGACATCTCACCCGTGAAGATTCTCTTTTGTTCTGACCCGCTGGACCGGGGAAGAACTCGCTTCGAAATGCTCATACGGTTTGTGTATCTCGTGTGAGCTATATCAGAACTGTTCCCAGACAGTTCGTTAGACGTCGACCTACAGGCCATCCAGCCTGCCTTTGGGCCACACGGTCCTTAAAATCCTGTACAGGTTTTTTTTTATAACTCTTCCTTTTCTTGCTCAACTACGGACACAATTCACTCTCCTCCTAGTGGACTGGACCTCCTTCAAGGCAAAGTAGGACTGAACCGGTTCATTTATACTAATAATGTGTCTGGGCATAGATAAACAGAGAAAATAGAGTTTTAACGAGTTAGATCTCGTTCATTGTTGGTTAAAGTGTTTTTAAGCGCTGTACCTGTTTGCTCATTTTTGCGTCGTCGCACGTATAAGTCTGAGCTGTGAAATTGCTGTCTTTGAAACTGTCTGTTTTATCCTGAGCAGATCACGGCTTTCTTTTTTTCTTCCTCTTGTTTTCCCTCTCTCTCCCTCCCTGATAACTCCATCGGCAGTCGGGCTCGGTCCGGCCTGCGTTAGCTGGTCTTAGCTGAAAAGTTTAACTCCATTGTCTTTAGTCTGTCGCTAAAGCAGAGGCCTACCACATGGACGCTTCCCCCATGTGCTCCTTTAGCCAAAGCTAGTTTTATGATTCTTTCTTAGACTCCATGTGCTCTCCTCCATCTTGGCACAGAGCTGAGATTTATGACTTTGTCTCCTAGGCTATCTGTGATTTGAGCCCCCTGGAGTGAGGGCCCCCCTCCTTTTCTGACCCGAACCTCAGCTGTCTCACTGATTTCATTTCATGTTAATTGTGTTTAATGTTCACCTATTATTATTGTCTAAGATCTGTAGTAATTTTTGCATGCTTTAGAATAGATGGGATTTTCTATTTCCTAAATAAAGTCCCCTTATCTTAAAGAGAAGTTGGCTGGGATTACTTGGAGTGATGCATACAATTAATGTCCACAGCGTTAGAACTTATTCCTTCATCTATTGTTTAATTATCTGAGACTGAACAATTTGGCTATATATATATAAATGTTCCTGGAATCCAACAGGATGGTGCCCCTAAACTTGGTAATTTTTACATAAAATTATTAATCTTATTAATAATTGCCCTAAGCAATTATTCATAATTATTCATAGCCAAATCCTACCTATCTGCAGTACAACATCAATGACTTCGTCACTGAGCATAATTTACACGCCCTTTTTTTAATCAGAAACTTGGCTAGATGGAAATAACGAAACAACTGCATTGATAGAATCTACTCCTCCAAATTACAATTTCTTAAGCGAGAGCAGAAAACAGAATTACAGAATTAAAGGACTGATGTTGCAACAGGACATAGAAAACTCATCCATGCGTTTATCTTTAGTCGGATTGATTACTGCAACAGCATCTTCACAGGCCTGCCTAAAAAGTCAATCAGACAGCTGCAGCTGATCCAGAACGATGCTGCTCGCGTCCTCACTAGAACCAGGAAAATAGAGCACATCACCCCAGTTCTAAAGTCCTTACACTGGCTCCCTGTAGCTCAGAGAATAGACTTCAAAATACTCCTACTGGTTTATAAATCATTACATGGCTTAGCACCAAAATATGTTGAAGACCTGTTGTCACGGTACCAACCACCAAGACCACTCAGGTCCTCCAACTCTAGCCTACTAAACATCCCTAGACTCAGAACTAAACATGGAGAAGCAGCTTTCAGTTTCAATGCTCCCCTTATCTGGAACAGACTTCCTGACGAGTGTAGAGCTGCTGAAACTCTGAACTGCTTTAAATCGAGACTAAAAACCCATTTGTTTAGAATTGCCTTCGATTAAATGATTGATGTCATATGTATGAAATGTGTTCATGCTCTCTTGCTTTATTGATCTTTCTCTTACTTTATTGTGTATCATGTGTAATGTGTGTTTCTTTTACTTTTAATTTCCATTGTTTTTTTTGTTTTTTAAATCACCAAATCATGTAAAGCACCTTGAATTACCCTGCTGTTGAAAGTGCTATACAAATAAAATTGCCTTGCCTTGCCCTGCCTTTGGACGTCTTGGCTCCAATCTCCTTCATGTTTGCATCGATTCCTGGGAGATGGATTGATGCCTGCTCACACCAGCTATCGAACACTCTTATGGAGAAACCTTATATGCACCAGCATGCTCACACACACACATAGGTGTGGGGCCTCCGGTGTTTACAGATATATTATTGTGCTGAGGTTATCATTACTAGATCTTGGTACCATGAGTTTTTCTGTGACATTGTTGTTTTTTTATATCCATTTTTGTGTAGTTCTTAGCTCACAATGTTTGGTTTGTTTTGTCGATGATCCTTTTTAGTTTTTTTCTGTTTTTTCCCTTCTCTCTGCCGTCCTGTGGGTATGGAGGCAGACTTCGATGTTTACCTGTGTTTTCTTTGTTCCCCTTCCTCTCTTGCATTTTCAACTTAACCTCTCTCTTGACTTTTTGTTTCCTACCTCTCTTCTTCATCTTCTTTTTTTCTTGCCCTTTCTTTTCCGTCTCCGTGTCCATAACATCAGGAAATAAAACCCACAGCAAGTCACAATAAAGATTTTTCACACTTATATATCAAGTGGAGTACTATAGCAAAAGCTGTAGTGCTCCGCTTGTGAAAGTAAATCTGTTGGGCTCCTACTTGGTACTCAGACACCAATTCTGAGCTCCACACTGCCAAACAGGACACGTAAAAAAAAGGCGGGGAGCTGGTTCCACAGGAGAGGAGCCTGATAACTAAAAAATCTGCCTCCCATTCTACTTTTAGAAATCCTAGGAACAACAAGTAAACCTGCAGTCTGATTATTATTGATATTATTATTGATTATAAAGGGCTTTGTATGTAAGAAGGAGGATCTTAAATTCTATTCTGGATTTAACAGGGAGCCAATGAAGGGAAGCTAAAACAGGAGAAATGCGATCTCTCTTTTTAATAATCATCAGAACTCTTGCTGCCACATTTTGGATCAACTGAAGGCTTTTAATGGCATTTTGTGGACTACCTGATAGTAAAGAATTACAGTAGTCCAGCCTTGAGGTAACAAATGCATGGAGTCTGCATTTCTGCCACACAAATTCCAACAAACACCTTATAGAGACAAGACTCTGACTGTGGCCAGTGAAGGACGGTGGTGGAATCCTAACAGCATACTATGTCATGGAGGCGTCTGCATTTGGTGGCGTGTAGGCCCCTGGGAAATATAACTGACGGAGACTGGGGAGTTCCTTTGCCCAGGCGAACCATTTCTCTTTCAGCTGTTGGTGTTCTATTGGTTCGTCCCAGCCCAGTCCTTGCTTCCAAAGATAAGGACCTTAGCCCTGCTAGTAAAGGGGATAATGAAGCCTAGTGGATCATACTGCCTAGCAAGAGTCTTATACAGATTTCTCAGTGTGGGTTGGAGAGGCTCTGACGGGCGGTGCTTGTAACCCACAGTATCATCAAGACAGTTCCCACTGTAGACCGAGCATGGGCTCATTGAGTTCGGTGCTATCTCTGGACAACCATAGTTTGCTGCTGGCAGATTTGGCATCACAAGGCAGATGTTCAATGACTGACGGTAGGTTGCTAGCCCACTGCCTGATCTCAAAGCATCCTTCTGTGAGAAGTTGCCGCAGTCCATCCACGACACCATTGGCTTTGGCAGGATCTGGAGTACTGTTATCAATGTAGAAAGCTTGGGCCACGGATTGGTCTGAAGGACAGTCTTGGACAGTCTAGGTGGTGCAGCACGGGCTAAAAGTAGTCCCAAATGGGAGGACCTGCCATTCATAAATTTGTGGTTCCTCCTCCCTTTGCATGTTCCTCCACAGGAAACGCATTTGGGGTTTGTCAGCAGCTAGCAAAATTACCTGGTGAAACATGCCTCTTATGTCACCACTGATGGCCACGGTGTGTTGGCGAAATCTCAGGAGCACCCCCAGCAGTGATGATCCCAAGGTTAGCCCTGGTAGTAGCTGCTAGTTTAGACAATGGCCCCTATATTGGAAGGAGCAGTTAAAGACGATCCGATCCTTGCTGTTATGGTGCACCATATGATGTGGGATGTAGCATGACTCTGCTGTTTTGTCGGTTTCTTCGGATGAGAGCTTTGCCACATAACCTGCGGTCTCTACACTGTTAAAAATAGCCGTACTTTGAGCAGTGAAAACCAGTAAAACAATGTAAAGGACCCTTGGATAGTTTTTTTTTTACGGAAATCTTCCGTAAAACTTATAACAGTAAAACACTATTATTTTTACATTTATTTATTGACAAAAAACAGGTATTAATTGCTGAATGTATAGTTGTGGTGGAAATAAATATGCTGTAATATGACATTGTGATTTTTACAGTAATCTGACATAACAATTGATAGATAGCATTTTCTGAAAACCCAAAGCACTCTACATTGAATCTCTTGATTCACTCCATTCGCACATTAATGGTAATGAGCAATGTGAGAGCTCAAGAATAACCAGTGTACTAGAATAATATACTTAAGCTTTACATTTGAGTATATATGTTTGCATGTCTTTAGGTTCCCTGAGTTTTGCTGTGTAATTTCTAATACAGCATATTATCATGTGAATTGCCATAAATTAATGTCTGGAGATCTTTAATGTTGAAAGGAGTGTTGCTAGAGCAATTTTGGACTTACTTTTTAAAGAGTATGCCTACAGTGTGTAGTTAAATGTTAATAAATGTACATACATACTGTCAAGGTCATGAACCCACCTACAGAGGACAGACTGGTTTTAGGGTGAACCACAGCACAGAGACGGCCCTTCTGAAGATTTTAAATGATTTTAGAATAAATTATGACGCTCAGAAGGTGACAGTGTTGGTTCTACTGGATCTAAGCGCTGCCTTCGATACAGTAGACCACACTATTCTTTTAACCCGTTTAAAACAGATCGGCCTCTCTGGTGCTGTTCACAAATGGTTCACATCCTATCTCACAGACAGGACTTTTATGGTAAGTTTAGATACCTGCTCTTCTAGGGTCCACAGGATTACATGTGGTGTGCCCCAGGGTTCAATTTTAGGCCCAGTGCTTTTTAACCTTTATATGCTTTCTCTTGGCAGCGTCATCAGGAGACATGGAGTTAACTTTCACAGTTATGCTGATGATACACAACTATATTTATCCATAAATCCTGATGAACCCAGTCAGTTAGGTAGATTACAGGCATGTCTGGAAGACATAAAAGCATGGATGACCCTAAACTTTTTGCTTTTAAATTCTGACAAGACAGAAGTTGCTGTCTTTGGACCAGAAGTTCTTAAACAGAAACTGATTAGTCAATCACTTCATCTGGATGGCATTAAATTGTCCCCCAGTAATAACGTAAAGAACCTCGGCGTTATTTTTGACCAAGACTTGACATTTAAATCCCATATTAAACAGGTTTCTAGGATTTCTTTCTTTCACCTCCGGAATATTGCTAAAATTAGAAACATCCTGTCCAGGAGTGATGCTGAGAAACTAGTCCATGCATTTGTTACCTCAAGGCTGGACTACTGTAATTCTTTACTATCAGGAAGTCCACAAAATGCCATTAAAAGCCTTCAGTTGATCCAAAATGCGGCAGCAAGAGTTCTGATGAATATTAAAAAGAGAGATCACATTTCTCCTGTTTTAGCTTCCCTTCATTGGCTCCCTGTTAAATCCAGAATAGAATTTAAGATCCTTCTTCTTACATACAAAGCCCTTAATAATCAAGCTCCATCATACATCAGAGATCTAATTGTTCCATATGTTCCTAAAAGAGCACTTCGCTCTCAGACTGCAGGTTTACTTGTAGTTCCTAGGATCTCTAAAAGTAGAACGGGAGGCAGATCTTTTAGTTATCAGGCTCCTCTCCTGTGGAACCAGCTCCCAGCTTTAGTCCGTGAGGCAGACACTCTGTTTACTTTTAAGGCCAGGCTTAAAACTTTCCTTTTTGATAAAGCTTATAGTTAGAGTGGCTTAGGTCATCCTGAGCTATCTCTGTAGTTATGCTGCTATAGGCTTAGACTGCTGGAGGACAGACTTACCAATTTTCTTCACTCTGCTACTTCCTTTTCTCCTACGACTCTCCAGTTGTATTACAGTACATTCTGTTATTTCGACTGTTAACTTTGTTTTCTCTCAGTGTTTTTCTCCCCATCGAAGATACACCTGGTCTGGTATCCTGCTTGGCTGCAATGCCCTGTTGGACGGGGGTCATCGACTGGGATGATCCTCTCAGTAACTGAACATCCACTGTGTCCTGTTATCAACTTTTTACTTTCTGTAACATAGAAAGTTCTCTTATATCGGATCTTCTGTTCCTTCTGTGTTCTGCTCTGTCTTCTCAAACCCCCAGACGGTCGTGGCAGATGGCCGCTCCTACTGAGCCTGGTTCTGTTGGAGGTTTCTTCCTGTTAAAGGGGAGTTTTTCCTCTCCACTGTCGCTACATGCTTGCTCAGTATGAGGGATTGCTGAAGGATTGCTGTGGTTGGAAATCTGCCCAACCTCACGCCAATGACTGACGCAATCTGCTGGGATTCCTTAAATTGGAAACTTTTTAACTGATTGGAATGTTTGTATAATTGTATTGAAATGACTTCTTGTTAAGTGCCTTGAGATGACATCTGTTGTGAATTGGCGCTATATAAATAAACTGAATTGAATTGAATTGAATTGAATTTTATAAAGTTTTTTGTGTGCGTGTGTGAATTCATCAAACTTAACAATTTGATATCACGCCTCAGGTGTTTAATTACCTCAATTTCTCTTCCTCTTTATTACATAAAGGTGCTTCTTTTCCATAAATCCCGAGAGAGGCACCAAGGTAGAGTCCAAGAAGAAAAAGATGGTCTCAGTCAATCCCAGAGTCCTTACTCTAATCACAGACATTGCTGATCATGAATGGACCTACACCTACCACTCTTGTATTGGGACAATGTGATAAAGGTAAATTGTATTAAATATTCTACAGACGTTCTTCTGTTGAAAGCACTGTGCCTGTTCTGAATGCGAGTTGAATGTTTTTAAGAATGTGAAGTTTTATTAGAGACTGTGCAAGTACACACGTGCTCAAATTTGTTGGTACCCCTCCACAAAAAATGAAGAATGCACAATTTTCTCTGAAATAATTAGAAACTGACAAAGGTAATTGGCATCCACCATTGTTTATTACATATTTAATAGAAATCAGACTTTGCTTTTGATGTTTCATTCAACATAATATTGTAAATAAGAAAACAAATGAAAATGGCATGGACAAAAATGATGGGACCCCTAACCTAATATTTTGTTGCACAACCTTTAGAGGCAATCACTGCAATCAAACGTTTTCTGTAGCTCTCAATGAGACTTCTGCACTTGTTAACAGGTAGTTTGGCCCACTCTTCCTGAGCAAACTGCTCCATCTGTCTCAGGTTTGATGGGTGCCTTCTCCAGACTGCAAGTTTCAGCTCTTTCCATAGATGTTCGATAGGATTCAGATCAGGACTCATAGAAGGCCACTTCAGAATAGTCCAATGTTTTGTTCGTATCCAGTCTTGGGTGATTTTAGCTGTGTGTTTTGGGTCATTATCCTGTTGGAGGACCCATGACCTGCGACTGAGACCGAGCTTTCTGACACTGGGCAGTACGTTTCGCTCCAGAATGCCTTGATAGTCTTGAGATTTCATTGTGCCCTGCACAGATTCAAGGCACCCTGTGCCAGGCGCAGCAAAGCAGCCCCAAATCATAACCGAGCCTCCTCCATGTTTCACTGTCGGTATGGTGTTCTTTTCTTTGAAAGCTTAATTTTTTCGACTGTGAACATAGGGCTGATGTGACTTGCCAAAAAGCTCCAGTTTTGACTTATCTGTCCAAAGGACATTCTCCCAGAAGGATTGTGGCTTGTCAATATGCATTTTAGCAAATTCCAGTCTGGCTTTTTTATGTTTTTCTTTCAAAAGTGGAGTCCTCCTGGGTCTTCTTCCATGGAGCCCACTTTCGCTTAAACAGCGACGGATTGTGCGATCAGAAACAGACGTACCTTCACCTTGGAGTTCAGCTTGCATCTCTTTGGCAGTTATCCTTGGTTCTTTTTCTACCATTCGCACTATCCTTCTGTTCATTCTGGGGTCGATTTTCCTCTTGCTGCCACGCCCAGGGAGGTTGGCTACAGTTCCATGGACCTTAAACTTCTTAATAATATTTGCAATTGTTGTCACAGGAACATCAAGCTGCTTGGAGATGGTCTTGTAGCCTTTACCTTTACCATGCTTGTCAATTACTTTCTTTCTGATCTCCTCAGACAACTCTCTCCTTTGCTTTCTCTGGTCCATGTTCAGTGTGGTGCACACAATGATACCAAACAGCACAGTGACTACTTTTCTCCATTTAAATAGGCTGAATGACTGATTACAAGATTGGAAACATGTGTGATACTAATTAAAGTAGCTATTTAGTTTGAAATATCACTATGATCCAGTTATTTATTATCTTTTCTAAGGGGTACCAACAAATGTGTCCAGGCCATTTTAGAATATCTTTGTAGAATAAGCAATAATTCAACTCTTTTCACAGCTTCTTTGCTTTATTCTATGACATACCAAAGGCATGCAAGTATACATGATAAAATAGCTTTCAATTTCATCACTTTCAGGAGTAATGCAGCATTATTTCAATGAGCTGTAAGGGTACCAACAAATTTGAGCACGTGTGTACTTGCTTTAAATTCTTGCTGAAAATTGTGGTATACCTGGTAGTTTCAAGACTTAAGGATGTTTTCTGATGCTGTTTGAAAATGCACATTTTCAGCTTAACTGCAGAGTTCTGTGCTTAAAATAAGTTGATATAAATGTATTCCTGGAATATAGTAAATTCAGATGTTATTACTGACCTCGAAAAGGCTGTCCATGCCTTCATCAGCTCGCGGATCGACTATTGCAATGCCCTCTACACTGGACTTAATCAATCACTCCTTAACCGGCTTCAACTGGTACAGAACGCTGCAGCACGTCTCCTCTCCAACACCTCAAAATGCTCTCACATCAGCCCAGTCCTCCGCTCTCTCCACTGGCTTCCAGTCCGGTTCAGAGTGGAGTATAAGATCCTGATGTTTGTATTCAAGGCCATCAATGGTCTGGCCCCCGCCTACCTCGCTGAGCTGGTAATCATCTACCAACCAATCAGAACTATGCGTTCCTCTAATCACATCGCACTGGTCATGCCCAAGTACAATTACAAAAAGTTTGGAGGCCGGTCCTTTTCTGTCCAAGGCCCAAAGTTGTGGAACGCACTTCCAGTACAGCTTCGAAGCAACTCTGAGTTGTGTGTTTTTAAATCACAGTTGAAAACACATCTTTTTCGACAAGCTTTCGATACGTAGCCACTGTCTCGATTGCTGTTTGTATTTTTTTTTTATGTTTTTATTTAGTGCCATTTACTGGGGCTCTTGTTTTATTTGTGTTTTAACTCTGGAAAGTGCCCTGGGCACCTTTTGGCTGTTGTAAGGCGCTATATAAATAAAATTTGATTGATTGATATTACAAATATAGAAAAATTTTATTAATCCCTATAACTGTATATGTGTTATTTGAAAAAGCAAAATTTTATGTGTTGTTTTGTGGTGAGAAAAGCACCAGTAACACTTGTACGTTTTTGTGAAGTTTTCTGAATTGTCAACACTCTTGACTGGTTTTGCACAATTAAATAAACTTGTTAGCATTTCTTCAGTGAATTCTGATTCATTCTGTCATTTAGGAAATTCTTTGATTTATTGAGTAAAAAATAAAATTTTTGATGCTCACAATGTCAGATGTTAAATAAAATACTTGATATTTTAAAATCAGAGACTTACATTATATCTGTGGTAGGTATTTGAATAAATTCATACTTTTTGTATTGATATACTACTTTGAGTTATCTAATAACAGCAATTCAACTACTAAGCTGGTTAGATACTTTACTTATATCAAAAATATTTCTATACATGAAATAAAATAGTTCATAATTCAATCTATGAATTAAACAGTAAAGGTAGATCAAATTTCACGAGGTGAACTCTTTCTTTAAAGCTAATTTTTACCAGGAAAACTGTAATTTTTGTGGCACAAAACTTTTTCAAGTTAACATTTTTTACTAGTAGCATATTGGATTTAGCACCTTATTTAACCGTAACACAATACCTTCTTACCGTGAAATAAAAAAAATGGGTTGACAGTAATTTTACATAAATTTCTGGCAACCACAGCTGCAAGGGATTTATCTGAAAATGTTGGCAAAAAATTTTTTTTAAAGGTCAGTTATGACATTTTTTACAGAATAAAATTGTATTTGAACTGTTTTATAGTTAATTTTACAGGGGAAAATGATTGTTTAGTGGCATAAACTTTATTTTATATATTATTTTCATGTTCACTTTGGGGATGAACTCTGTTTCTTATTAAGGTAAAAACCATTTTTTTACAGTAAAACACTGACTCTAGCAAATATTTTAACCGTGAAATCAGCAATAAAAATACTTCTAAAAAAGAAAAAATTCTCCGTAATTTTACGGTGCCAATCTGGCAACCCACCTGCCGGCGTTTTACCGTAAAAATACCTTTTAACCATAAAAGGAAGAAAAAAAAATCCCGTAATTTTACGGTGCCATTTTGGCAACCGAGCTGCTGGTGTTTTACCGTAAAATCTAAGTTGTTTTTTTTTTACAGTGTAGCTTTAGAATCTCTGAATAGTAGGTAGCTGCTCTCGAGGGATCTTTGGCGAGTCGACGCTCTTTGGTACGCAGACTTGGTAGCACTGCTTCTTTGGGGGTCCTGAGAGGAATCAGTGAGAGCAGCAAAGGAGAGGTACATCTCTCCTTTGCTGAATAGTCTGTATTGGGAGAATCTCTGGGATACCTTGTAGTTTAAGGGATTGTGGAACCGGTGCTAGCACGATGGTCCTCTCTGAGCAGTCGTCCAGTATAGCATGTATTGCTTGTTTGCCATGGTGGATGAGGATTTTAACTACCTTTAACATCACCCGCCGTGAACAGTTAGGGCGGTCGAGTAGATCCTTGTAGCTGCCAAACTTGTGGCTGGGTTTGTGTTGGATGTGTCTTGGACGCAGTCATGGAGTACAGTGAGGTGCAGTTCTCTGCAAATCTTGGAGGGCCGTTTAAGAGTACAGCTCTCTACGGCATGACTACGGGCATGCTTCCAGCACCGATTTCCATCCTTGATCCATTTCACGATCTGATTAGGGGTGAGCTTCTTGAAATTGTCAAATGAGTTCAGATAGGGATCTTTGTCGTCGCAATGTGGACAATAGGGTTGTGGCTTGGAAGCAGGTTTGCTACGGTCTGACTTGGAGAGAGGTGACTTATACTATACTGTGAGAAGTATGGGGGTAGATCATTCCCGGTATGAGATGAGACTCTTGCGTCTTTAGATGGCCTGCTGAGTTCGGGTTGGTATTGAACTGCAGCACGACTTGAGATCCGTTTGGCTTGGGACTTGACCTGGAGCCAGGCAGCGAGGTCGGAGTGTGTATGTTCTGTTGGAGCCTGACTGCAGGATCCCCCGGTTAAGGCAGTACTCCACAAAACTGTCACGGTAAGCTAGAGGCAAGTTACTCAGCAGCTGGTCTACGTGTGATCCACACTGGAGTTTGATGCCTTTCAGGCCTTCAGGGGTTTGTAACATGGCCACAAGAGACTGGACAGACAGGGCAAATAAAATCCAAACTGTTAACATCGCCCATCTTAATGACAGGGGAGTTGAGAAGGATGCCGAGCTCTGACTGTACAAGCTTCGTTGGTTGGCCGTACTTATCTTGTAGCACATGGAGTGCAGCAGTATAAGGACTTGGATTAGGCATATAGGTTTTTGCAAGCTGTAGTCCGCTGGGTAGTCTTAAGTGAATTAACAGCACTTGGTATTTATACTGTTAGCTGAGGTGGCCATGATTGCTTAATAGACAGTCTAATGCCAATCTTAAGAAGGGTGAAGTCACTCTCACGGCCGCTTTCAAATACTGGAAGCATGAACTAGAATATGAGGCCGTCACAGGGGGATGAGCTTGGTATAGTGCATAGGCTGCTGGGGGTCGTACCTCTCTGGGTGTTGGTACCCAAAATGATGTACGTTGCACTGGGTTGGTACCTGTGTGAGTAGAGTACGGTGCAGGAGGCAGAGTGTTGTGAGGGCCCCTCCGATGCTGCACAGTTGGAGGAACATCCGGTGAGGAGGTGATTTGAGTCACGTTTGGCTGTGGCCGGGAGACTTCAGTGGTTAACTCTGTCCCATGTCCTTGAGTAGGCTGTCGCTGAGTTGTAAAGGATGATGGTACATTAGCTGATGAAGTAGCGGTGCTCATAGGTGGCGGTGCCAATGAGACCTGCCCCACGTCTGTTGGTTGGATGTGGTACTGCTCATCCAAGACGAGGCATTATTGGTGCGTGCTTCAGGCTGAGGTGCTGCAGTTGAGGCCAGATGCGCCGGTGGATTTACTGGACCCACAGTTCGTGTGAGCCGGTGGTGTTGGCAGAGAGCATGGAGGTGACTAATTTGGCTAGCTTTACGTCGGTCTCTAGTTGTTTGAGACGGCGACTCGGGTCCATGCATTTGCATATAGCCTCGCTAGCTTCTATGGCTTCCTGTTGAGCTCGTTGAGCAGACATAGATTTGGCTTGTATCTGTTGGAGTTCACAATCAGCTAATGAGTCTTCCTCCAGTTGCTGTCATAGGTTAATTAGTTCAAGTTGCTTACAGCTTTTCTCCAGTATTGCAGTTTGCAGTGGTGAGAGACTGTCCTGGGGGTAGCAGCCGGTAGAGTAGGTGGTTTGTCGCCCAGAATAAGAACTGCAGCCAGATACAGTGCTTGGAGCTCTTCTTGAGTGGCTTCTGAGCTTGCTACCAGAGCGGGATGAAGCGAGTGGAGGCCGTGAGCTGGGCCTACTAAATTATTGACTTCATAGTCCATTAGGTCATGGAGTAGACAAGTTACTCCATGCAGTCTGCTTCGTTCCTCTTCCATGAACGCTGAATTTTCTGCGTTGCATTAGTATTGCTCATCAGCTCGAATCAATTAATAAATGCCTTTATTTGTCCCCCCAGTGGGACAGTTTCGCAGCAGTAGGGGCACACAAACTTACAAAAATATGTAAATACACAAATACACATTATATAATAAATAAAATAATGCACATTCTGATCAAATCAATAACGTGTAAGCTACCTTTTCCTCCTGGCATTTAAAAGAGAGACAGCAGAAGGAACAAATAAGTGTTTGAATCTGTTTGTTTTAGCAAATGGGAGTCTAAGCAGTGAACCTGATGGTAGAAATTGAAACTGTTGATATAAGGGATGAGAACAGTCAGACAAGATGGAGTTTGCTTTCTTAAACAGCTGTTTGTTGTAGAGATTCTGTAAAGTTTCTTGTGGAAGCCCAATAATTTTACTACTAACACTAACACCCTAAGTTGTAAGTTCCTCTCTTTTACCCTCAAGGATTAAAACCAACAAATAAAGGAGAACGTAATAACAGACTCAAAAGAACAATAGAACATAGTCATCAAAGTAGAGTCAACCTGCAATTTAGAGAGTTTTCTAAGAGAAAAAAGACACTGCTGGCTTTTCTTATAGATTGAGTCAGTATTTTTCTCAAATGTCAGCTTGCTGTCGAGAAAAGTGCCTAAGTACTTATAAGACTCTACAGAGTGTCTGACCATCAATCACTGTGATGTCAGGGGAAGGCTGAACACGTCTAAAATCAATGCACACGTCCTTTGTCTTTAAAACGTTTAAGGATAAAAAAGATTCCTGACACCATATTAAAAAGTAATCAACCACAGGACTATACGAGGTTTCAGTGGTATTCAACAGGCTCACTATAATTGTCTCATCTGCAAACTTCAATATAGGACGGTTTTCAAAAATGCTACAACAGTCATTTGTGTACAACATGTACAACAAAGGAGAGAGAACGCACCCTTGTGGTGAGCCAGTACTAATAGATAGTATAGTACAGATAGATCAGAAAGTTGGCCATTTACTCTGACTCTTTGTGTTCTGGATGTAAGAAAATCCAAAATCCAGCCAACAATACTACCTTCCAGACCAAAGTTATCCCTTAGTCTCTGGAGTAGAAGGTGTGGCTGAATAGTATTGCATGTGGATGAGAAATCAGAGATGTCTGGTCAGGAATGAGAAAGACCACAGGTTTTAAGGACAGGAAGGATTGGATAGATGGAAGTCTGGACAGAGCCAATGAACTGAACATATTCTTCAACAGGTTCAGTTCAGGAACTAGCTCAGCATCCCCGTCTCCTGTTCCCAGCCAAACAGACATCCCACTCTCCTCCGACCAACAGCTTTCCTATTACACCTCGGATGTTTTATCCTTCACCTCAGCCATGGACTCTTCTATTTCTACAAGTTTGACTTCAAGCAAATCAGGAAATGCTGCTACCCCCTTTGCCTCCCCATCCCACTTGTCTGTCTCCAAAAGTCAAGTGAAGAGGCAGCTGGAAAAACTGAACCGGAACAAGGCTGCAGGTCCAGATGGTGTCAGCCCCAGAGTCCTGAAGGCCTGGGATTCTGCAGCACCTCTTCAACCATAGCCTAACTCAGGAGAAGGTTCCAGTGTTGTGGAAGACATCATGCCTTGTTCCAGTACCCAAAGAAACTCACCAATCAGTCATCAATGACTGTAGACCCGTTGCCCTGACATCCCACATCATGAAGGTCCTGGAGAGACTCCTGTTGGCACCCCTGAGTAAGCAAACAAGAACGTATCAGGACCCACTGCAGTTTGCTTATCGCTGTGGAGTTGGAATTGAAGATGCCATCATCCACCTACTTCAACCAACCCACTGTCATCTGGACAAAGCAGGCAGCACTGTGAGGATCATGTTCTTTGATTTCTCCAGTGCATTTTAAACAATTCAGCCTGATTTGCTTCGTCAGAAAATCCTGAAGACACAGGTGGAGCCCTCAACAATCGCCTGGATCAATGACTACCTGACCAACAGACCACAATTTGTGAGATTGAAGAATTGTGTGTCAAACCAGGTGGTCAGCAGCACAGGAGCATCACAGGGGGCCGTACTCTCACCATTCCTTTTAACTCTGTACACCTCAGGCTTCCAGTACAAATCAGAGACCTGTCATCTGCAGAGATACTCAGATGACTCTGCAATTGTCAGGTGTATCAGAGATGGACAAGAAGCTGAATACAGAGAGGTGGTGGACCGCTTTGTGACATGGTGTGGAAACAATTGTGTCACCTTGAATGTGAACAAAACAAAGGAGATGATTATAGATTCCAGAGAAACAGGGATAAGTCAAAAACTGTTTCCATCATGGGAGAAGAAATGGAGGTGGTTGAGGTGTATAAATACCTCGGAGTTCACCTTGACAACAGACTGGACTGGAGGCGCAACAGTGAAACCAACTACAAGAAGGGACAGAGCAGACTGTACTTCTTGAGGAAGCTTAGGTCCTTCAAGGTTTGCAGCAAGATGCTGGAGATCCTCTACAAGTCTGTTGTGGAGAGTGTAATCTCTTCAGCCGTCATCTGTTGGGGTAGCAGCATCAGAGCCAGGGATTTAAATAGGCTAAACAACCTGATAAAGAAGGCTGGTTCTGTTCTTGGGACAACTGTGGAACATCTGGAGATGATGATGATGCAAAGAAGGATTCTTTGCATCATCATCAGGATTCTTCAAAAAAAATTAAGGACAACCCTGAGCATCCTCTTTATGAGACAGTCATACAAAAACAGAGCGTCTTCTGAATTGAATTGAAATCAACAAACATCAATCTGACATGGTGGTTTGGACTCTCAAAGTGCTTGTAGATGTAATTCAACAGAGTTATGGTGGCATCCTGAACCCCTCTTTTGGTCCTGTATGCGAACTGCAGTGGGTCCATCAGGTTCAGTAGTTGTCAGCAGTTCAGCTTTGATCAGTTTTTTCAATGACTTCATAACTAATGAGGGCAGGGCTATAGCCCTGAAGTCATTTAATGATGTTTAGATTTGCCAACAGGGACTATAGTAGACTATATTGCTGTGGTTGGGAAGTCTGCATCAACGGGGCCCAACCTCACGCCAATGACTGACGCAATCTGCTGGGATTCCTTAAATAGGAAACTTTTTAACTGATTGGAATGTTTGTATAAATGTACTGAAATGACTTCTTGTTAAGTGCCTTGAGATGACATCTGTTTTGATTCGGCGCTATATAAATAAGCTGAATTGAATTGAATTAAAATCTCCTAAAACCAGGTTAGGAGCGTCAGGAGATAAAGACTAAAGTTTATGCACAGACTCAGAAATGTGCTCCGAGGCGTTTTTTCATTTGCCTTTGGATGAACATAAACGACAGTAACGAAAATCTGTGGAAATTCTCGTGGCAAACACATAGGGTGCATGGACAAAGAAAGCAGCTCCACATCCTTGGTGCAAAGACTCTCTCTCACTATAACATTTTTACACCAGTGTTCATTTATGTACCCGCATACTCCACAGTCGCATGATTTCCCGGTAGTCGTGGATGTTCTGTCGGTGCGGAACGGGATCCCAAACCTGTCTATAGCTAAATCACCATCAGTGTCCCTTTCCCTGAGCCAGGTGTTGAAAAGGCCAAGATGCAGCTGTTTTTGTATGCATGCTGATGGAGAACAAGAGCCTAAAGTTTGTCGGTTTTATTACAGAGAGAATGGGCGTTGGACAGGATAATTGAAGGCAGGGAAATGCGAGACGGGTGTTGCCGTCTCACACGCTCCCGGACCCCGCCTCTCCTGCCTCGCCTCCTTGGCCTCCGTTCTGGAGTTCTGAAGTGGTCCCGAGGCTGGCAAGTTCCTCCAGATCAGGTATAGTCAAGTCCGCTGGTGGTCCGCTGATCACAGGTTTTTCAAATGTTAGCAAATAGTCTCTGGAGTATTGAATCGGCCAAGGTGATCCCAGGTGCCATACGGACGCCAATAAAAGGAACATAGTCGGATCCATGTCGCTGAGTTTTGACACGCTTTGACAAGCCGGAGTAGATGTTAATCAGTACAAAAACAAACAAACTCAAGCAAACAGCTTAAAAGACTTAAAAACCACAAAAACGCTGACAAAAATGGACATGCTTCCCACTGCTGCGTACGCATCCGCCCATCCGTCAAGGGCGTCAAGGACCAGAATCTAATGTAGTAACCACCACACTAATTTAGGGATTTCAACTGGATACAGTGGTCAATATGAAAAGTTGAATCCAGTCAGAGAATCAGGGAAACTGAAGATAGCCTTAGCAGGTTTATTAATCCCAATCTTGAACAGCAGGCTCATTACACAAAGTACAAACATGTGGAAGTGGTCCAGACAGAAATATCTCAGTGAATAATAATACATCACCGAAATACACTGCTAATTAAATAAAAAGCAATCAACTGAACTGAAATTATATCGCCAACATACATGTGTACCACTGTACTTATAGGATTACCATTAGCGCTAACAGCAATCAAAGATATATAAACCATAAACTCGCATTATAACAAATCGCAGTAAGTATAGCTGACAGATTACTAAACATGCAACCAAACAAATTAGTATGGGTATATTCTTGTGGTTTTTTTGTCATTTAGTACTTACTTTTATATCACTCACGCACACCAAACACAGCGCTAAACCGGATACATGTTCATCACAAACAAGGCATGGCTTGAAACATGGAACCAAACATTCATTCCACCCCACGGACCATTAGTTCTGCCACAGTCTTTCAGACATAATCAATTCAGAATCTGTTTAATATGGCAGCATTTAGTTTCAATTTTATGGTTTCTCCGAAACTACTTACACGGTGGCCAGACACATCCTTGGGGAAGATGTGTATACAATTAATCTCCGGTTTCCTTCTATTCTAGATGTCTGTTATTACCAGTTGTGGTAGGGGCAAAATACATCTAGGATTAGTGTCAGAGGCCTGGTGTAGTCCAAGTTCCGGTGTTAATTATGTCCCAAATCTAATTTGAGCATTCATGATAAGTAGGATGACGTTGAAGAATGCTGTGATGAACACTGTAATTCTCTGCTTGCTGCTGAGCAAAGATGAAGCCACGAGCATGAAGCTCGTGGCTTCATCTTTGCTTGTTGTGCCGGTGGGCAGACAGGAAATGCTTGTTCTCTAGTAATATCCGCAGGCTGTGCATCATGGTCATATGTTTTGAAACATCCAGAACTTTTTGATTGAGATAGCAAAACATGTTCTAAGTCAGGAGTCTCAGTCTGGGTTTGTTGAGGTACCACTGATTTTCCCTGAAGCGATGTTTTGCACCTCAGAATTGTAAAGTGATTGATAAATCTTATTGGACTGTCAGCGCAGGTATTCTTCAGCCATTTGTGAAGCATACGAAGTCTGCTATATCTTTCATCATTTCCTGCAGGTCTTGGTCCGCTGATGAATATGTGTATGTTATGTCCCTCAAGTCATTGCAGCAGATCAGAAAACTCCTGTTTCAAAATATCTGAATGTTTTTTGGCTACATCAGTAGATGTTGTGTGGATAGCGAGCTTTTCCAGTTGCGGATGCTGATTTATGATTATCAGGATTTTTTCTCAAATGTCTCTCAACATACTTTGGGAGCAAGCAATAACACAATAACCCAAGCAAGAGCACTAGTTCTTCCTTGCGTGTTCCATGCCATAAATAAATCATCATGAACAAATAAAATTTTTGGTTTGAGATTTTTTACTTCCTTGTGTGTTTGCTTCTTGGGGCTGGATTTCTCCTGGCAACCTTGATTGGTGCTTGGTGCCAGGTTGTCCTTCAGGGAACAGAGTGCTGCAAGTCTGTTTTTGAGAGGGATTCCAGTAGTAATATTGCCAGACGGAGTACTTTCTTTTGCTTTGGGTTGGAATTTGTTCTGTTTGTTCTTCCTCGGAGCAGGGCTAGATGTGTTGCTGTACTGCAGAGCGAGCCACTCTTCATCATACTTTGAATGCGGTGTCCTTCCAGTTAAACGTCTTGTTTTGGCTGATGGCTTATTTTTGAGACCGTTGTACCGAACATCGATTGAAACAGATTCTTTCTCACTGTTAACAATTGTTGTGGAATTTTGAGATGAAATAATGTTAATAAAACACTTTGAGAAAGATCGATCTATGTCTGTGATTTATTCGAAGGCAAAAAGCGTTCGAAGACTCTGTCACTGAGCAAGTCAGAGAGCAGAGCCCTGAGTCACATACAGCATGAACATTTATACATCCCCCCTCATTTCATAAGCACATCTAATTCTTCCCAGCAATATAAACTGCACATGCCTCACATTCACGCTCATTATCTCTGCACCTGTGGATTTAATCAGTTCGTTCCATCCTGCTTTGCACAGTAACAAGTTACTTTGTACTTGACCTTAGAGGTCAGGCGAGTCCATAATTCTTCACAATATTCAAGGACTTCACATTATCATGCAGCTATGTGGGGCCGAGCTGCACAGTTCCCATACGCTATACACAGAACTATTCAACAAACAAGTACCCTTTTTGCACAAATAAGATAATCAGGAAGTAAGCAGATAATTAAAAAGCAAGCATTAAAAAAAATGTCCCATCCCACAATCATCAATAAAGTCGTCTCATTTTCATATCCCGTCTTTACTTCCACATTCACTTCGAGACAAATAATCTTCATTGCCATAGCATCCATTCTCTGGAGCAGTTTGTCCTCAGCTGAGCAAAATGGCATTTTGTTATCCCACAGTCCTTCAAAAAGTAATCCAAAAAGAAATTCGGTCTAATACAGCAACTCCAGAGTCTGGATAGATTAAGTAAGTGGGAAAAAAGCAATAGCAAAGAAAATAAGAAAACAAAATAAGTCGAGAGAACAGGAGAGATCAGCAGAGATGAGAGAGAAACCAGGATGAAGTATGAGATCAACACAATCCTGCAGAAAAACACTGATGGAAGCACAGAACATGGAGGATGGCTTCCTTTGTGCTACAGAGATTGTGTAATAAGTTGACTTCCTTTGCAGCTAACCATCAGTCTTACCTCTCGGTCTCATCTTTGCTGCTCTGTTTTTCACAAAGCTCCTGGTCAAGGGAGGAGGAGGTGCTTCCTTCTCGGGTGACCCCGCTGTTACGTCCTGGGCTGTTGTCTGCAGAACCTCTTCCTTCTCCTCCAGCAGTAGAACGGGGGTTGATGGCATCCGTGTGCTGCTTCAGAGTTTGAAGCTTGGCTAACGGAATGATGTCACATCCTTGAGGCCTGTGCCACACTGTTCGCTGAGTGGAGGCATTGTAGTAATAAAAGCGTGAGGTGTTGGGGTCAAACAATTCCCACCACTGGTTCTCACCAGTCCGCTTGATGCAAACTCCCTGCGGGGGGTCCCACACACACTCGCCTGTCAGTAGGTTGGCGTACATGCGTTCCCTTGTGCGGGGTTCAATGATCTCCACCCACTCCAACCTGCAGAAGGAGAGTTCACAAATAATCCTTAGCAAAACAACATAGTTGTTTTCAAAAGACACATCATGGTTGCATATTAGGGTAATATTGCCGGGACGGTGTGTCTTATAAACACGCCATGGCAACATGGCAAGGCGCGAATATTGCGAAATTCGTGAAAGCATGCTTGATAGTAATATTACAGCAATATTGCCGCAACGCTGGACTCACCCCCAATTTTCACTGCATGCACTCTGTTACGGCACGCACACCACAGCAAAAATGCTCCCATTGTAGTCAATGAGAGCATTTTCCACTGCTGCTGCCGAGTGATCCTATTTTTGCCGGACGCCGGAGCAATTCCGCAGTCAATCTATACAAATCACTAAGCACCAACAGGATATAGAACAACCCCATTTCCGGGTGTTTTTCAAAATACATCAATAAAGACGGACTAGAATTTTTTTGTATGCATAGCTATATTAATATAAACCCACGTATATTTATACATGTGTTGTCCAAAATATTTTGACACAGAATAACAGAACATAACTGTTCTTTTCTGTTCGTCTTCCACGGAATGAAGAATTTCGTTCTGACTTCCGCATTTATTACTGGCTTTTAAAGCGAAATGTGTTGCAATTCCCGCGCATGGTTCTTGGAGCACCTCTGGGCTGCAGACCAGAGCTAGAACGCATGCAATGGAAATTCAATTCAATTCAATTCAGTTTATTTATATAGCACCAATTCACAACAGATGTCATCTCAAGGCACTTAACAAGAAGTTATTTCAATACATTTATACAAACATTCCAATCAGTTAAAAAGTTTCCTATTTAAGGAATCCCAGCAGATTGCGTCAGTCATTGGCGTGAGGTTGGGCAGATTTCCAACCACAGCAATCCTTCAGCAATCCCTCATACTGAGCAAGCATGTAGCGACAGTGGAGAGGAAAAACTCCCCTTTAACAGGAAGAAACCTCCAACAGAACCAGGCTCAGTAGGAGCGGCCATCTGCCACGACCGTCTGGGGGTTTGAGAAGACAGAGCAGAACACAAAAGGAACAGAAGATCTGGTATAAGAGTAATTTCTATGTTACAGAAAGTAAAAAGTTGATAAGAGGACACAGCGGATGTTCAGTTACTGAGAAATTGCGAACAGCTGCGGAGTGCGTGGCAGACCGGAGCAGATGCAGTGGAAATTGGGGGATATGAATGAAGATCATGCCTTGCCGCAACAGAGGGTGATGTCATGATGATGTGTGGAATGTGCGCTGAGCCCCGGGCGGCAGTAGTATTTAAAATGCAAATAAACATGGGAAGTTAATTTAGCGTTTGTAGATTGTACCAGCTATGATGGCAAACTAGAGTGATGCACAGGTCCGGGAGCTTCTGGCCTTTAGAGCTGAAGACCAGATCAACAGACAGTTCACAGAGACTGTGAAGGACAGCCACCTTTTGGAGCAGCTAGCAAAAAGACTTGAGGAGCAAGGCTTCAATCGGAATAAAAAACAAGTTATGTCCAAGCTATTTTCTCTGTTTACCACGGACTCTTCCGTTTAATGGCTTATATACAACCCTGCACGTTGACAGCCCGGACACCACCCCCAACCCCCTTTTATCCCGCCATCGCGTAATCTTTTGTGAAAAACTCCTGATCGTGCCACTTTGCCGCCACAGGCTGACCACTTATGAATGACCAAAAGGCTCACTGATGGCGGCAGTGTCTTTTGAAACAGCCAACAAATAATCTAAAAGTGTTTCACCTCCATCTAAAACACAGTTTGTTTCATGATTCATCTTAAGAAAAAAGAACACTTCATTTCTTTAGTTTTGCTGCCATTTTTATGATTAAATGAATATTTTGGAGCTTTACCAAAAACCTTCCTAAGTTTCCTAATGTGAAGACTGACACACAGCCCTTTCAGCCCTCGAATCCTCCAATGAGCAACTTTCAAAAACTTAGTGTAAACAGTGTGAAACAATAGACTAATCACTAAACACAATGAAATTCAAATTTAATTCAAAAATACTTTATTGATCCCAGAGGGAAATTAAGTACATCAAAGCACAGGAAAGTAGCGCAAATCACCCCAGTTGTAAAGTCCTTACGCTGGCTCCCTGTATATTTTTAAACGAGATATGAAATTGGACCATATCACATATATCAATATACGTAGTTCAAACTGCGCTGTGATCCTTGCTCCAGACAAGCTGCTGACCAGGCGCTCTCAGCACTACTTCCCGCACCCCTGCCCCTTCTCTTTCATGCACAAAGAAGGGAGGGGCTGGAGCAGACACTCCGGCATTCTTCAATAAACATGGAGGAAGCAACTATGTAGGGGTCCGGAGAATGCGGAGGAGGAAATGGTTGGTAAACGAAAAAGTAGTGGCTCAGTAATATGGAGATGGTTCGGATTCAAAGTATCAGATGAGCAACAAGATCACATTATATGTAGGGAGTGCCATAAACAAGTTACAGCCAGGGATGGAAGCACGACAAATCTTTTTCACCACCTAAAACTGTGGCACAAACTTCAGTACAAAGAGAAACTGAAGAAACTGCGCCAGCCGCAAGCCATCTGGAACCTGCAAATGCTCAAGCCCCGAAACAAAGCTCACTCCAAGCTTCATTTTCCCGCAGTGTACCGTATCAAAAGAAAAGTGACAAGTGGTGTACTATAACTAAAGCGGTCACTTATCACATACAGAGCATATGGTCTCTGTTGCAACTGAGGAACTGCCTTCTGTCGGATTTAAAAAGCTACTGAAAACCATGGACTCAAGATATGAGCTCCCCAGTCGCAACTACTATGCACGGAAAGCACTGCTACAAATGTACACCGACGTCAGGCAGCGCCTTGCTGACCAGCTCGCTAACGTGCAACATTTCGCGTTGACCAGTGAAATATGATTGAGTAGGAAGTGTGAGCCTTATATGAGCATGACCGTTCATTTTATTCAAGACTGCGAGATAAAATCAGTGTGTCTCCAAACAAGTTATTTCCCCCAGGATCACACCGGTGAGCACATAGCTGAAGCGCTAAAGGGCACTATTGCAAGCTGAAATCTCCAGCAAAAGCATCTGGTTGCTATAACAACCGACAACAGAAGCAACATCGTCAAAGCGGTTGAGCTGAACAAGTGGCTGAGGATTAAATTCAATTCAAATCAGTTTACTTATATAGCGTCGATTCACAACAGATGTCATCTCAAGGCACTTAACAAGAAGTCATTTCAATACATTTATACAAACATTCCAATCACTTAAAAAGTTCCCATTTAAGGAATCCCAGCAGATTGCGTCAGTCATTGAAATGATAAGGACATATTCAGTAGTATTAAATTAATATTTATTCTTAATTAATATTCAATCCAAACAAAGTGAACAGAGAATCCACATTGTGCCATTCCACATTGAGCAGATTAATATGCTACATGTATAATATATGAACATTGAATTGGTGAATTGGTCTCTCTAAAATTGCCCTTAGGTATGAGTGTGTGCGTGTATGGTTGTTTGTCCTGTATTTCTCTGTGTTGCCCTGTGATGGACTGGCAACCTGTCTAGGGTGTACCCCGCCTCTCGCCCCTTGACCGCTGGAGATAGGCACCAGCCCCCCTGCAACCCTGCAGTAGGATGGACGGGTACAGAAAATGGATGGATGGAGAATATTTGGTTAACGCGACCCCTGGCCTTGGCTAAAAAACAAACTAGCATAGCTAGCAAACACTGCAACTGCAAGATAACCACAATAACAATGGGACACGGAGCTGTGTAAAGGGCCAGCATCTGGTTGCGCACAGATCCGCTGTGTTGATAAACAAATAATCCCTGTATACATCAATATCAATATTAGAGCTCATCATAGCACTGAAACAGCACTAGTGAAGGTTACTAAGGATATTCTCATGGCCTCAGATAATGGACTTGTGTCTGTTCTGGTTTTGTTAGATCTCAGTGCTGCTTTTGACACAGTCCATCATAATATTCTCTTAGAAAGGCTTGAACATGTTGCAGGGATCAAAGGAACAGCACTGGGCTTGTTTAAATCATATTTGTCTGATAGATTCCAGTTTGTTCATCTAAATGATAAATCTTCTTCACTCTCAAGGGTTACTTGTGGAGTTCCACAGGGTTCTGTGCTTGGACCAATTCTGTTCACCATATATATGCTCCCAATTGGTAGAATCATTACACAGCATGGGATAAATTTCCACAGCTAAGCAGATGATACACAACTATATTTATCCATAAATCTTGATGAACCCAGTCAGATAGGTAGATTACAGGCCTGTCTGGAAGACATAAAAACATGGATGACCCTAAACTTTTTGCTTTTAAATTCTGACAAAACAGAAGTTGCTGTCTTTGGACCAGAAGTTCTTAAACAGAAACTGATTAGTCAATCACTTCATCTGGATGGCATTAAATTGGCCCCCAGTAATAACGTAAAGAACCTCGGCGTTATTTCTGACCGAGACTTGACATTTAAATCCCATATTAAAACAGGTTTCTAGGATTTCTTTCTTTCACCTCTGGAATATTGCTAAAATTAGAAACATCCTGTCCAGGAGTGATGCTGAGAAACTAGTCCATGCATTTGTTACCTCAAGGCTGGACTACTGTAATTCTTTACTATCAGGAAGTCAACAAAATGCCATTAAAAGCCTTCAGTTGATCCAAAATGCGGCAGCAAGAGTTCTGATGAATATTAAAAAGAGATCACATTTCTCCTGTTTTAGCTTCCTTTCATTGGCTCCCTGTTAAATCCAGAATAGAATTTAAGATCCTTCTTCTTACATACAAAGCCCTTAATAATCAAGCTCCATCATACATCAAAGATCTAATGGTTTCATATGTTCCTAACCGAGCCCTTCGCTCTCAGACTGCAGGTTTTCTAAAGATTTCTAAAAGCAGAATGGGAGGCAGATCTTTTAGTTATCAGGCTCCTCTCCTGTGGAACTAGCTCCCAGCTTTAGTCCGTGAGGCAGACACTCTGTTTACTTTTCAGGCCAGGCTTAAAACTTTCCTTTTTAATAAAGCTTATAGTTAGAGTGGCTAAGGTCACCCTGAGCTATGTCTGTAGTTATGCTGCTATAGGCTTAGACTGCTGGAGGACAGACTTACCAATTTTCTTCACTCTGCTACTTCCTTTTCTCCTACGACTCTCCAGTTGTATTACAGTACATTCTGTTATTTCAACTGTTAACTTTGTTTTCTCTCAGTGTTTTTCTCTCCATAGAAGATATACCTGGTCTGGTATCCTGCTTGGCTGCAATGCCCTGTTGGACGGGGGGCATCGACTGGGATGATCCTCCCAGTAGCTGAACCTCCACTGTGTCCTGTTATCAACTTTTTACTTTCTGTAACATAGAAAGTTCTCTTATATCAGATCTTCTGTTCCTTCTGTGTTTCTGCTCTGTCTTCTCAAACCCCCAGACGGTCGTGGCAGATGGCCGCTCCTACTGAGCCTGGTTCTGTTGGAGGATTCTTCCTGTTAAAGGGGAGTTTTTCCTCTCCAACGTCGCTACATGCTTGCTCAGTATGAGGGATTGCTAAAGGATTGCTGTGGTTGGAAAGTCTGCATCAACAGGGCCCAACCTCACGCCAATGACTGACGTTATCTGCTGGGATTCCTAAAATACGAAACTTTTTAATTGATTGGAATGTTTGTATAAATGGATTGAAATGACTTCTTGTTAAGTGCCTTGAGATGACATCTGTTGTGAATTGGCGCTATATAAATAAACTGAATTGAAAATATCTACATACACACCAGTTTTTACTGGTGATTATTCTGTGAACATCATTTCTAGTGATCCTTGTGCTGAACAGTAATGTCCTGTTATAACTATTAATAATAAATAGTAGTTGTCTGGTTTTCTGAGCAACAATAATTATAATCAATAATTTAATATTAATATAATTATTGATGACGTTCGAGTTTAACCTGTTTATTAAAGATATAGGGGCACCAATCTCATAAATGAGATAATTTAATTAAACCAGACCATCAGTCTCTCTCTGAAAAGGCGTAATTCGTCCGCAGGGTTAAAACAAACTTTACAGCACACACTGAAATAGCACAGGAAACTTCTCGTTACTTAAGGAAATTTATTAATGAAATAGGTCAACCTTACAGATTACATTTCATTCATAATTTCCATCTATTCTAACGCATGCAAAAATATAGAACAAAGTTAACGTCGAGGAAAGGGGGCGTGTGTGTGCGGTGGTGTGTGTGTGCGGCTGTGTTTGTGTGTGGGAGACAGCGAGTGAATGGGGGGGGGTTCAGCTCACCCCCTCAATGCGATAAATAACTCAAGCCTCATCAATTGGCGCGATCGGTTCACAAAGGAAGACAAAGGAAGACCACGTGGCGATTCAACAAAGGCTAGTTTCATTAGCAATGGTGGCTTGGACAAAGGAAACGGGGCGACGGAGAAAAAGGATCTACAGAGTCCACGCGACCTGTCTAAACAGACTCGCGCCGACCGCAGCGGACAATAAACAAGCCGGGAAAAAATACAATATAATGTACTGCTTCTGGTTGCAACCAAAGTCAAAAAATAAAACACAAAAAGCATGCACATTCAGGGTCGGTGTACAGCGACAGACGACCAAGAATAACAGTGGTTAACAAGTTGACAGACTTATTTTAACCAACAGAAAACGGATATTAACCGTTAGATCTCATTCTCCTCTACCCAGACCAAAAGATATAAATCAGTTTAATCCTACTTGTTGGGACAGCTCTCCACAGTCCACGACGAAGAACGTAGAAAGTGTCCAGTTTAAAGGGAGCAGTTTTGTGCAAAACCGAGGTCGGAAAAGCGGACGTCCGACTTTAGGCGCTGAGGGACTCAGGGCTGGTTTCAATAAAGCTCAGATGGCCAGCGGACTACCTGGTTAACCGTAGGCTACAGGAAAGTCTGTTTGCTCGGCCGATTCACTTCGAAGTTTAAAAGGGAAGTTCTTCCTGGTCCAGCAGGTTTGAACGGAAAAAAGGGAAAATGCTAGCAATGGATTAAAGCGTCTCCTTGTGGCACCGCTTGGGAACCAAAAGACAAAGATTTCAATCTTCGCGCTGGCACTAATATTAATGACTGTTAGGTAAAATAATAATGTTGCATTATTATTTTCTTAGGGTGTCTTTCTAATGTACTTTTTAAATGTCATTTTGGTTTCAGTCACATGCTCCTTTGCATGACATCCTGTTCTTTTAATATGTTAATGAAGTGTGACTAAATAAAGAGACTGCAGAGGGGATGCTCTTTGAGACCAGAGACTAGGACACTGGGAGGCTGAGAACAGACAGAGACGGTTGGCTCATTCCTTATAGTATTTTCCTGGTCTCCCTCTGCAGAACTGATTATCCGCATCTACCTCTGCAGAGCTTATTGACTCCATATTCTCTCCGACCCCTGTGTGTGATTCTTTCTAGGTCAACCACTATTTTTTACCTAACATCTTGGTGCTGTGACTCGACGTACAGAGCACTCCCGCCGGTGGTCTCCGTCGAAGGGCTGTTCTTGACGTCCAGATCGCTGAATTGCTGCACTGGCCGGCTGCATAACTTCCACGAGGACCCCCTGCGCGTGCTCCCGTGCAGTCGATTCGGTTTGAATCACTCGCATAGGGGGGAGATTGTGAGTACGTCTTTTTTGTACACCTTCACATAAAAAAATAAAAAAAATAAAAAAAACAATTCTAACATAGTCAGGGTATATTCTGCTGTTTGGGCCTAAAGGACACTTTAGCCTCTCTGATAAAATATCAGGTGTTGATCCTCAAGTGATTAATGCATTAATTACTACAGCAAAAGGGTGTAACGGTACAGGTTTGCGAACCTGTCCACCTCGGAAAAAGGGTGTAACGGACCAGGTTTGCGAACCGGTCCACCTTGCTGGGAAACGGTTGTAACGGGTTAGGTTTGCGAGCCAATCCACCTCGCTGGGAAATAAAGCACGCCAGTGTATGGGAGTAAAAACACGAACAGCAGAATCAAAACAATATACCGCACCCCAGGTGGGTAGAGTAAGATAGGCACAGGACATAATCTTTATGTATGCCAGTCCAACCTGAAACCTAACGGTGTTAACGTACGGTTTGACGTGCATTACAAGAGACGTTCTGTGCAGAATTGTAGGTTACACAACACAGACTTAGATTAAGAAAGCCATAAAACGGCTCAATCTAGTTGCACAAAAGAGACACTTAGAGTAAAAACTATACGATCCAGTTTTAGCAGAATTTGATTACAATTAAAAATCTCAAATAAATGACCAAAAAATATTTTAATTAAAGAATAAATGACTAACTTTGACTCATCGACAGACTAATTTAATAGTTCTTGCTTTTTCATTCACCTTAATCTTATTATTAATAATTGTCGTTATCCTCCTAGAACTATTTGGTATTCTAACACTAGACTTTACCAGACCAATTAATAGAACCCATTAAGGGTTATATAAAAACAACGCAAAGATGGGAAACGATGTTTCCACCGACAAATTAGAGGGAGATTCAAAGTATATGCATAAAAAGGACCCCGAAAATCTTCAGTTTCTGACAAAATGGCGCAAAAAGTATAAAGTAGACGGGAAACTTAAAGGAAATCAATGGAAAGAACTGGTATGTGTTCTCGAAGCAAAAACACTTATCGCTAAAGGTAAAAAGAAAAAACTTAAACAGACACAGTTAAAAATAGCACGTGTGTGGGCTGATGAAACAGAGAAAAGGAAGCAAAATATAAAAAACAGAAAAGAGAACAAAGGCTCTAAAAGATGAGGCTTTTCTTATGAAAAAGCTCGGTGACGAACTCACACTGTGTCCTCCTCCTTATGCACCTCTACCTACAGCCCAGACAGACCCCCCTGGGGCTGTTGGAGGAGAACCTTATGCACCTCCACCAACACCCCCATCAGACCAGCCGGGGGCTGTAGGGGAAGGTCTATATCCTCCTGTTCCAAGAGATCAATTTGCAATTGAAGAAAAAACAGATGGTACCACAATAAAACAAAGACAAGCAGAGCTGTGTCAATAAACTTGTGATTCCTGTTATTCACTAACAATACATACAAAGGAAGTTCATCTAAAAGAGTTTTAAATGAGATTTTCCTTTCAGCTGCAAACATCATTCCGGAATTGCGCCGCTCAAGGTGGCAGCATGTTGGAGTAGCTCTGTTACTTTGCTTCATATTTTTTTCTTTTTTAAAACTTTAATTCTTCCATTTTTGGTAGAAACCTTATTTTTGTGGACAACTGTTCTCTCTGGTTTTGAATGCTGTGCAGCTGGAAGGATTTTTGCTGATACTTTTTATTTTTGGACATTTGTTATGATGCATAACCATGGCAACAAGGTGGTTTACAACTGGCAGCAGCTGATTAACATCACAAAAGCTCAAATAATACCTCAACTACAGCCACAAAACCCTGATGAGTTGAAAAGACGCCATAGATCCAGAGCATCCTCTACATCAGACTGTCATACAACTACAGAGCGTCTTCAGTCAGAGGCTTCTTCAGATCTACAAAGCACTACAAGAGATCATCCCTACCCACAGCCATCAGCATCTACAACAAATCTTTGAAGGAACTTGCATAATGAGTTACAACATTTAATTTCCCTTTGGGATTAATAAAGTAATTTTGAATTGAATTGAATCTCCGGATGCAGGTCTGATTATTATAGTGATAGGACAGAGTCAAGACTTAGTGCAAATACAAAAATCAAACTCTACTATCAAATGTAGTAATTTATATCAGTATTTTAAGTTGGATAGTTAGCATTCTAAGCTAGGCCTATGTCTAAATTTAAAAGAAATCCGATGTCAAATCACAAAAAGTAAAATTAAGTCATGTTAGGGAAACTGACAAGGAGAGACAGACAGAACTTAGCTGGGAGTAAAAAAAATCTCCTGCAATAAAGGTTTTGAACTTTTATTATCAGAAAGTACAAACTAAACAAAGACATAACTCACACGTAATAAAATCCACCTCACAAGACTAAAAAAGCAGAAAATCACAATCTAGCTTAACTGTTTTTAACCTGAAGAAAACATGGAACCAAATAATAAAACAAGACAAAACACAAAGGTAAGGCTATCAATAGCTGTCTTGAGAGAAGACGTTCAACAAAACAGAGAGGACTTTTAGGATGTCGGAATGATTCTGATGTGGGAAAACCTCGGGTCCTTGGAGTGGAAGCAATAGTTCAGACATACACCAGAACTTTGATGTGACACTGAATCACGTAAAAAGGATTCCTTGTAGAGGTGCTCAGAATATTCAACCTTTAGCTCTAATGCTATTCACATAAAAGATTTCTCTCATTTTATTAAATTCTAAAATGAGTCAGCGATATCTGCATACCGTCTTTTACAAGTAAGCCCATATGTATTCATCCTCATGGCAGATTTTAGTTGAAAGTAAAATTTGAATTTGACCAGCAGGTTTCTTCTGACTAGAAGTAATATCAATGTTTTGGAGTGGTCCGGCCAGAGTTTAATCTAATGGAGAATCTGTGTAGGGAGCTGAAGTTTAGGGTGATGGTAAGAAGGCCTTCCATCTTCTAAGGCTGATCACCAAAGACAATTCTGAAAATACGGAATTAAAAGATAATAATTTAAAAATTAAAGATGAGATAAAATGAAAATACCGAAGGAAATATGCAAAAAGCTGCTCAGCAGTTAAGATAAGAATGATTATACTCCTGTGATACCAATAAAGACTTTTCCACTGATTTTAAAAAAAGGGTAAACATTTATTTTGATATGACATTATAAAAAGATGTAAATAAACCAGATTTCCCCCAAAAAACGCTTCCTTTTTAAATGTTTTTATTTTCTTTTGAGAGATGCCTGTCTCATTTCTTATCAGATAATGATAATGCCGTCAACTCAGTAAATGAGTCTTTGCCTATCTTTACGATAGCAGAAATTGATGAGATGAGATGATGAGATAAAGTGGCCTCCATTATAAAGAATTTGAAAAACTCCAAAACAAAAGATCTATAGATCATAGACACCAATTTTTTTAAAACACAAAGATGTACTGATACGTCCTGTTGAGGCTATGGCCTTTGACTGCACGAACTGCATCTCCCAGCATCCTTTCACTGAACGAACCGCATCTCCCAGCATCCGTTGCGCTGCCCTCAACCCATTCTCACCACCCATCTGTGGCCAGTGATGACATCACAGAGTTGATAAAGGGCAGCGCGAAGATTGAAATCTTCGTCTTTTGGTTCCCAAGCGGTGTCGCAAGGAGACGCTTTAATCCACTGCTAGCTTTTTCCCTTTTTTTCCGTTCAAACCTGCTGGACCAGGAAGAACTTCCCTTTTAAACTTCGAAGTGAATCGGCCGAGCAAACAGACTTTCCTGTAGCCTGTACGGGTAACCAGGTAGTCCGCTGGCCATCTGAGCTCTATTGAAAACAGCCCTGAGTCCCTCAGCGCCTAAAGTCGGACGTAACCCTAACCCTTTCCGACCTCGGTTTTGCGCAAACCGCTCCTTTAAACTGGACACTTTCAAGACGTTTCGTCGTGGACTGTGGAGAGCTGCCCCCACCAAGTACAAGTAGGATCCACCTGGTTTACATTTTTCGGTCTGGATAGAGGAGAATGAGGTCTAACGGTTAATATCCGTTTTCTGTTGGTTAAAATAAGTCTGTCATCTGTCTTGTTTTTTTAATCTCAGCCGGCTGACCAAGTTAAGATCTGTTCTAAATAAGAAAGATCTTCAGTCTGTTGTCCATGCCTTCGTCGCGTCACGTCTGGACTATGCCAACTCGCTCTTAAATGGTGTTCCCTCCTCTTCAGTGGTGCAGCTCCAGTTGGTGCAGAACGCTGCCGCAAGGTTTCTGACGGGCACAGACCGGCGAAACCACATTACCCCTGTATTTTTTACTTGGTTAATTTACAGAATTGAATTGAATTATTGGCAAGTTTACACTGGCTTCCGGTTCGATTCCGCATTAAGTTTAAAATTATTCTGTTGGTTTATACATCATTGCATGGAATGGCCCCCTCTTATTTGGCACAGCTTCTAAGCCTTTATGTTCCGGCGAGAACCCTGAGGTCATCTGAACAGCACCTTCTCCTTGTTCCTCCTGCCCACTATAAAGCCCGTGGGGAACGAGCTTTTTCAGTTTGTGCTCCGAAACTCTGGAACCAACTCCCCCTGACGGTCCGACTCGCCCCTTCCCTCCCCACTTTTAAAGTTTGTTTAAATACATTTTTATTCCCTGGCATTTGTTTTTAGTTTCTACTTGTTTTATCTGTTTTATGCTGCTGGATTTTATTTGTTTGGTGATTTATTGTGTATTCTGATACGGTGAACCACGATATTTTACTATCTAGGTTAACTAAGTTTAATTTCTCGGAAAAATTAATTTCTTGGATGAAATCATATCTGTGTGATCGAACTCATTGTGTGACTATCAATGTTGTTAAATAATTTTTTCTAGAGTGCCATGCGACAATACACTCAGGTTTATCAAAGCAAAGTCTGATGTGGAAGTCTCAAAATGGACCTCAGCAATGACTTACATTGATGAGCGGCTGAGCAATTAAAATCTTATACTAATATTGCACCTTAAGACATAATTGAGTTCAGGAGCGGGCCAGGTACGTACGTACGTGTGTGTGTGTGTGTTTAGGTATGTTGGATTTAGTTATTGTGCACTTTTTTGGTGGTGTTTTTTTTGCAAATGTTCACATGTTTTGCACAGAA
This sequence comes from Valencia hispanica, assembly GCA_963556495.2. NCBI lineage: Eukaryota > Metazoa > Chordata > Actinopteri > Cyprinodontiformes > Valenciidae > Valencia > Valencia hispanica. The sequence continues at coordinate 62,925 of OY747705.1, read as the reverse complement.
TATGCAACAGCAGTATTTTCACTTTTTTATTTATATAAAGTGTGGGTGAATTTAAACTGTATGGCTATGCTGTGGTTCCTGTAGGCTTTGCGTGGGGGGCCTCCATGACCATTTTGCTTGATAAAATGATAAAATTCAATTCAATTCAGTTTATTTATATAGCGCCAATTCACAACAGATGTCATCTCAAGGCACTTAACAAGAAGTCATTTCAATACATTTATACAAACATTCCAATCAGTTAAAAAGTTTCCTATTAAAGGAATCCCAGCAGATTGCGTCAGTCATTGGCGTGAGGTCGGGCCCCGTTGATGCAGACTTTCCAACCACAGCAATCCCTCATACTGAGCAAGCATGTAGCGACGGTGGAGAGGAAAAACTCCCCTTTAACAGGAAGAAACTTCCAACAGAACCAGGCTCAGTAGGAGCGGCCATCTGCCCAGACCATCTGGGGGTTTGAGAAGAAAATCTGCTAACTCTGTGCGCAACTTTAAGCACACTAAGGATCTTGCTTGCGCACTTTGTGGACACAGAGGACACTGACAGCGCAGTTCACCATGCCTCTACGAGCCTGCAGCTGTCTCTGTGGAATTACTTTCCCTGCCTCTCGGTTGCCATGGTTACCCGTGAAACGCCCCATATTAGCTAGTTTGAGTCAATGCAGAATATTCACTAGACACTTTGCATGGACCATTTATGGGAGAAAGTGGGTGTGTAGGAGGCGGGATATGATCTAAAAACAACTGTGCACATTTCTAGGGAGAGTGGGATTTATAAAGCAGAAAGTGCGTGCAGCTGTGCGTACTCCAAGTTTGATAGATCGGAAACTTACTAGGCGTAAGTAAAGAAAAGCTGCTGAGCTTAAGTACGGTTTTAGAAAATGATTCTACTCAAAGTTTTATAAATGAGACCCCAGAACACTCAGGTCCTCTAACTCCAGTCTACTCACCATCCCTAGAATTAGAACCAACTATGGAGAAACAGCTTTTAGTTTCTATGCTCCTCTAATCTGGAACAAACTTCCAGACAACTGAAAAAGCTGCTGAAACACTGAGTTATTTTAAATGACAACTAAAAACATATCAGTTTAGAGCTGCCTTTTAGTAATGTTTTGATGTATCATGTTTTGCATATTCTTCTTGTTTTACTGCTGTTTTTAAATTATATGCTTCGTAATGCTTTGATGTATCTGTGTGTGCTTCATGCTTTATTGCTGTTTTTACAATATATGCTCTGTCTGTGTTTTACTGCTATTTTTATTTTACCACTTAATCATGTAAAGCACCTTGAATTACAATGTTGTTGAAAGTGTGCTATACAAATAAAATTGCCTTGCCTTCTATCAGCTGCCTTATATACCAACTTTACACAATTGGAAAAATCTATTTCTATATCTGTGTGCTAACTGGTACCATACAGAGTCAATGACTGCCAGCTAAAGTATTCCAACAACTTAAGACTCAGAAGTTTTCTAAGGGTGTTATCACTTCCTAGGTTCTTTCACCTATAAATAAGGTTATGATCTGAAACAGGCAAAGATGCCGAACGGGAGCAAAGAAAACAGACGCGAAGGATAGCGATGTGTACCGAAACCTTGTATTAAATTGGCCCCGGGGCTGATTCTGACAGTCCACCCGGACCGATAAGCTTCAGCCTTATCGGTCTTTTTAACGGTAAAATTAAGGTCGTATTCATGTTTTGCGGGAGATATAAACAGAAGCCAAACACTGTATTGCAGCCCACTCCTCCTTAACAAGCACACACGCTGCGGGGACGGAGTGGCGACTGCTGCCCGCTCACGTGTGTGTTCGCCTTACAGATACGATGGCAGACCGAACGAAAAGATCCAAAATTCGGCTTCACTTTACGAAAATAGATGCCGACAATGCACGCTGTCACATATGTAATAAAAGCTTTGCTTGCAAAGGCGGGAACACAAGTAATTTTATCAAACACCTTGCCAAAATACTCCAACTACAAACCGAAAGATGCACAGTGTTTGACCGCCTGAGTGCTGCAGCAACAACAATCCCTGAATCAGATAAAACAGGTATGTATGTTTGTATGCAAAGCAAACACGTGAAGCATGGACATAAGTTTGCCATTTCATTCTTACAATTAATAGGCCTAAATGCTGGATATTTTAAACAACAGCTTCCTTCTTATCTAAGTAAAAAAAAAAAAAATCTTAAACTACAGTTAACCTGCTATTTTATCCTTACAATTAATAAATGCTGGACATTTTTTAACAACAGCTCCCTTGTTATCCAAGTTTTAAAACATTTCTTAAACTACAATTCATTATTTTTGTTTTTCCCCTTTTGTTTTAGTATTTTCAAAAAAAAGTACCGATAAGAATACCGATAAAGTACCCGAACGATAAGGAGTATCGTTAAGAGTAGGGATGCACGATATATCGGCCTCAACATCGGTATCTGCTCATGTTAGGCGTTTAACAGATTGGCATCGGTCCGATAAGTAACAGAGGGCCGATATTAACAACTGATGTTTATTCATTTCCATCTTTTTGACGTTTCTGTCTGTGTTTCTGGGGGGGGGGGGGGGGGGGGGGGGTTTCCATGTGGTGTTGGTTTGGTCATGTGACAGCGATAGTGATGCGGCGCAGGAATGTGGGGGTGTTTAACTCAAGCAGAGAAGCGATGTAGATGGTGTGGTTGATACCGTATACCATATAGGTGCGTATCGGTTATTGGCCATAACAGCGGGATTAATATCGGACATCGGTATCGGCCCAAATTTTCATATCGGTGCATCCCTAGTTAAGAGTAGTAGTATCAATAAATCCTTAACGATACCCATCCCTAGTGAAGGATGATGATATGAAAACACAGTAAATATAAAAATGCTTGTTTTAACTGTTTTTTTTCATCATGCGTCCTGTCGCAGCATATCAGGAGTACCACATGGAGAGGCTAGTTGCCTACATGCAAGGCAAGGCAATTTTATTTGTATAGCACACTTTAAACAACAAGGTGATTCAAGGTGCTGTACATGATTAAGAGGTAAAGTAAAAATACAGATATATCAAGGGATTACAAAGCATATAATGTAAAAACAGCAAGAAGCATACACAAACATGATACATCAAAGCATTACTCAAAGGCAGCACTAAACAGATATGTTTTTAGTTGTGATTTAAAAGAACTCAGTGTTTCAGCAGTTTGTTCCAGATTAGAGGGGCAAAGAAACCGAAAGCTGCTTCTCCGTGTTTGGTTCTAATTAACCTGAGTGGTCTAGGGGATTGGTATAGTAACAGCAGATCTTCAATATACTTTGGTGCTAAGCCATTCAATGCATTATAAACTAGTAAAAGTATTTTGAAGTCTACTCTCTGAGCTACAGGGAGCTAGTGTAAGGACTTTAGAACTGGGGTGATGTGCTCTACTTTCCTTGTTCTAGTTAGGACACGAGCAGCAGCGTTCTGGATCAGCTGCAGCTGTCTATTTGACTTTTTAGGCAGACCTGTGAGAACACTGTTGCAGTAATCAATCTGACTAAAGATAAAAGCATGGATGAGTTTTTCGAGGTCCTGTTGCGACACCAGTCTTCAGGTGATAGAAGGCTGACCTTGTTATTAACTTTATGTGACAATAGAAGTTAAGGTCTGAGCCCATTACTACACCTAGATTTCAGGCCTGATCAGTAGTTTCTAGCTGTATTAACTGAAGCTGTGTGCTGACTGTTGATCGTTCCTCTTTAGGTCCCAAAGTAATTACTTTAGTTTTGTTTCTGCTCAGCTGGAGGAAGTTATGACACATCCATCCATTGATTTGCTCAATGCATGTACTTGGCGTTTGGATTGGTTCAAAGTCACCTGGTGACATCGTAATGTAGAGCTGAGTATAATCTTCATAGTTATGGTAGCTAATCTTATTGGTTGTTATAATCCGAGCTAGTGGAAGCATGTAGATATTAAATAAGAGGGGCCCCAGGATGAAGCCCTGGGGCACCCCACATGTGATTTCTGTTCGTTCTAATGAAAAGTTTCCTATTGAAACAAAGAAGTACAACTACAATGTACAAGGACAGCTTTGCTCTACAAACAGGGTATCTGGAGATTGTATTTTTCTTACCATCCGTTTGGGAAAGTAGTGACAGGTGCCTGACAGACAATAAGTTTAAAGTTAATTTTGGTAATAAACTCCCCATATAAAGTTGGATATCTCCATAATTTCTTTCACAATTCTGTTTTTTCTGATGTCAAACTCTGGATCTGCCTCACCCATAATCAATAATGGCAGCTAGTGTAGCACTATCAGAGATTTGTGCTGCTGAGTGACATCAGAAGACCCTATATGCAGTCTGTAATCAATCTATATAGATCGCTGCAAACCTTAACTCTCACCTTCACCACTAAAGTCTTGTGAAACATTGTATTCTTTTTCTTAAACTCAGGAAGGCTCACAAAATTTTATTTCTATCAGGCCAAGTTTTAAACATTCTGTTCATAAGCATTTTATAACTACAAAATAATGTACAATAATCTTTTCCAGACCTAAATTTTTTTTAATTTAATTTTCAAAATTTAGACAGATCCTCCCACTTATAGTAGATTGTGGATACAGGTGGAAGAGTAGAAGAATAAGGAGCAGAATAATCAAGGTGGATGGGTTTTGGCACATGGGGCCAACCATTCACAGGACACAGCAGTACTCAAGTGAGGTGAAAGAGGGAGAACAGACACCCAGGAATAGTGGGGACGAATGTTTGGAATGATTCAAGAAAAGATACCTGCCAATTTTCCGAGGTTGTAGGAAGCAAAATTAGCATACTTGTAAGGATCACTATATGAAATATACCATACCCAAACGTTTCTTATTCCGCTGTCATAAAATAAGTCTCTACTCTGCAACTGATTTTACATTGCTGTTCACCGGGAAAGAAAGTTCGAGCAAAGAAACAAACAAAAGACACAAATTACTAAGAGAAGAAGGAGATTTAACTGTAAACAAGGTTTTGTTATTTGATCTTGATTCTTAAAATGTAATTTATTATAACTGACCCATTTATGGCTTCTTTAGCCTTCACCGGTGCTGGTGCTGCTGTGGTCTCTGCAGAGCTTCCCAGATCTGTTAAGATAATGTGGACCTCTCAACACCCACACACTAAAAATAGCTGCAGCTGCAGAGGGCTCACACAAAACGACAGCCTTCCAGCAGCAGCACAGGGAAACAGATTCATGAAGCATCTAAATATCTGTTAATAGAGAGAAAACCTCTTTGCAACCATCTTCTTCAGCTACACTGTTTTAATTCATCCAATGTGATTTAAACTGCTACAAAACAAAGCTCGTAGCAATCTTAACCACACAAACCGAACTACTGGGACTTCTGTGTATCAACACATACTAAGTAAATATTATAACTATTATCACAGATAACTTCGTTTTGCACCTCACAGCATCAAAGGAACGGGAAGGTGGTTTGCTGGTAAACGTCCTCAGTGTTAGAGTCACCCTGGGCAGGTGGCCCTGTCTGGCCTCCAACAAGTGCTAAAGTTCTGCACCAAAATGTTTAAAAGCTCAAAAAGCATCAAATAAGCCAAACCGTTCTCTGTCGACACCTCTTCCCAAACATACCAATTATTTAAAGGCTTAATTGATGTTCATTAAATTTACCACCTGCACCAGAACAGCTGCATACATTTTTAAACAGCAACCTTAGAAAACAACCAGCAGATATTAACTATGCCAGTCATTATCCAACAGGCTTCCTTGTCTGCTGTCAGTCTGGATATTGGTACATTCAACCTTTTCATTAGGATTTTTGTCCTTTCTCCACCTGTCTGTCTGTTTATGTATGTGTGTTGTGGCAGTTATTGCTGCAGCCTCTTGAAGACAAAGACATCGAGGGAATTGTCTCCTAGCAACCATGGCTTCCGCAGTTCTGTTACCCTTGGGTGTTGCACATGTACAGTATGGTTTGTTCAGCAGGTAAGTACAACCATCAAACAGTGTCTCTAACATGAGCATCATGTATGGTCCCATAGGTGGACCAATGTAATGAAGCTTAATGAAAACAGACTTTAAGTTTAAACTCAGGTTTGAACAGACTACTAACAACTTACAACATAAAACAACACCATCAGAAGGTTGAATACTCAAGTTCAACCTCCCATGGGCCTCATTTATAAAGCTTGCTTTAGCACAAAACAGGGTCTGAAAATTGTGTAAATTAAGTCGTTCTCTACACAAACTTTCTGATTTATAAAAAAAAAAAAGTGACGGGAAAAAGTGCTGAACTTTAAGCAAACTATGACCCTTGCATACACACATTTTGGAGACGGGGAAACTGGCAGCACAGCTGGTGAAGATGGCAAAATTGCAAATTTAGGATACATTTTCAGACTTGTAGACTCTTGCACACACACAAAAGCAGCAGTCAGCCCCAACCCACTCTCTGAACTGAGAATATTTTACTAGTTTATAAATCATGAAGGAACTGCTAAACAAGAAAAAAGAAAATCATTACTTTATTATATCACATTATGTTCATGCATACATCTTCAAATTATATATGCAAATTAAAAGTTATTGTTTTCATCCAGTAATAGTGAACATGTGCACAACACTGTAGGGCAAAAAGAACTTCAGTACCAGCTATCCAGAGCTGTGCTGCCGCGGTTCAACAATTCCGCTGACAAAATGAAATGAAGGGATGTAGATACTTCTAATTAAGCTCATCTTTGTGCAGATGATCAAAAAAATTTTTACACCACTAGGCTTCCAGGCCCGTTTTAAATGGCTAACGAGCTATGGGAGGACAGTTCTCAGAATCGGCTGCTGCTGCCAGATCAGTTTAGGGATATCTACAATTATCTGATTAACACGCCTGGACTTTACACAGCAATGAAGGCATACAAGTCATTAGATGGCTATAACTTTTTCATGTCTGGACAAAGTATGTCGGTCAATTCCAGTTAGTGTCCCATCCTAACTATGCCAGAAGATTAAGCTTTGTAAGCTGGCAGGTTATTTTAAATAATTCAAATTTTCTCATCAAATGATTTAGGCTATATTTATTTAAGCTTCAAAACACACCCAATGAAGTGAACTGAGCAAATTATATCATGAAACTTTGTATCCCAGGATTTTGATAAATCATTCAGTCAAATTCTCTTCATGGCTGCTAACCACTGCCTTCGGCATATTTAATCAGCTGGAAACCTATGACATTTCACATTACTGTCCTTTCATCTATTTGTGCAGCCTGCAGCTCCGCACATGTTAACCATTACGACCTGATTTTATTTCACTACTTTTTAGCGCAATCTGTTCACAACGGAAAACTAATAACATTGGTGGTTAGCGCGAGTGCGCTAAGTCTTTTTGCGCTTTTGCCAGAAGGGCAAGTTGGGCATGTGACGTCAAGTGTCAACGTGCATATAGCAATTGCACTTATTGGCGTATTAATTTTGATAAGTTGTGTAGCAATTAGTGTGATTACAGAGTAAAAATACAAACAGTGCACTGACACCTGTACATAATGCTTCACACTGGCTGTGGCAGACACTCTGGCGGTGGCATGCCACCTTCCTCTTTGTCTCCACCTTTAAATCTGACCACTTCTTCTTTGTCTGCCACAGGTCTCTCCATCACACTCTCAGCATTCACCGCTGCGACAATGCTTTGTCACACCAAGGCCTTCCGTTCCTTTGTGATGTCACAGCTGTGACCCCTAAGTAAAAGATTATTGGTGCCTCCACGTCACCCACAAGCAGCTCGACTTCAGTCTCAGTGGAATTGCATTTTCTCAACCACTCGGTTGCCATGATTACCCATAAAATGCCACAGATCATCCGGCTTATGTTTATGCAGAATATTTAATAGGTACATGGCATTGACCATTTACTGCAGAATGTGGGTGTGTAGGAGGCAGGATATGAACCAAAATCACCTGTGCACATTTCTAGGAAGGGAGTGATTTATAAAGCGGGAACTGCATGCGGTTGTGCATACAGCTATAAGTACTCATGATTTTACAAATCCGAATATTTCTTTGCGTAAGCACACAGTTTTTGCTGTAGACCTTTAGTAAGGATTCTGCGCAAAGTGTTATAAATGAGGAGCCTGGTCCTTACACTTCAAGTGTGCACTTATTGTCCAACATTGTCTCCCTTTGTCTACTGTTGGTACACGCTCGTCCAGGAGGAGTGAATGCTGCAAGTCAAGGACTTGATACAATCTGCTATGTTTCCTTGGACAAAAAACTTTTACAATGATTGGACTGTAGGTATGTTTGAATTGAAATGACTTGTAAAGTGCCTTGAGATGACGTGTGTTGTGAATTAGCGCTATATAAATAAACTGAATTGAATTTAAAGTAGTGTCTTACAAAAGTATTAATGTCCCTTAAATGTCTTAAAACCACTGTTTTTTTCTCGTCGTTTAATTATTATAAAATATAATCAGCTTTGAACAGTCATAAATTGCTATAAATGTGGCACATATCACATCACAATTAATCAATTAAATAGTGATTAACTGTAATCGGCTCACCCCTGGTAAATAGTGTTGAACTTCTGAATGAAACCAGAAGTGGTTCGATTTTCTCATTTTTTGCTTTAAGTGTTGTAATGTTACAGCTAGCTTAGTAGCAAGAGAATGTAGTAAATAAGTGATCATTCTTTGTTCAGAAATGACCCGAATTTATTTTTTACAGTGTTCATTCTATTTAAATTCAATTCAAAATACTTTATTGATCCCAGAGGGAAATTAAGTGTTGTTGTAAACTCAGCAAAAAAAAGAAACGTCCCTTTTTCAGGACTGTGTATTTCAACAATAATGTTGTAAAAATCCAAATAACTTTACAGATCTTCATTGTAAAGGGTTTAAACAATGTTTTCCATGCATGTTCAATTAACCATGATCAATTAATTAACATGCACCTGTGGAATGGTCGTTAAGACCTTAACAGCTTACAGAAAGTAGGCATTTAAGGTCACAGTTCTAAGAACTCAGGACAATAAAGAGACTTTTCTACCGACAGTGAAAAACACCCAAAGAAGGTCCCTGCACATCTGCGTGAACGTGCATTAGGCATGCTGCAGGGAGGCATGATGACTGCTGATGTGGCTAGGGCAATAAATTGCCATGTCCGCACTGTGAGACGCCTAAGACAGCGCTACAGGAAGACAGGAAGAACAGCTGATCATCCTCGCAGTGGAAGACCACGTGTAACAACACCTGCACAGGATCGGTACATCCGAATATCACACCTGCGTGACAGGTACAGGATGGCCACAACAACTGCCCGGGTCACACCAGGAACACACAATCCCTCCATCAGTGCTCAGACTGTCCGCAATAGGCTGAGAGAGGCTGGACTGAGGGCCTGTAGGCCTGTTGTAAGGCAGGTCCTTACCAGACATCACCAGCAACAACGCCGCCTATGGGCACAAACCCACCTTGGCTGGACCCGACAGGAGTGGCAAAAAGTGCTCTTCACTGATGAGTCACGGTTTTGTCTCACCAGGGGTGAGGGACGGATTCGTGTTTATCGTCGAAGGAATGAGCGTTACACCGAGGCCTGTACCCTGGAGCGGGATCGATTTGGAGGTGGGGGGTCCGTCATGGTCTGGGGCGGTATATCACATCACCATCGGACTGAGCTTGTTGTCATTGCAGACAATCTCAATGCCTTGTGGTACAGGGACGACATCCTCCTCCCTCATGTGGTATCCTTTATGCATGCTCATCCGGACATGATCGTCCAGCAGGACAATGCCACCAGCCATACTCCTCATTCTGTGCGTGAGTTTCTGCATGACAGCAATGTCAGTGTTCTGCCATGGCCAGCGAAGAGCCCGGATCTCAATCCCATTGAGCACGTCTGGGACCTGTTGGATCGCAGGGTGAGGGCTAGGGCCATTCCCCCCAGAAATGTCCAGGAACTTGCAAGTGCCTTGGTGGAAAAGTGGGGTAACATCTCACAGCAAGAACTGACAAATCTGGTCCAGTCCATGAGGAGGAGATGCGCTGCAGTCTGTCTTTGGACCAGAAGTTCTTAAACAGAAACTGATTAGTCAATCACTTCATCTGGATGGCATTAAATTGTCCCCCAGTAATAACGTAAAGAACCTCGGCGTTATTTTTGACCAAGACTTGACATTTAAATCCCATATTAAACAGGTTTCTAGGATTTCTTTCTTTCACCTCCGGAATATTGCTAAAATTAGAAACATCCTGTCCAGGAGTGATGCTGAGAAACTAGTCCATGCATTTGTTACCTCAAGGCTGGACTACTGTAATTCTTTACTATCAGGAAGTCCACAAAATGCCATTAAAAGCCTTCAGTTGATCCAAAATGCGGCAGCAAGAGTTCTGATGAATATTAAAAAGAGAGATCACATTTCTCCTGTTTTAGCTTCCCTTCATTGGCTCCCTGTTAAATCCAGAATAGAATTTAAGATCCTTCTTCTTACATACAAAGCCCTTAATAATCAAGCTCCATCATACATCAGAGATCTAATTGTTCCATATGTTCCTAAAAGAGCACTTCGCTCTCAGACTGCAGGTTTACTTGTAGTTCCTAGGATCTCTAAAAGTAGAATGGGAGGCAGATCTTTTAGTTATCAGGCTCCTCTCCTGTGGAACCAGCTCCCAGCTTTAGTCCGTGAGGCAGACACTCTGTTTACTTTTAAGGCCAGGCTTAAAACTTTCCTTTTTGATAAAGCTTATAGTTAGAGTGGCTTAGGTCATCCTGAGCTATCTCTGTAGTTATGCTGCTATAGGCTTAGACTGCTGGAGGACAGACTTACCAATTTTCTTCACTCTGCTACTTCCTTTTCTCCTACGACTCTCCAGTTGTATTACAGTACATTCTGTTATTTCGACTGTTAACTTTGTTTTCTCTCAGTGTTTTTCTCCCCATCGAAGATACACCTGGTCTGGTATCCTGCTTGGCTGCAATGCCCTGTTGGACGGGGGTCATCGACTGGGATGATCCTCTCAGTAACTGAACATCCACTGTGTCCTGTTATCAACTTTTTACTTTCTGTAACATAGAAAGTTCTCTTATATCGGATCTTCTGTTCCTTCTGTGTTCTGCTCTGTCTTCTCAAACCCCCAGACGGTCGTGGCAGATGGCTGCTCCTACTGAGCCTGGTTCTGTTGGAGGTTTCTTCCTGTTAAAGGGGAGTTTTTCCTCTCCACTGTCGCTACATGCTTGCTCAGTATGAGGGATTGCTGAAGGATTGCTGTGGTTGGAAATCTGCCCAACCTCACGCCAATGACTGACGCAATCTGCTGGGATTCCTTAAATAGGAAACTTTTTAACTGATTGGAATGTTTGTATAATTGTATTGAAATGACTTCTTGTTAAGTGCCTTGAGATGACATCTGTTGTGAATTGGCGCTATATAAATAAACTGAATTGAATTGAATTGAATTGCAGTACTTCAAGCAGCTGGTGGCCACACCAGATACTGACTGGTACTTTTGATTTTGAGCCTCCCTTCATTCAAGGACACATTATTCTATTTCTGTTAGTCACATGTCTGTGAAACATTTTTAGTGTATGTCTTATGGTGTTGACCCTTAGTGTTCATACAAATATTTACACACATTAAGTTTACTGAAAGTAAAAAGAGTTGAAAGTCAGAGGACGTTTCTTTTTTTGCTGAGTTTAGCTCATATAATTATTTCTTTAAGGAGTTGTTGTAGGGGCGTCGCGTGGCGCAGTGGTTAGAGCGGGCGCCCCATGTGCGGAGGCTTCAGTCCTCGACGCGGCCGTCCCCGGCTCGAGTCCCGTCCCGGGCGACCTTTGCCGCATGTCTTGCCCCACCTCTCTCCCCCTTCAAAAACTCTGTCCACTGTCAATAAAGGCCACTCAGGCCCAAAACACCTTTGAAGAATCATTCTTTGCATCATCATTTCCAGTGGTTCCACAGTAGTGCCAAGAACAGAACCAGCCTTCTTTATCAAGTTGTTGACCCTTTTTAAGTCCCTGGCTCTGATGCTGCTACCCCATCAGATGATGGCTGAAGAGATTACACTCTCCACAACAGACTTGTAGAATCTTGTTGCAACCTTTGAAGGACCTAAGCTTCTTCAAAAAAAGGTCCAGTCTGCTCTGTCCCTTCTTGTAGACTGTTTGACTGTTCAGTCTCCAGTCCAGTCTGTTGTCAAGGTGAACTCCGAGGTATTTTTACTCCTCAACCACCTCCACTTCTTCTCCCATGATGGAAACAGTGTTTGACTTATCCCTGTTTCTTCTGAAATCTACAGTCATCTCCTTTGTTTCGTATACATTCAAGGTAAGACAATTGTTTCCACACCATGTCACAAAGCTGTCCATCAGCTCTCTAGATTCAGCTTCTTTTACATGTCTGATACACCCGACAATTGCAGAGTCATCTGAGTATTTCTGCAGATGACAGGTCTCTGATTTGTACTGGAAGTCTGAGGTGTAAAGAGTGAAAAGGAATGGTGAGAATATGGTCCCCTGTGGTGCTTCTGTGCTGCCGACCACCTAGTTTGACAGACAATTCTTCAGTTTCACAAACTGTGGTCTGTTTTTTAGGTAGTCATTGATCCAGGCGATTGTTGGAAGCTCCACCTGTCTCTTGAGAAGTTTCTGACAAAGCAGATCAGGCTGAGTTGTGTTAAATGCACTAGATAAATCAAAGAACATGATCCTCACAATGCCGCCTGCTTTGTACAGATGACAGTGGGTTGGTTGAAGCAGGTGTATGATGGCATCTCTAACTCCAAGTCCACAGCGATACGCAAACTGCAGTGGGTCCTGATATGTTCTTGTTTGCTTACTCAGGGGTGACAACAGGAGTCTCTCCAGGACCTGCATGATGTGGGATGTCAGGGAATCAGGTCTATAGTCTTCCACAAGACTGGAATCTTCTCCTGAGTTAGGCTAAGGTTGAAGAGGTGCTGCAGAATCCCACAGACCTGCTCTGCACAGGCCTTCAGGACTCTGGGGCTGACACTATCTGGACCTGCAGCCTTGTTCCGGTTAAGTTTCTTTAGCTGCCTCTTCACCTGACTTCACAGACAAGTCGGAGGGGGAGACAAAGGGGGTGGCAGCATTAACTGACTTGGTTGAAGTCAAACTTGTGAAATCAGAAGAGTCCATGGCTGAGGTCAAGGATAGAACATCGGAGGTATAACAGGAAATATGTTGGTCAGAGGAGAGTGGGATGTCTGTTTGGCTGGGAACAAGAGAGGAGGATGCTGAGCTAGTTCCTGAACTGAACCTGTTGAAGAATGTGTTCAGTTAATTGGCTCTGTACAGACTTCCATCTATCCAATCCTTCCTGTCCTTAAAGCCTGTGATCTTTTTCATTCCTGACCGGACACCTCTGATATTGTTCCTCTGTAGTTTGTTCTCCAGCTTCTTCCCATATGCCTTTTTGCTGCCTCTGATCTTGACCTTAAGTTGCTTCTGTATACTACTCAGTAATTCCCTGTCTCCCTCCCTGAAGGCTCCTTTTTCTTGTCTAGCAGTTCCTTTAGGTCACACACTCAGTCATGGCATTAATCTCCTCTCCATGTGCTTGGCAAATAGTCTTTCAGTCTGTGGTCGCAAAACAACCCTGCAAGGTTTCTTCAGCTTCCTGTGACCCTTTTCTCACAGTTCTTTTTGTCACAGGTTGCCTCTGAACAAGTGGCTTATATTCTGAACAGAGAAAAACAAGATTGTGATCTGATTGTCCCCGAGCTGGTCTTAGTTTGGACATGAATGCATCCTTTACATTTGCAAAAAATAAATCCAAGGTCTTGTTTTCTCTTGTAGAGCAGTTGACAAACTGTTGAAATATTGGCATGGCATGATTAAAATCACCAGATATTGTCACAAATGCATTGGGGTGCTGCGTCTGTAGCTCAGCAACAACAGAACTGATGACATCACACACATTGTCGGCAACAGCTGAAGGTGGAATCTAAACAACTGCCAAAATAACACTGGTGAACTCTCTTGGTAAATAATATGTATGAAAATTGCTGCCAAGAGTTCAATACCTGGGCTGCAGAGACGACACTTCACAGTAACATGTCCTGGATGACACCATCTGTTGTTGACAAGCACTGCTACTCCACCTCCTTTTCTTTTCCTGATCGTCTTCAGATCTCTGTTTGCTCGTACAGTCAGGAAGCCTGGCAAAGAGATGTTGGAGTCGGGGATATGATCCTGCAGCCACGTCTCAGTAAAACACATAACACTGCATTCCAGATACTCTGGCTGAGTCCTTGTAAGGGCTTGAAGTTCATCCATCTTGTAAGCCAGCAATCTCATGTTGCCCATTATGATTGATGGAAGAGTTGATTTGAACTTCCTCCTTCTCTGTCTCCTTTTTGCTCCTGCTCTGCATCCACATCTCCTCTTTATCAACTCATCAGGGATTTGTGGCTTCGGTTAAGTTATTTTTGTGGCTTCGCGATGTTAATCAGCTGCTCCTGGCTGTTAACCACATTGTTGCCATGGTTATGCATCATAACAAGTTATCAAAAAGTGAAAGATTTACAGCAAAAATCCTTCCTGGTTTACAGCACCAAAAACTAGAAAGTATACAGGTCAAAAAATGCAATCCTCCTCAAGAAAACAGAGTAAACAATGTACAAAAAGCCAAAACTTAATATGTAGCCAACAGAGCCTCTCCAACATGCAGCCATTCAGAGCAGCGCAATTCTAGAATCTGTGATCATCATGTGATCATTATTGTGAAGTGACAGCTAACATTAACAGACTGTAAAGAGCCATTAAATTTCCATAATCCACCAATGTTCCTGGCTAATTATCAAGCACATCTTTTTACTCCAAGATCTGTGCAGCATCTGCAGTCTGTCTCACATGCCAGCTTCCTTTCACTTTTCACTAGTTGAGATAAAAACAAGACTAGAGCCACTGACCAGGAGTCCAAGTCGAATTTTAAGTCTCTGAGGCACAAGTCTAAGTCAAACGGAAATCTTGTATTTTTGCAATTTAAGTGGGTCTGGAGTCGCAATCTCTGATTGATGATAGACTGCCCCCTTCTTTAGACTGACCAATAGACTTGTCATAGGACCTTTAGTGATGTCTGCAATAAATTTTTTAAACTTGTTTCACATTGTTTACATTGATTGGCCTTATTGCTGTGGTCACTTTTGATTCCACACAAACCCCCAACTCTAATAAAACCTCATCATGCAATCAGTCAATTTCCCAATTACACACCCTATATTTTACCGCAAACTTGCGACTATAGTTAACTTTCTAAAGTAGGCGCAATCGCTGGTTTGCTAAGGGTCGGGACCTACAGTGACATCAACACAATGAAGCTATTGTATTCAGAATATAAAATATTTTATAGCACTTTTAATCTGTGATTGTGTGTTAAAAGTGTTCACGAGATACCAACCTTTTGCCAGTCGTCTTCGCTGCACCAAATAGGCCACAGATGATAGGCCACGCTTCCACAGGTGATCTAGACAGACGAGGTGTGCACGGAGGGGAGGGGCTGTGTGTATGTGTGTGTGTGAGAGAGAGAGAGAACGAGAGACAAGCGTGAGTGACAGAGAGACAAAGAGAGAGCAGGGAAAGGAAATGCAGCTGAACGAATACGCTGGGTGTTTTAAATGGCGTAAAAAAGATTAACGAATCGCAATGTGTGACGGTCGGTGTTTGATTTTTTTTGGGGGGTCGGAGTTGAATCTGTGGCCCACTGCCACAGATTTGTCTATGTGTGGGGAAACACTGACTATCTTTACTTAAAGAGCAACATACCCCCAAATCAACTTCTTTTAGCTGATAAACTGTATAAATGTCTGTCTAATAGTGCTCTCTATATGTCTGGTCATTAATTTGCTATTTTAGGGCATCTTAATAAAAATATAAAATGTTCTGCCTAAAACTGAAAGTGTGGCGCTCTCTCAGGTTAAATCTCTGTACTGCACTTGACCTGCCACTGTGGGATATAAAAAAGCCGAGCTTCTGCCCACACCTCCTTCACAGAACCTCTCTGTCTTTCCTCTGGTGAAGGAGCTGGAGAGAAATCCTTCACCTCAAAAGAGGTCACGGCTCTATTGCACTCCATTTTTCTCGCCGTCTGTGTCACTGAAGCGGTGGTGCTGTCAAGATGTCAATCACAGTCCCCCCCCCCACACACAGGATCGCTAGGCAGTGCCTTCTTCTGCCGCATTTTTCAAACAGTATATGTGGGTGGAGCAAGACTCTGTTAGGGCGGTGAGTTTCCCTTTAACAACAGGTGCTGCTATGTTGATGATTTTTATGCCAGTTATAGTAGTGTTTCAAATATTTTTCATTTACATTTACTGGCAGATACAGATAAAGCAAGAAGTAATAATTAGCTGGGTTAGCTGACGTCAGGTCAGTGAACCTGTAGTATGAGTATTTTTGGGAAACAAGTGGGACATATTTTGGATGATAGGTGTTTATTTTACTGACAGACATGCGAGACAGTTTTTTTAACAACACAAAGGATTTTTCTAAACAGCTGACGTCTCTTTTTAACAGGAGAATTATCTCGCTTCACATATCTGACTGACATCTCAAAGCAACAGGTGGGGGAGTGGGAGCAAGACTCTGTGCTACATAAGGCAAGAGAGAACAAATGTCTCCAAGGCATCTCATAGAACCCATCTTTAGCTCTAGAAACTACCGCAAACAGTCCAATGCTCCAACCACTTCCACAAAATCTCATAAAGTTCTTTAGAAGTTCTGCTAATGAACCATCATTTGATTCATAAGTGTTGAATCACGAAAGACCAAGAACATCAGGACACCGGCCCATGAGGACTGACTTTGGACACCCCTGCTTTAAAGACTAAACAGAGGTATAAAGGTTAGTAAAGGGAAAGAATATGTTTGAATTTTAGGAGATTCCAGCATTTGTTGTGAATTGCCTTTTGCACAATAAATTCCACAATTCTGTCCATGTTTTCCACATCTAAGGAATCACAGGGCCCTCATTGTGGCTTGTCCTTAACCCTTGTCAGACAAGGTCTGTTCACTTTCATGTTTTAATTCAAACAGTGGTGTAAAAAAGTTTTTGTCCCCTTTCTGATTTCTATAAAAAAAAAATATTAGTCAAAGATAACACAAGTAAACACAGAATGCAGTGATTGGCCCCTAAACCTAATAACTGGTTGGGCCACCCTTAGCAGGAACAACTAAATTCAAATGTTTGCAATAACTCACGGTGAGTCTTTTCCAGCTGTGGAGGAATTTTGGCCCACTGATCTTTGCAAAACTATTGTAGGTCAACCACATTAGATGGTTAGCATGAACAAACTTTTTCTGTCATGCCACAGCCTCTCAATAGGCAAGGAAAGTTAATTTGTATAGTACACTTTCAACAACAAGGGAACTCAAGGTGTTAAAGCAGCAATATAACAGCAAAAGCATAAAACAACATTTGAGTGACATACTGTAACATATGACATTCCAGCTATTATTACTTGCTTACTCAAAGACAGCTAAACCGGTGGGGGTTTAGCTTTGTTTTAAAGAAACTCAGTGTTTCAGCAGCTTTGCAGTGGTCTGGAAGTTTGTTCCATATAAAGGGAGCATATAAACTCTTATCTTCTTAATGTTTGTTTTTAATTCAAGGGATGATTAGTAGACTAGAGTTGGACGATATAAGTGGTCTGGAGGGTGTGTATAGTGACAACAGAGATACAACATACTTTGGTGTTTAGTCATTCATTGATTTATAAACTAGTAAAAGTACTTTAAAGTCTATTCTCTAAAACTACAGGGAGCCAGTGTAAGGACTTTAGAAGTGAAGGGTGATGTGCTCTATTCTCCTGGTTCTAGTGAGAACGCGAGCCGTCTGATTGACAGCTATAATAAATCCGACTAAAGATAAATGCATGTATGAGTTTTTTGAGGTCCCATTGCAACATCAGTCCTTTAATCCTAGAAATGTTCTTCAGGTCATAGAAGGCTGACCTTATTTTTGCTTTTATGTGACCCTGGAGGTTCAGGTCTGAGTCCATTACCACACCTAGATTTCGGACCGGATCAGTAGTTTCTAGCTATATTAATTGAAGCTGTGTTCTGACACTTGATCGTTCCTCTTTAGGTCCAAAGATAATTATTTCTGTTTTGTTTCTGTTCAGCTGGAGAAAGTTATGGCACATCCATCCATTGATTTGCTCGATGTATTTACTTAGGGTATGGATGGGTTCAAAGTCACCTGGTGGCATCGTAATGTAGAGCTGATTATCATCTGCATAGTTTAGGATGGTAAATCTTATTGGTTGGGGGAAGACACTTGACAGGAGGGATGAGTTCACTATTTGAATCAGAGCAGACCCAATGACAGGGAAAACCTTGTTTAAAATAAAACTGTGGGTAAGATATTGCGGCAGCACGAGGAGCTTAATTGCGTTAGAATTTCCTCAAGGTTTGTTTTTGCTTTAGTTTTTGGTGTTGAGTGGGGATGACATTGGTAATGGGTTTGGTAGCCTATTGATGTACAAATTGACCCTCTAATTGTCAGAATATTCTCAGTAAGAAAACTAGCAAATTCATTGCAAGCCGTGGTGGAATTTAGTTCAGGGGCTGCTGTCACTGGAGGATTAGTCATTCTCTCAATTGTTGCAAAACAAAGTCAGCGGATGATTAATGTTTCTATTGACGATTTCAGAAAAGAACAATCAGTCGAGCTTCTCACCATTTTCTCTCGGCCTGTCGACACTTGACAATACTGCAAGTTATCTACCAGCTTGTTTAATAAGTTTGTGTTGAAGGATGAAAGGGATGGGAATGAGGTGGGAGAGTTAATTTGTGTAAAGGTTTCAACTGAACTGTCCCTGAAAAAAAACTTTTTATAGTGGTCTCACTTTGGCTAGAAAGTTTAGCAGAGATGGTGTTTTCAAGAAAACACAGGAATGGTCAGATAATGCACTATCATGCAATGAGATGTTGGAGATATTTAATTCAATTCTGTTTATTTTTATATAGCGCCGATTCACAACAGATGTAATCTCAAGGCACTTTACAAGTGTCATGTTTGTCGGATAAATAGGACCCAAAAGCAGCAAAATAAAACTTAAATGATTTAATTGTAACAAATACAAGGAGAATAAACTTACAGGACTGGGAGAACCAATAAATGCAGAGATAAGGAAGAAACAGGACCTGGGCAGGAATCGGGAACCAGACAGGGAAAGAATGACGACGGACCAGCGAGTAGTGACTGAATGCAAGCAGAATATATACTGGGGAGGACATGAGGAAGTGAGAGGAGACCAATGACCAATTAGGGGAATCAGATGCAGGTGAGAGGGAGAGAGCAGGTGGAAACAATCAACAGCTGGGAAGAGAGGTAGAATGGTTAGGGAAACAGAAAAATCTTAAGAAACTAGAAACTAAAGATAATATGTCTAGAAGGGAATCTAGAGGAAACAATGTAAAACAGAAGGAAGAAATAAATTAGTAAACTATCTAGAGGGAATAAACTAAGGAAACAAATGAGGACACAAACAAAAGGTGAAAATATCTAAGAGCAAGAAGAAGAAACAGAAACAAGTACATCCCAGAATAAACTAATAAAGACAAGGAATAATCTAACATGAAAAAACTAGATAAGGAAAAGAATTAAGTTTAAACACAAACAGGAGGCACAAAACAGGGACAAAAGCAGCTTGGGGTACAGAGAGGAAGAAAATTAAGTGGAAGGAAGAAAAAAAAGCAAAAATCCACGGAAACTGACAAGAAAGTCATTTCAATACAAAAATTCCAATCAGTTTAAAAGTTTGATTTAGAAGTATCTGAAAGAGTATCAAACAATCCTAATGGGATGCTATGGGATCCCCAGTTCCTCCAATTGTGGCTAATCTCTACCGAGAAGAAGTGAAAGGGGGGCATGGAACTCATATAAGGGATCACCACCCAGTCACTGGTTTAGGTATGTGGATGACACCTGGGTCAAAATCCAAGCCAAGGAAGTGGAAGCCTTTACTGAACATATCAACTTGGTAGATCACAACATCAAGTTTACTCGAGAAGACGCTAAAGAAGACAAGCTATCCTTTCTGGACTGCCTGGTACACATTGAAGGATATGGCAGCCTTACCATCACTTTCATGAAGAATATTGACATTTATATAAAGTGTTATCTTTTCTACAGTTTTGCTAAACAGGAAAGTGACATTTTTAAATTATATATTTTTTCTAAATGAAGGCTGTTTTCCCCCCTACTTATTGGTTTAATTTTAATTAAGAAAGTAAAAACTTTGTCATATTGTAATTACTCCTATTTTTGCTCTTAACTTCACAGAACCCTGTGTCTTCAGAAAATGTTGCCCTAGTATCAAAAATTGTATTGAGTATTTTTCTAAGTATCTAAGTTTGAAATGGTAGTACCATCATTCATTTCAGAACAAATGTAAATATCATACAGTACATGAATTGTTCAATGTAAAGTAAAAGCTAGCAGATGTCCTCTCCCAGTGGTGCACTGCTCCCCTCTAAATTAACCCTTTTTTGGAGGCAAAAAAAAAATCTTGGTAGAAAAATATAAAGTTTTGATCAAAATAAGATAAATGAAAGTGAATACCAACCTCTCAATCTATTTAGTGGCATTAGTAAATAGAAGTAATTGTGTTTAAGTCATTAAATAAAATCTAACAACTCTGGAAATGTCCTGTCAAAATGGCTTTTGCTTTCTTTATGAACAGTGAACATCCAGAGATTGTGAAATGAAAAAGCGCTTCGACGTCAAACAGAACAGTTTAGAATCAAGAGAGAAAAGCTGGACCAAGAGTCAGAGGTGAACAAAGTCATTTGCTGTGTGGTTATAGTACAGATGTCCTTGGTAAACAGATGTGAGAGCTACGAAAACAGCTAGTGGGCTTAAGCACTGCAACATTAATATTTCAACTATAAAGCATACATTCCTGATGCCCCACCCTGCTTTGAGATCAAATATCACAAATGTAATGCTAGCAGATGTACATGAACACAAGCATTGGGGGCCTGATTATGTTATAAAATGTGGGAGCAAATTTGGAAACATACAAAGCATCAAAGCCCCCAGCAATTCTGCCAGTCACTGTATTCTGTCCCCTCGAATACAAAACTTTATCTGATGTACACATGCTTTACTTTTACTTACTCTTTCAGCCCATAAACAAAGTCAATGGACTAAACTATTAATATGGCCCTGGTGAATATTTGTATCATTCGTCCTTTCTAATTTCAATTGACAAAGGTAAAAAAATATATAACTTTTTTAAAATTTGTTTTCAAATTGGATTTAAAAAAAACAACAACCAGAAAAGGTCCTGTTCATCCATATTCAAATTTTTTGTCTTGGATCAAAAACAAAAACATCGAAAAATGGCCGCATGACTATATTTGATTTGAATATTTAATTGCTGGGATGTACATTAACAGGTGTTACACTATCAACTAGCGACTATCATATTTTGTGACTCTAAGAGGCACTGTTTAGCTGGTGCAGAGCCATCTTCTTTTTAAGGAGGAAATCCCAAAGTTTCAACTATGCTACTCTTTTTTCTATTGTGTTGATAGCATGTTTATCTATAAAGCCATTTAAACAGTTTAAGCTTGATGCCTATCTCCGGTTGTCATTGGGCGAGAGGCGAGCTACACCCTGGACAGGTCGCCACTCCATCACAGATCCAAAATACAGTCGTATTCAATAAATCATAGTATGCTTTCTGATGAAGCTAATTTATCAGATTAAAAATTCCTCTTGAAAGTAACAGCATTGAATCGCATAATAAACATACTATTCAATAATCCCACATTTCTGTATTAAAATCTTTTTTATTGGTCCGATGTTATATTCTAATCATAAATGTCATGTTTTCATTAACTAAGGCAGGAAATAATCAAATTTAACAGAAATTAATTAATGAAATAATCTATAATAATATCATAGGTTTCACTTTTTGAATTGAGTTACTGAAACAAATTAACATTGCGATAATGTTCTAGCTTATTGAATATGACTGTATGTCAATGAAGAAGCGGCCTATGGGATCAGAACAGTATCACCTTGAAATGAAACTGAAAATAAAGATTGGCACTGAAAATAAAGATTGGCATTGAAAAATATTATTGTAACTGAAAATATTTATTTTGAATCTGAATTAAATCTAGTGAAAATGTTTGTATTGAAAGTGGAAAAAAAATAGAAAGTGAATTTTTTTTCTATGAAACTCATGTATATGCATTGAAACAAATAACTCACTTACAATCAAGTTTTCAAACTTTCATTTTTTTTACAATGCCAATCCTTTTTTACAATGCCAATCTTTTTTTACAATGCCAATCTTTTTTTAAATACCAATCCTTTTTTTCAATGCCATCATTTTTTTCAGCTTCATTCAGGTGATACTGTTTTGACGCTTGTGTGTGCACGCGCATGAGGGGCGGGGCTTCAGCCCCCCATGTGTTTGCATGAACGAGGCAGGAGGGAAACTCCGACTGTCCGAAGCGAGACGCGAGAAACAACAGGACATTTACATTGCTAATAATGTGGTTTGTTGAAGAAAAAAAGACATAAACGGTTTCTTCTCAGTTTCTTCTACTGACCAGTAGACTAGAAGTCTTGTGATAAAGTCTTATGCTTGTGTAGCCTGTCTTTGTTGGAGGCTCTCCTCATTACAGACAGTGTGGTATGAAGGGATGTAAATACACACTATATATACCATATTAAATAACTGTATTTATTTCAGATCCACAATATATATTACCAATGCATGTCAATAACGTTAACAAATCAATTAAGACTGGTGTAAGCAAAGCTAACAACACTGACAACTCGTTTTTTTATTAGATTGCAAAACGTAATTGTGACACACACTCTAAACCAGAAGGTGGCGGTAATGCGCGCCAACTACCATGGCAAACTGAGAAGAAACCGTTTATATCTTATTTTTTAATTATTATTATTCCACAAACCACATTATGCTTTCTGTACACCTAGAGACTTTGAAACGATTTAGAAAAGACTCAAAGATTATCAGCTCACATCTAAAGACTTGGGTTAACAGTTTTATAGTCTCAGACCAAAGATTTTATAAACACTGAATCTTGTCTATTTAAAAGACTACACCTAGGCTAATTTAGCTTCCCGCAAAATTCATCTCATTATGCTCAACATTATACAGTTTTTTTATGTGCGAATGTTGTAGCATTCTTTGCCAAGATTAATGTTACAGTAGCTTGCAAAAGTATTGGGCCCCCTTGAACTTTTCCACATTTTGTCACATTACAGCCACAAACATGAATCAATTTTATTGGAATTCCACGTGAAAGACCAATACAAAGTGGTGTACACGTGAGAAGTGGAACGAAAATCATACATGATTCCAAACATTTTTTACAAATAAATAACTGAAAAGTGGGGTGTGCGTAATTATTCAGCCCCCTTTGGCCTGAGTGCAGTCAGTTGCCCATAGACATTGCCTGATGAGTGCTAATGACTAAATAGAGTGCACGTGTGTGTAATCTAATGTCAGTACAAATACAGCTGCCCTGTGACGGCCTCAGAGGTTGTCTAAGAGAATGTTGGGAGCAACAACACCATGAACTCCAAAGAACACACCAGACAGGTCAGGGATAAAGTTATTGAGAAATTTAAAGCAGGCTTAGGCTACAAAAAGATTTCCCAAGCCTTGAACATCCCACGGAGCACTGTTCAAGCGATCATTCAGAAATGGAAGGAGTATGGCACAACTGTAAACCTACCAAGACAAGGCCGTCCACCTAAACTGACAGGCCGAACAAGAAGAGCGCTGATCAGAAATGCAGCCAAGAGGCCCATGGTGACTCTGGACGAGCTGCAGAGATCTACAGCTCAGGTGGGGGAATCTGTCCATAGGACAACTATAAGTCGTGCACTGCACAAAGTTGGCCTTTATGGAAGAGTGGCAAGAAGAAAGCCGTTGTTAAAAGAAAACCATAAGAAGTCCCGTTTGCAGTTTGCCACAAGCCATGTGGGGGACACAGCAAACATGTGGAAGAAGGTGCTCTGGTTAGATGAGACCAAAATGGAACTTTTTGGCCAAAATGCAAAACGCTATGTGTGGCGGAAAACTAACACTGCACATCACTCTGAACACACCATCCCCACTGTCAAATATGGTGTTGGCATCATCATGCTCTGGGGGTGCTTCTCTTCAGCAGGGACAGGGAAGCTGGTCAGAGTTGATGGGAACGATGGATGGAGCCAAATACAGGGCAATCTTGGAAGAAAATGTAATCCTGCTAATTAACCATTGTGACATAGCAGCAAAGTACATTCCAATACAGCCAGGGTACAATATGAAGCGGACAGGACCCCCACACGGTCACACGGTTTAATAAACCGAGGGTACAGATTCTTACCCCTCAAAAATTATTTCTGCACCTGACCCCTACCGGGCTCTGTAGCTTCGTGCTTCCGCTTGTGTGAGAACAGCTTTATTGGTTGTTGGTTGTTTTACGTCACAACGACTACTCTAGGCCTTACGATATCAAACATGTTTGATTCAAAAGACTACAGAAAGACTGTCATAAATCGGGTCCCCAACTGCAGATTATCACCTTCCACAAACCACATTCGAAGCAAAGAAAATGTTGATCCCGCTGTCTTGCCTCGGACAGTCGGAGTTTCCCTCCTGCCTCGTTCATGCAAACATATGGGGGGCTGAAGCCCCGCCCCTCATGCGAGTGCACACACAAGCATCAAAGCCATATCACCTGAACGAAGCTGAATAAAAATGGCATTGAAAAAAAGATTGGCATTGTAAAAAAGATTGGCATTGTAAAAAAGGATTGGCATTGAAAAAAAAAATGAAAGTTTGAAAACTTGATTGTAAGTGAGTTATTTGTTTCAATGCATATACATGAGTTTCCTAGAAAAAAAACTTTCTATTTTTTTTCACTTTCAATACAAACATTTTCACTAGATTTATTTCAGATTCAAAATTAATATTCTCAGTTACAATAATATTTTTCAGTCCCAATATTTATTTTCAGTTTCATTTCAAGGTGATACTGTTCTGATCCCATAGCAGCCCACACACACACTGTAACAAAACTGAAACAAAAGGATACATTGAGGATAGGTTTAACTTGTTACACTGAGATACTGCTACAGAATCTTGTCACTGTGACTCTGGATTCTCTGATGCATAAAGGCTTGCATCCTACCCTAGCTTACAGGTGAGTGAGAGATGTGAATAAGGTCAGCTGTTGGCTAGTTTTGAATGGGCACAGGTCCTAAACCGTTTTTATTTCTAGAGCTGGTGCTACAGATTTTAATTTTTTGTCTGAGGTCTGTAGGCTGCCTTTTAATTAATTAAAAAACAGATTAAATACTACTACTAGGGATGTACGAAAATATCGAGACGCCAATATACTGTGACATTTTATGTCACGATATTGTATCGATATTCAAAAGCAATGTATCAATTTTTATTTTTATTTTATTTAGAATTTGAATAGAAACAATGATGACAGTAATTTTTGTAGTAAAATTCAAAGTATGACTGGTAGTTGGTGGCCGTTTTCACCTTCTTGGTTCCAGTAGATCAACTAGATCTAGTAATAAACCTGGATGTGTTAAAGTATGAAACAGTTTGGAGTGTATCGAATAGGGATGGGCATTCAATAAACTGTCTTCATCGATTATTGGGAGAATTAACGATTGATTTTCGATTAATCATTGATATTTTTATATTAGAATCCAGTGTTCATAGGCTATATTAAAATGCAGTGAGAATAGAAAAATAGCGTGTTTCCTCATTGAGATCTTCATTACAAGTGGGACACCTCTTGTGGCAGTTAAACGGAATTAATTCACAGCAGTTGCACAAAGAAAATATGCGCTATAAGCAGCGGAGCAGACAGCTAAAAGACGGTACTCATTAACGCAACTGACGCTCAAATTTGTTTTCTTCTCCAAAAAAGTAAAACAAAACAAAAAATGTCATGTTAAACAATAACTTAATTTAAAAAAAAATACTTATAGGTCTGATAGTTTTGTGTTACATTTGGCAAAAAGAGTCGAGAAAGAGGATGAGAGAGATCAGCGTACCTAACAATGAATTAGGCTCATTAACAGAGTAAAAAAGACAAAAACAAAAGAAACCGTGACTTATATGTAACTTTAGCACCAGTCTACTGATTTTTGTTGAGAAAGATGAGCATGTTAACATGCGCTGGGGTCAGAAGCGAAAGCAACAGCAGCTTCTGACCTGCAGCGCCGAGATCACCTGCTGTGAGGGGACAGACGTCGCTATGATACACATACCTCCGTGCTAACTTGGCAACCCTCTGGAATCTTGTTAAATTCATTTTCCACCAGTCTGTAGGGGTGCAATCCAGGGGTGGCGGAGCCTCCCTCAGAAAGTAATCGGTGAGAAAGTTTCTCTGCTCGTGCATCTCGGCTCCTGCGTGCTAACACCGACTTGATGCTAGGTTGAGACCAAGAGCAGGAGGATGCTCTGCTTCTAACCAGGGTTGGAAGTGCGTTCAAGTACTTATACACAGCTTTGCAGTGTTGGCAGTGAACCGAGACTTTTTGTTTGTTTGTTTGTTTTTGAGTCAAAGTGGTCCCACGCCACACTTTGCTGCGACCTCTTCATGACAATGCTACTTTTGAAATACACAGAAACTCGCAAGAAACTGAGTCGGCCTGTGGGTTTTATTTTCAGTCATCGCCCTCGTGTGGTTACGTGTTTAATTACTGCCACATAGCAAAATTAATTGCATTCCTTCAAAACTCACTACGCAACAGAACATGCGTTAATTGATCGTAAAAAAAATTTCCTCGATGAAATTCTTAATGATCAATAAATCGATCGTCGATTAATTATGCCCATCCCTAGTATAGAATGCTGTTTTGCAGTTTTTCTATAGTTAAATTCAGTTTTAAAAATCACGATTATATATAGTCTTACTCATAGTTTCACAATATGTCGTATTGTCCGCCCTATATTGTGGAAAAAACTCAATTCACATTGAAAATCGAATTTAGTATGAAAAAAACATTGAAGGTTTTATTTTTAATCCATATTGCCTGGCCCTGGTCCAACTTTTACAACACAATAGAGTAATCGTCCTATTCAGTTCCAAGCAACATGTCAGTAGTGCAACAGTTATACGAAATGGCATGCTTATGATTGTATATTTTTGTTATTCTGGAGTCAGTTACATCACTACATGGAAAACATGATAAATATACAAGACAGCAAAAAGCAGGTTCTAAGAATCAGTCTGTGTGGTCTACTTTGGACTTTTGATAATGAGTTAGGGCGTATATTTATTGAGCGATATGAGAAAAAAACAAGAAGTATGATACACTAGAGATTCCTTGAAGAAAACTGGATTTCCATTCATAAAAGACCCAACTGAAACAATCAGTAATACAGTAACAGCTACTTAAGGTTAAAGGCTGTGTTGGGCTTTGATTTTGTGCATTTACCACCCATATAGTAAATGCACAACTTTACATGTTTTGCTCCATTGGTGATTTGTCACCAACGAAGTCATTTTTGCTCAAACCTGCAAACTTCATGTCAACTTGTACAAGAGAAAAGTTAGAATGTACATCAGTAAATCAATGAGACTGTAGGTTTCCAAACAAAGTTACAAACATTAAGAAGATCCTTCAAGATCCCACTGGTGCTTGAGCAAAGGTTGTATTGCACTTGAGAGCGGTGATGCACATGGAGAAAACAGGGAGCCAAGAGTGAATCAAAGCTGGGACTTGCTGCTCAGCACTCTGACCAACATGCTTGCATTTGAATAATAGTCCACAGCCCACGCACACCTGCAGCAGTGATTTCCATAAGGGAGGGTTCATTTAGTATCCATCAATTATTAACTGAGAACTGTGAGCTTGTTTGTTGTCTGACGATGAGACCGAGATCTGAGCCATCTCTGACTCTGATGTTCAACATGTTAATAAGCACATGACATATCCGTTTGTCACCGCTCTGCTCGCCCGGAGCATCATGGTTAACTTTACAACATTCCTTCATGATGCTATATAAATTCAGAAACAGTGATTCACACTTTATGATGATGTGAATACAGTAAAAACAAAATCGACCACAAGAGCGAGAGATGAGTATTTAGTCAGTATCCTGACAACCACAGAGCAGTTTCAGGCGGCTGCTTTATTCCCTGCGCTCCTCCATGGGAGGCACCTCCCTCCGTCATGAGGACGAGGGATGCTGTGAGGAGGACCAGGATAATGTTTCCAGCCCAGCTTCAGCCCTGAATTAGACGGAGGCTCGGCTCAGTTGCTGCTAGCATCAGGTTAGTCCCTTTGATCTGCAGACGCGTGGACACACTCACCTCTCTGCCATTTTCCCGCCGGCTCCTAAAATTCCTCAGCAAGAAAACACAAAACGCCCTCCATGTTGGTGAAATTGCTGTAGCCGCAGTCACCGAATCACGTCTCCCAGACTAGTGTCAAGGCAACCGCGTTAACTATGCAACATCCAATGGCTACTTTCAAAGTAAAAGCTTCTTTAATTAGGCCCATTTTAATAGAAATGAGGCCCGTGTGTTATTCAGTTTTTTTGTAATAATATTGTTTACCTTTTAGTATGTTTAATTCAAATTCAGTTAACCTGTAACAATCTCCTGATTTTACCCTTTTAGTGGAACATAATCAGTGGGGGGAAAAAGTTAGGTCAAATTGAAATTCAATGTAGGCAAGTCACAATAAACCATCTGTAGCCTAGGTAAAAATAAAATTTAAGAAATAAAGAAATACATTTACCTTAACTGAACTATATTCCTTACATTATCTTGTTTTTTGCATTGCAAACACTGGAAGCCTTTTGACAAAGACTCACCAGCAGAATTAGAAAAAAGTTAGAAACTTTAGATACACATCACAGAGACTACATTTTAGATCTGGTTAATCCATGGTTCACCTGTTATATCTCTCTCCTCTCAGATGTTGGCCTCTCAGATCATCACTGTCTTTTTTACTGTTGACATTATTTAGATTCTGGAAATCTTTTTTAGAAATTTTAGAAAGAAAACTTTAGTGCTGTTTAAAATGAAATTCTTGCAGACTTTTCACCTTCTCTAGTAAATAACTTTACCAGTAAAAATAAATTGTATCATATATAGTTCAATTCAGTTCAATTCAGTTTATTTATATAGCGCCAATTCACAACAGATGTCATCTCAAGGCACTTAACAAGAAGTCATTTCAATACATTTATACAAACATTCCAATCAGTTAAAAAGTTTCCTATTTAAGGAATCCCAGCAGATTGCGTCAGTCATTGGCGGGAGGTTGGGCCCCGTTGATGCAGACTTTCCAACCACAGCAATCCTTCAGCAATCCCTCATACTGAGCAAGCATGTAGCGACGGTGGAGAGGAAAAACTCCCCTTTAACAGGAAGAAACCTCCAACAGAACCAGGCTCAGTAGGAGCGGCCATCTGCCACGACCGTCTGGGGGTTTGAGAAGACAGAGCAGAAACACAGAAGGAACAGAAGATCTGATATAATAGAACTTTCTATGTTACAGAAAGTAAAAAGTTGATAACAGGACACAGTGGATGTTCAGTTACAGGGAGGATCATCCCAGTCGATGCCCCCCGTCCAACAGGGCATTGCAGCCAAGCAGGATACCAGACCAGGTATATCTTCTATGGAGAGAAAAACACTGAGAGAAAACAAAGTTAACAGTCGAAATAGCAGAATGTACTGTAATACAACTGGAGAGTCGTAGGAGAAAAGAAAGTAGCAGAGTGAAGAAAAATGGTAAGTCTGTCCTCCAGCAGTCTAAGCCTATGGCAGCATAACTACAGCGATAGCTCAGGATGACCTAAGCCACTCTAACTATAAGCTTTATCAAAAAGGAAAGTTTTAAGCCTGGCCTTAAAAGTAAACAGAGTGTCTGCCTCACGGACTAAAGCTAGGAGCTGGTTCCACAGGACAGGAGCCTGATAACTAAAAGATCTGCCTCCCATTCTGCTTTTAGAAATCCTAGGAACTACAAGTAAACCTGCAGTCTGAGAGTGAAGTGCTCTGTTAGGAACATAAGGAACAATTAGATCTCTGATGTATGATGGAGCTTGATTATTAAGGGCTTTGTATGTAAGAAGAAGGATCTTAAATTCTATTCTGGATTTAACAGGGAGCCAATGAAGGGAAGCTAAAACAGGAGAAATGTGATCTCATTTTTTAATATTCATCAGAACTCTTGCTGCCGCATTTTGGATCAACTGAAGGCTTTTAATGGCATTTTGTTGACTTCCTGATAGTAAAGAATTACAGTAGTCCAGCCTTGAGGTAACAAATGCATGGACTAGTTTCTCAGGATCACTCCTGGACAGGATGATTCTAATTTTAGCAATATTCCGGAGGTGAAAGAAAGAAATCCTAGAAACCTGTTTAATATGGGATTTAAATGTTTATGTTGTCTTGACTAAGAATAAAGTAATTTAAAAACCAGCTAAAGACATTCTTATTCAAATGTGCTTTTCTTCAAGAGCTTATTAAATTGGCTACTCTTGTTTGTTTTTTCAAGTATTTATATCTTTTAGTTTGCTCTTTGTCTTTTATTTATGTTTCACTGTTTATAGTCTCTTTTTGAAGCACTGTGTGATTTTTTATTTGTAAAAGCTGCTAAATAAATAAACTTTACCAGCTCACTATTATCATGGATAATAATCCATGATTTAATATCTGAAGTACAATTTAAAAGTCTAAGGTCCTCAGAAGCAGCAGCGATATAGAGCAGTGTGGCATCAGCGTAGCTATGAAAATCAAAGTCATGTCTTCTCATGACATAACCCACTAGTAGCATATAAAACTTTAAAAATTGGGACCTGAAACTGACCTGTGTGGAACAAAATAGCTGAAATTCAATTCAATTCAGTTTATTTATATAGCGCCGATTCACAACAGATGTCATCTCAAGGCACTTAACAAGAAGGGTAAGCCGTATTGCGTCATTTCCTGTTGTCACTGTTGCGCTCCCTGTAAACTGTTTGGTGTTCAGACTCTCTTGAATTGATCTTATTTTCTCTGTGCTGAGGCCTTTCTAAGTTATTTTAACACACAAGCACACTAAAACACACGTTTTGTGGTGGTGTACTTTACGTTTTGGGAACTCCTTGTGTTTCACACAGCTTTTCTTGGGGTGGTAAGGTCTCGCTAGCTCAGTTAGCTTAGCTTCATTGCGGCTATGGCTACTCTTCTCTCTCCTGTCTCTAACTCTTCTCTTTACTCTTGCTCTCTCTGTCAGATGTTTAGTTACTTCCCTGCCTCCTTTAGTGATAATGGTAACTGTAATAAATGTAATATTTTTGTAGCTTTGGAGGCGAGGGTATCAGAATTAGAAGCACGGCTCCGCGCTGTTGAAAAACCAGCTGATAGCCGAAGCCCATTAGCCAGCGCGGAGCCAACAAGGATAGAACCCCCTAGCTGTCCTCCGGTAGAGCCCGCGCAGCCGGGACCACAGGCTTGCTGGGTGACTGTACGTAGGAAGCATAGTTCTAGGACCCAGCCCCCGGGCGACCACCAACCGGTCCGCGTTTCTAACAGATTTTCCCCGCTCAGCGACACACCCGTTGAGAAGCCGACCCTGGTAATTGGCAGCTCCATAGTCAGAAACGTGGCATTAGAGACACCATTGACCATAGTCAAATGTTTGCAAAGGCCAGAACGGGCGACATCAAATCCTACCTGAAAATGCTGGCTAAAGATAAGCGTAAATACAGTAAGATTGTTATTCACGCTGGCGGTAATGACACCCGGTTACGCCAATCGGAGGTCACCAAAATTAGTGTTGCTTCGGTGTGTAAGTTTGCCAAA
This sequence comes from Valencia hispanica, assembly GCA_963556495.2. Taxonomy (NCBI): domain Eukaryota; kingdom Metazoa; phylum Chordata; class Actinopteri; order Cyprinodontiformes; family Valenciidae; genus Valencia; species Valencia hispanica. The sequence continues at coordinate 31,135 of OY747705.1, read as the reverse complement.
ACAATGTCCGACTCAGTAATCTTTTCTGGTCCCCTGCCTGATCGGACCAGTGACGACATGTTTAGCCGCATGCTGTCATTCCATCAATGGTTGTCTAGGTGGTGTCCTGCAAACGATGTGGGCTACATTGATAACTGGCGAACTTTTTGGGGAAAACCTGGTCTGATCCGGAGAGACGGCATCCATCCCACTTTGGATGGAGCAGCTCTTCATTCTAGGAATATGGCCGAATTTATTAGTCCTCCAAAACACTGACAACCCAGGGTCCAGACCAGGAAGCACAGTCGTAGTTTAACCCACCTCTCTGCTGCTTCTGTACTGTTACCCACCCATTACCCTATAGAAACAGTGTCTTGCCCACGGCCAAAATTAAATGGATTAAAAGTTAAGCCAACAAAAGCAAATTATGGAAATCTCATAAAAATAAATACAACTTTGACTGAACAGAAAAATAAATCTATTGAATGTGGTTTATTAAACATAAGGTCTCTCTCCTCAAAGACTTTGTTAGTAAATGACTTGATTTGTGATAATCACATTGATTTCCTTTGTCTCACAGAAACCTGGTTGCAGCGGGAGGATTATGTCAGTATAAATGAGTCAACTCCTTCCAGTCATTTAAATTTTCACATTCCTAGAAATACTGGGCGAGGAGGAGGAGTTGCAACCATTTTTCGTTCTGATTTACTAATTAGTCCCAGACCAATTGATAGCTACAGTTCTTTTGAACATCTAACCATTAATTGTCCTCATCCAAGTTGCAAAACATTAAGACCATTTTTGTTTGTGGTTTTGTATCGTCCACCAGGCCCTTACTCTCAATTCTTGGATCAGATATCAATTTTTTTATCTGATTTAGTATTAAATACTGATAGGGTTATTATAGTGGGGGACTTTAATATTCATGTGGATACTGAAAGTGATAGCCTAAATGCAGCCTTTAATGCTATTTTAGACTCAATTGGCTTTACTCAAAGTACAGGGATCGACCCACTCGGGTAAACACACCTTGGACCTTGTACTGACATACGGTATTGAGTGTGAGGAAATAACAGTCCACCCACATAACCTGGTCCTGTCTGACCACTTCTTAATAATTTTTGAATTTACTTTAACTGACCATCTTAAATCTGAAAGAAAATTTCATTATAGTAGAGCTTTATCAGACAATGCTGTAACAATTTTTAAAGAATCTGTTCCATTCTTACTTTCCTTAGTGTCATAGGGTAACACAGTGGATGGCAGCAATTCTATCGCTAACCCTTCAGAAATTTATGATCTGGTTCACAGTGTTACGTCCTCATTGCGTTTGGCATTAGATAGTGTAGCCCCCTTAAAAAAGAAAGTGGCTAGTGTTGTATTCTACTTTTTTGGGGCTATTTTTTATTATGCAGTACATATGTTTTAAATATATCTTTAGTAAGCGTTTAGAGGTAATAGGCCTGTTTATATTATTCAGGGTAGTAAAACATGACTCTTTACCAGTATTTTATGGGGGTAAGGTTTTAAGTAAATAAACTCTTGGGTAAAGATATGAACTGAAAGCAGGGAGGATCGGTTATAACTCTAGTTCATGGTACGGCTATAAAACCAGGTCAGGAGACCTGGAGAAAATGTATGACTTGTCAAGATGTAGAAGGAGGAGAGAGGAGTCATGTGATATTTTCTTTGTTCTTCTGTAATAAAAATGGTACACCCTTGTAGAGAAGCGAGTCAGATCTTTTCTGGCTCCCATCTGCAGGTGCGTCCTTTGTGAAACAGATATCTGTTTGTGTGTGTGTTATTTTACTCTCTGTCTCTCAGTTCTGGGTCTTATTTTGAAACAGTTCCCGCCGGGGTTTTGGAGTTCGGCGCCCCCACCTCTCTGAGTAGAAAGTGAGTTGCAGAGCATATTATGGTAGAAAGCCGACACTAGCCATAGGAGGCTGACTCCTTGGTTCAACGCAGAGTTGCGTACTTTTAGCAGAATACTAGGAAATTGGAGAGAAAATGGCGCTCTACACACCTAGAGGATTCCTATTTAACCTGGAATAACAGTCTATTGCTGTATAAAAAGACCCTTCGACAAGCTAGAACAGCATATTTTTCATCATTAATAGAGGCGAATAAAAACAATCCTAGGTTTCTTTTTAGTACAGTTGCCAAACTTACACAGAGTCATAGCTCTGTTGAGCCAACTATTCCCCCAGCTCGTAGCAGTGATGATTTTATGGGATTCTTCATAAATAAAATTAATTCTATTAAAAATAAAATCATTGGCATCCTCCCAAACATGATTACTTCTTCCTCAGTAAATGAGGCAGTATCGGAAAGAACTGTAGAACCTCAGTTGTGCTTAGGCTTTTTTGATTCAGTCGAGCTTTCGGAATTATCAAAAATATTAGCCTCATCTAAACCTTCAACTTGTATGTTGGACCCAATTCCAACCAAATTATTTAAAGAAGTGTTCCATGTGGTTCCTGGCCCCATTTTGGATATGATGAATCTATCCTTAGTAAACGGATATGTACCACAAGAATTTAAAATAGCTGTAATTAAACCTTTACTCAAGAAACCTTCCCTTGATCAAGATGACTTAGTGAATTACAGACCTATATCTAACGTTCCTTTCTTATCCAAAGTCCTTGAGAAAATTGTTGCTAATCAAGTCTGTGAGCATCTAAACAGTAACGAGCTGTTTGAAGAGTTTCAGTCAGGTTTTAGAACTCATCATAGCACTGAAACAGCACTGGTGAAGGTTACTAATGATATTCTCATTGCCTCAGATAATGGACTTGTGTCTGTTCTGGTTTTGTTAGATCTCAGTGCTGCTTTTGACACAGTCGATCATAATATTCTCTTAGAAAGGCTTGAACATGTTGCAGGGATCAAAGGAACAGCACTAGGCTGGTTTAAATCACATTTGTCTGATAGATTCCAGTTTGTTCATCTAAATGATAAATCTTCACTCTCAAGGGTTACTTGTGGAGTTCCACAGGGTTCTGTGCTAGGACCAATTCTGTTCACCATATATATCCTCCCAATTGGTAGAATCATTAGACAGCATGGGATAAATTTCCACAGCTATGCAGATGATACACAGCTATATTTATCCATAAATCCTGATGAACCCAGTCAGTTAGGTAGATTACAGGCATGTCTGGAAGACACAAAAACATGGATGACCCTAAACTTTTTGCTTTTAAATTCTGACAAAACAGAAGTTGCTGTCTTTGGACCAGAAGTTCTTAAACAGAAACTGATTAGTCAATCACTTCATCTGGATGGCATTAAATTGGCCCCCAGTAATAACGTAAAGAAACTCAGCGTTATTTTTGACCGAGACTTGACATTTAAATCCCATATTAAACAGGTTTCTAGGATTTCTTTCTTTCACCTCCGGAATATTGCTAAAATTAGAAACATCCTGTCCAGGAGTGATGCTGAGAAACTAGTCCATGCATTTGTTACCTTAAGGCTGGACTTACTGTAATTCTTTACTATCAGGTAGTCCACAAAATGCCATTAAAAGCCTTCAATTGATCCAAAATGCGGCAGCAAGAGTTCTGATGAATATTAAAAGAGAATATTTAAAAGAGAGATCACATTTCTCCTGTTTTAGCTTCCCTTCATTGGCTCCCTGTTAAATCCAGAATAGAATTTAAGATCCTCCTTCTTACATATACAGCCCTTAATAATCAAGCTCCATCATACATCAGAGATCTAATTGTTTCATATGTTCCCAACAGAGCACTTTGCTCTCTGACTGAAGGTTTACTTGTAGTTCCTAGGATTTCTAAAAGTAGAATGGGAGGCAGATCTTTTAGTCATCAGGCTCGTCTCCTGTGGAACCAGCTTCCAGTTTTAGTCCGTGAGGCAGACACTCTGTTTACTTTGAAGGCCAGGCTTAAAACTGTTCTGTTCTGTTATTTTGACTGTTAACTTTGTTTTCTCTCATTGCTTTTTTCTCCATAGAAGATATACCTGGTCTGGTATCCTGCTTGGCTGTAATCCCCTGTTGGACGGGGGGCATCCACTGGGATGATGCTCCCAGTAACTGAACATCCACCGTGTCTTGTTATCAACTTTTTACTTTCTGTAATATAGAAGGTACTCTTATATCAGATCTTCCGTTCCTTCTGTGTCTCTGCAGATTGCCGCTCCTACTGAGCCTGGTTATGTTGGAGGTTTCTTACTATTAAAGGGGAGTTTTTCCTCTCCACCATCGCTGCATGCTTGTTCAGTATGAGGGATTGCTGAAGGATTGCTGTGGTTGGCAAGTCTGCATCAACAGGGCCCAACCTCACGCCAATTACTGATGCAATCTGCTGGGATTCCTTAAATAGGAAACTTTTTAACTGATTGGAATGTTTGTATAAATGTATTAAAATGACTTCTTGTTAAGTGCTGTTGTATTCTACTTTTTTGGGGCTATTTTTTATTATGCAGTACATATGTTTTAACTATATCTTTAAGCGTTTAGAAGTAAATAGGCCTGTTTATATTATTCAGGGTAGTAAAACATGACTCTTTACCAGTATTTTATGGGGGTAAGGTTTTAAGTAAATAAACTCTTGGGTAAAGATATGAACTGAAAGCAGGGAGGATCGGTTATAACTCTAGTTCATGGTACGGCTATAAAACCAGGTCAGGAGACCTGGAGAAAATGTATGACCTGTCAAGATGTAGAAGGAGGAGAGAGGAGTCATGTGATATGTTCTTTGTTCTTCTTTAATAAAAATGGTACACCCTTGTAGAGAAGCGAGTCAGATCTTTTCTGGCTCCCATTTGCAGGTGCGTTCTATGTGAAACAGATATCTGTTTGTGTGTGTGTTATTTTACTCTCTGTCTCTCAGTTCTGGGTCTTATTTTGAAACAGTTCCCGCCGGGGTTTTGGAGTTCGGCGCCCCCACCTCTCTGAGTAGAAAGTGAGTTGCAGAGCATATTATGGTAGAAAGCCGACAAAATGGTGGAGGATGCGGGCATTAATTTGGTTTTGAGTTTTCTCAGGGCTGAGAGAGATTGAGTGTGAGTAATGAGTGTGGCATAACTGATTGATACATGTGTTTGTGGCAATTATAGTAATTTTGTGTTTTTTCTTTGAGTTCAACAGAGAATCGGAGAGCGACTGGATTGATCCTTGCTAATCAACACCCGGGTGGTTTTGTATCAATCTGGAAAAGCGCTAACACCAAATTAATAGGTATTGATCGATTTAAACGTTCTCCATTTAATGTTGACGTGTTGTTCTTTCGGTTGAGGGCCGACCAAAGTGCGGACCAGGGCTTGAGGGTTGGCCGCCTCGCCTCCGGTAGGACGCTGTCGGAATTCTCCAAGGCTGGCAAACGAATAGTAGACAGCAGCAGAGCCTGTGTGCTCTCTGTTGTCCGGGCGGATTCCCTTGGAGAGGCCGGCGTATCTTCCAAACGCACGTTTGAGCCACGTGAATTGGATTGTGTTTAAAGGTCCGGCTTTCGGTGGCTCCGGTAGAGGTTAGTGTTTGATGAAATTGTAAAATTGTTGTACTTTCTTTCTTTCTAGTGTGAGTGTGTGTGTGATTGGAGAAAGTGGAGGTAACGGAAAAGAGCTACCAAGTGGCTCTTTGCACACCGGCCTCATATAAACTTCTCATTTAGGGGAACTAACCGACTGAATCTAAAACCATAATTCCTCTGCGAATCTTAAACGCCTAGACAATGCCCGCGCTTCTTGTATAGACAATAAGCGTAGAAGCTTGACATTGTAGTGGAATAAGGGAATATCATTTTCAGTCAGCTAAAGTACCACCATAAGCTAGCTTACGGCTAACACACAGTTTGGATGAGTCTCGCCTGGAATAAAGGCGTTCAACCTTGTGCAACTACGTAAACACGTCTAAAGCATTGTCTAACACATATATATAGGACTTTTATTATGGATAACTGGTAGTAAACTCTTTAGAATATATATAAAATAACTTTTTTATGGTAACGGAGCGGTCACGTTTGGCTTCCGGTTGAGCTAGGTTGCTCATGGTGACAGCTAATCTCTGGTAGCTTAGCTTCCGAACTGTATTTATTTGGCTCGGTTAAACAGTCATTCGAGTATTGATGGCGAAGTGTGGTTTTGTTGGAGGCATTTTGTTCTTGTCTTTGGTTGGTTTACTTATGAGTACGGTTTGTTAAGTTTAGCATCGTAGTGAAGAATTAGCCATCTGTGCACCGGCGTATTCATTCCGCGGTGTGACCCGGAAGTTTTATTGGGCCTGACTTGATCCGTCAGTCCGGCGGAGTTTTTTTTTTTGAGCAAACTGTTGACGATTTTGTGTTGCAAAGCGAGTTTTAAATGTATTTCTTTCGGTATATGTTTTAATGATAAATAAAAATTGCTTTATATTGGGAGAATTCTATTTCTTCGTGTGTTTCGCCGAAGTGCGCGCCCCGGGTTTTGGCGCAGGCCGGACTCTATTAGGAATTCTTTGATTTTTAGACGAAACGGCAATAATCTCCGTATATAAATAAATTAATGATAAGATAAACAGTGCTTTATAAACCTTTTTAGCTTTCCTTCGTTTCGGCTTTGCCTAAAACATTATTAAGGTTAATGTTGCATGACAAAATAATACATAAACCCCTTCACTATAAAAAGAAATAAATGAAAATTAAATAAATAAAAACTGTGCCTGCCTTTACTGTTAACTGCATTAATATTGGGATAAATTTGGGCCTACGAATTGATAGTTTATCAATTAAAATAAATAATTTATAGAGTTAATACAAATAACCTACTTTGTTAAATTTTAATCCATTTTGGATTTTTGTTACGAATTTTCAATGCCAGCCGAATATGAATTACTCCCTGCTCCACAGGGACAGGAGTGGCGCACTTTAGATGCCCAATTGTTAGTATACATTTCTAAATTATATTCTGTTTTAGTTGATAAGCCCGGTAAAAAAGATAAAAACCAGTTCCAGGGCCTTATGACGGCCATGTGGGCTCGTCATGGTGCCCGAGGGGATGAGAAACGGAGTCTTTCACAGATGTGTTTTGAGGAAGGAAAACGTTTTGCAGATAAAGCTAAAACAGCAAAGAGCATCACTGGTGCTAAAATGAGACACTTAAAAGCTGAGAAAATGTGGAAAACATGGGGTTTAACAGGACAGGGTATTGATCATTTGTGTGTTACTGCAGAAAATAGTTTTTTGGCAGACCATACTCCTCCCCCGTACCAGCATATGTACCCCATGTTGACGACCTCTGGTCAAACACATATTTCATGGGGCTTGGAGACAGACAATGGCCAGATTGTACTTCAAAACACGCAGGGTGATGCACAGAGTTCACCATCTCCTTGTGAGCCATCCCCGGTGGGCATTACTCCCCCCCTTCCTTCAAGCAGTGCAGTGTTGCACTGGAGTGGCCTCCCACAGAGGTCTGTAGCCCATAAACCATTGACTAATAAACCACAGGGTGATCTAAAGGTAAAAGATGATGGACAAGATTATAAATTGCGTTTTGAAGTCACTGGTAAAGGGATTGTAGAACACACTGGGGAGGAAAAGCGACAGCTACTAAAATTAGTTAGCAACAAAGTAGAACAGGACACCGATAAATTGTTCTTGGCGTATAATGCTAAATTGATGGACGAGATGGAGCAGCACGAACACAGGTTAACTAAAGTTCAGCGACAGATGGATGAGGTGCTGCAGGATCAGGAAAGATTAGCATCTGTGGTAAGGGGGCAAGCTGCAGACCTTCCAGGGAGTGCCAGCCCCAGTCAACGTGATGAATGTGCAGCAGTTGTACAGGTCGACAATATGCAGAGTTTGGTGGACAAGGGGAGTGAGGGGCCATTTAAGAATACCAGATCTAAGTTAGAAATGGGGGCATGTGGGGGCCCTGATTTAATGCTTCCTTTAGTGGGAGCATCGGATGGTTCAGTAATTTACAAACCATGGAAGATGGCTGACATATCTGCCATCATTCTGCAACTCCCTGCTTTGACTGGTGGAGGAAACTGTTGGATAAATAAATTAAATCAGCTGACTTCAGGGCAAACCCTAGCTGTGGGAGATTGGAAAGCCATTATGGGTAGGATGTTGACATTGACAGATTATAATGAGATGATGCTCCAGTGCCAGTTAGCACGTGTACTTATCCTACTCCGCCCGCGTCTAAAATTTTGAAATTTCCCTGGTCAACTGATGTTACTCCCGCAGAACATATAGCAAAATGTAAAGATAAATGGGTTGCAGTTACTGGAGAACACCCTCGAGATCCGGGAAATAATCGGATTTGGTTTAGAGAAGCAGTTTTAGCAGGCATGCCAGAGTCTGTTGCTACATTAATGAAACGGAATCCTGATTCACACATTTATGATCAGCCTACATGGGAAAGACACGTAACATATTATTTACAAGACGTGCAAGATTCTGCGTTAAAGGACGCTGAGGAGAATAAGAAAATGGAGACTGCTTTGTTAAAGCTACAGTTAAAAGAGGCTCAGAATAAATTGACTGACTTGTATCAGTCTAAAAAAGTGAAGCAGATGGTGGCTGAAGCAGCACCTACTGTTGGATCAGCGACAGTGCTGCCTTCTTTTCCTGTGATGTATGCTGGAGCTGCGCCGAATCCGCCATTTACTGCTCCTTATAGGACATGGCAGCCCCGTGGCAGGTCGCGTGGCAGGGCCAGGTTTGGGGATTTTAGAGGCATGGGGAGAGGGCAGCCAGGTGCTAACGGTTGTCGCAGGTGTGGCTCCAATGAACACTGGGTGAGGGAGTGCCCACACCCACAAGGGGGCGCTATACCTCCCGGTCAGCCACCTCAGCATATGGCTCCGAATCAGCATATGGCTCCTCCCTCCTATCCAGGAGGACAGAGTGGGCCTCAGTATTGACAATGCCCACAGAGTACCTTAGTGAGCAGGACAAAGGGGGATCCGATGCTCACAATAGACGTACATGGACATTCATTGCCATTCCTTGTCGACACTGGTGCTACTTTCAGCACGTTGGACAGAGTTTTACCAGACGTCAATTTTTCTGGGAACACAGTGTCTGTAATTGGAATCTCTGGGGCTCCAATGATTCTCCCTATCACTCAACCATTGCCTGTTTCAGTGGGAGATCAAAGACTATCACATCCTTTTGTCATTGCTCAAACCACGCCTGTCAACTTGTTAGGCAGAGATCTGCTTATCAAACTTGGTGCTTCGATCCTATGTACCCCTGATGGACTTATGGTGACTTTTCCGAATGGACATACGCATTGCTGTGACACCATGAGTGGTCAATTTTTGCTGAAGGATGACACTTCACAAGTGGCTGATATTTTCTGGGCCAGATTGACTACGATGTCTGCACATGAATCTTCTGCGGCTGAATTTCTGAGATGCTGGAAGCCTTGGCTGCTTGAACTCCAGCCTTTTGTTCCACCGCCTGACCCGTTCCATGTGACCTGCCTATATGAGAGAGGCGATCCTACTTTATATCAGGAACAATTTGAAACAGAACTGGAAGGCCAAAGTTGGTCTGTGGCTTCGGGTCCATGCTTTGTGGGGAAAGAGGGTGTTGCACTGTATGCTGATCTGACTTCAGAGCAGCATAAATGGTATGTGATGGAAGCTGAAGCGCTTCCACACATATCGCTTTTGTTGCATCCGAAACATCAAGCTAAAGATTTGGGGGGAATGGTTAAAAGGGGAGTTGAATTAAAGGATTGGGTTCCTACCCAGATACCTTCAGTCTCTTTTTCTCCTTCTACTCAGATGTACAAAATAGACACGCAGCTCTCAGATACTACCATTCTGGAACATTTGCAGCTTTCTAGAAATCATGGCAGAGAAAAAACAGATCATCCTGATGCAGTGGAGGCCTTAAAGGTCGTGCCTGACTCTTTGTGGTCAGATGGTCCCACTGATGTCGGTCTACTGCAAACCACACCCATCACATTTGAGATGAAACATTCTGATCCAATCTGGCGTTTGCAGTATCCACATAAACCTCAGGCTGAGGAAGGTATTGCAGACACTATTGCAGGCTTACTTGAAGTTGGAGTTTTAGAACCATCAAACTCTTCATATAACACCCCTATTCTTCCTGTGGAAAAACAAGGTACTGGTAAATACAGAATGGCACATGATTTGCGTGCTATCAATGAGGCCCTTAGAACCCCTCCCATTTCTACACCGAATCCGTATACAGCTCTGGCATCCCTGACTCCTGATTTAAAATGGTTTACCTGCATAGATTTGGCTAATGCATTTTTCTGTTTACCGCTCCATCCTTCTGTCAGGGATATTTTTTCATTTACATTCAGGGGCAGGAAGCTACGTTATAGTAGGCTTCCGCAGGGCTTTGCTTTATCTCCAGGTATTTTTAATCAGGTGTTGAAGCAGTCATTAAGCACTGTACAGCTCCCTCCAGGCTGTGTACTGACCCAATATGTGGACGATTTACTTTTAGCATCCCCTACTGTTGAAACTTGCATAGAAGCTACTCTAGTTGTGTTGCAACATTTGGGAAAAGAGGGATTCAAAGTCTCCCGCGATAAGCTTCAGTTGGTCAGGCAGGAAGTCCAGTTCCTGGGGCGAAGGGTGACCGCTCAAGGCGCTGGACTGACTGACACCCACAAGAATGCTATTTTGGCTCATTCTAAGCCTCTCACTGTTAAATCAATGCTGTCATTTCTGCGACTGACACATTTTTCCAGACATTATGTGCCTAATTACACAAACCTTACCACACCACTCAGGGCTCTTGTAAATGCTCATGGTATGAAAAATCTGCATGCTAAATTAGAATGGGACATACCAGCTGAGGAGGCATTTATTAAGTTGAAACAGGCTCTAGCACAAGCAGCTGATTTAGCCACTCCTGACTATACATGTCCATTTTTTCTTAACACATCAGAAACAGATGGGGTGGTTAATGGGATTTTGTTTCAGAAAAAAGGTGGTCAGAGACACATTCTTATGTATCTTAGCATAAAGCTGCAAGCTATTGAAATGAGACAGCCGCCTTGCACGAGACATGCAGCAGGAATTGCACATCTAGTGGAAAAAACATCACACATTGTCAGGGGTTATCCACTTAATATTTTGACATCTCATGGAGTCATGGCATTGGTTAATTCTGAGACGTTTACTCTTTCTACTTTGCGTCAGCAGCGGATTAGCAGAGTTTTGGAGGCACCAAACATTATTTTTACGCATGAAGGAATAAACATGGCTGACCAAATCACCACCTCTGGGGAGCAGTATGACTGTGTCAGGCTGAATTCTGTTGCTCAAAAAATACGTCCTGATTTACGGTCTGATCCCTTACCTACAGGTTTTGTGCTCTATACAGATGGTTGTTGTTTTAGAGATGGACAGGGGCAGTTGAGATCAGGTTTTGCAGTTGTTGAGCAAAATGGGGATTCACTACAGACTGTCGTTTCAGCGAAGCTGGACGGCAAGCAGAGCGCACAGCGTGCTGAGATAAGGGCTCTTATTGAAGCATGCAAATGGGGAAGAGATAAAGACGTCACGATTTACACTGATTCGAACTACGGGTTTTCTGTTATACATTATGAATTACCACAGTGGAAAAGAGCAGGTTTTGTTACTGCTACTGGTAAGCCTGTACAGCATCATGCAGATATTATGGAGCTTTTGGATGTTGTACAGTTACCAGCTAACCTCGCTGTTCTTAAGTGTAAGGGTCACAGCAAGGCTGACACTGTTGACGCGTGGGGAAATAGTGCAGCAGATTTGGCGGCGAAAGGAGCAGCAGGTTACCTGTCACATGTCCACACGCAGCTGATTGTCACGTCAGCACAGGAAATGTCAGACAGTTTTGCTGAGGAAGTGAAGTTGGCACAGCAGGCTGCTGCGTCGCAGGAGATAACTGTGTGGAAGGATAGAGGTGCGATTTTTTTCTGATGGCTTTTGGCGTGGGCCTGATGGCCGTTTGGTTTTACCTGCCGCGTTAAAACCTACCCTTTTTCAGGAGGCTCATGGTGCGGCACATGTGTCATACACTCAGATGAAACGTAATCTTTGTTTTTGGTGGCATCCCTTCCTGCCACATTTAATTAAGCGTTTTTTGAGTGAATGTGTGGTGTGTGGTCAATTTAATCCTAAGCCTACTATCAAGCCAGAAATGGGCGCCTTCCAGGACTTGTGCAGGCCTGGCGAGGAGGTCGTTATCGATTATACAGATATGGTGACCCCTGTTAGAGTTTTCCGTTACCTGTTAGTGATGATTGATCCACTGACCTCGTGGGTTTCAGCTTTTCCTGCTAGACGGGAGGATGCTCAGACAGTGGTGAAATCTTTGATTAACCACTGGATTCCGTGCCATGGCTTTCCGACTAGGATCAGGTCTGACAATGGCACACATTTTAAAAATAAACATCTCCGACAGGTTGAGGAACAGATGGGAATAACCCACAAGTTCGGTACTGTTTACCATCCGCAATCCCAGGGCGTCATCGAGCGGTCTAATTAAACTTTAAAGTTAAAGCTGGCAGAGAACCACAGGTTTCACCGCACCCTGACCCGGACCCTCGCAGTGATCATCAGCAGCTGAAGGGCCTCGTCTCCTCCTTCCTTCCGGCTCCCCGTGACGTGCAGGGACCTGCGGTGTCTCCTTCCGAGGCTGGGCGTGTTTGGCTAAGGGTCTATAAAAGAAAGTGGCAGGAGCCAAGGTGGTCTGGCCCGTTCCAGGTTGCTGCTCGTACAACCCATGCTGTCCAGCTGCGGGGAAAGGGTTCTACTGGGTTTCACTGGTCTCAGTGTGCTCCGGCCCCCGACCCCCCTCCTGTCCCTCACGCTGCAGCAGCTCTCTGCTGACCTGGGAGAATCTCTTTGCAGTGGGTGGTGTCGGTTCTGACTAGGCGGTGTCGACTGCCGAAGCCAGGAGGCGGGGCCTGGCCCACCCAGAAGATTGGTTGGAGTTGCTGGAATCATCCAGTGTAATCTATATGTGCAAAAATTGGGCGAGATAAGCAATTTGGACTTGCTTTTCTCGAAGAGGGATTATACCGAAGAGAAAAGATCGCAAGAAATCTAACACATTTCACAGCAGGTTTTGACCACCTCACAATCGGTGGGGGAAGCTATTGGAGGCGGGGCCTGTCTGTGCATTTGTGTTTATTGGGGGAAATGTTCAGTTAATGAAGTAACTGTCATTTCAGTGAGGGCGATCTGCATAAAAGACAGTAACATTGGGAAAAATATAGAGTCCACTGTACTGAATCATTTCATCACTCTGGTAGCCGCTTGCTGCCAGAGAAATAAACAAGAGCGAAGACTAGAGAACAAAATAATAAAGACTGAACACTTATTAATCATTTTTCTTGTATTTTACAGGTTGTTTAACCAATTTTTATTTACAGGTGCAGATTGTTAGACACTGCCTAAGAGGGTGTCAAAGAATTTTTAAGTAGTCGATTTGTAGGATTTTTTCTTAATATTCAGTTTTTACGGTTTTATAAAACTTTTTAGTAATAAGCTAAAACATTTTAAGGGGTGTTTAAAGTATAATCAGGATGACTGACTACTAATTTTTGTTTTACTTATTCTTTTTTCATTATGATGTGGTTTTTGTAGGATGCTTTTGGGGTTGGTGACAATTGCTAGAGTTTGCTTTTTACTAAAAGAATATTGAGAATTAGGTTAAAACATAAAAAATAATAATAATAATAAAAAAAAATATTGCTTAAAGGTAAAGAAAAAAACAAAAAAACAGACACCCTTCTTTTTTTGGATAGAATAAACTATTTACACTATAATGTACAGAAATTAGCTAATAATACTAATGCAGAGGGTAAATTAACTAGGGCAGTAGAAGGACTCAGAATACTTTGAAATAGGCTAAAAGAACAATCAGGTGTAGATACCTCAATGTGGGACGATTTGTTAAATAATATGTTTGGTAAATGGAAGACTCTGGCAGTGTCTATAATGGTTTCTTTAGCAGTATTTGTGTCAACTATGGTGTTATGTGGATGTTGCTGTATTCCTTGTATACGTTCATTGCTCACAAAGTGTATTGAAAAAGCTGTTGTTGATAATATGCAAGGTCAATATCTGTTACTCCCTCACATGGAGCCTGAAGGAGAAGTACAGAGGAGTGATCAATCTATTTGAAAATAGATTGAAAGAGGGATTTGTTGTATTCTACTTTTTTTGGGGCTATTTTTTATTATGCAGTACATATGTTTTAACTATATCTTTAAGCGTTTAGAAGTAAATAGGCCTGTTTATATTATTCAGGGTAGTAAAACATGACTCTTTACCAGTATTTTATGGGGGTAAGGTTTTAAGTAAATAAACTCTTGGTAAAGATATGAACTGAAAGCAGGGAGGATCGGTTATAACTCTAGTTCATGGTACGGCTATAAAACCAGGTCAGAAGACCTGGAGAAAATGTATGACCTGTCAAGATGTAGAAGGAGGAGAGAGGAGTCATGTGATATGTTCTTTGTTCTTCTTTAATAAAAATGGTACACCCTTGTAGAGAAGCAAGTCAGATCTTTTCTGGCTCCCATCTGCAGGTGCGTTCTATGTGAAACAGATATCTGTTTGTGTGTGTTGTTTTACTCTCTGTCTCTCAGTTCTGGGTCTTATTTTGAAACAGTTCCCGCCGGGGTTTTGGAGTTCGGCGCCCCCACCTCTCTGAGTAGAAAGTGAGTTGCAGAGCATATTATGGTAGAAAGCCGACAGTGCCTTGAGATGACATCTGTTGTGAATAGGCGCTATATAAATAAACTGAATGGAACTGAATTGAATTAAAAACTAAGGTAGAATTTTCAAATGAACAGGTAACCAGTGCAAATACATAGAACAGGAGAGATGTGAGTTGTTCTGGTTTTTTAGCTATATAGGACTCTTGCTTTAGAGCCTTGGATCAACTGAAAGTGGTCAAAGGATTTTTTTGTTGATACATGTGAAAACAGGATTATCATTAGGTTAAACCTTAAAGAAAAGAAAGTTGTTTTCAATCATAAATATCTCCAGTGAGTAAATACTCCATGTTAGACTTCTTCTCTTTTGGCTTTTCCCTTCAGGGGTCGCCACAGCGAATTATCTGTCTCTATTTAGTCCTATCGTCTGCCCTCACACAAACTAACTTCAAAACCTGTCATAGTCCTAACATTCAAAGTCCCTACTCTCACACCCACACTCATGAATTTCCTCTTTTCTATCTGCCTACCAACACGTCATCCACCTATTCTCCATCAACCAACAGTAGTCTAATTTCCACTGGCACACTGTGGGTCAAGGGCACTGGTGAATGACCTTGTTAACCCCGGCCTCGACCGATCTGACATGGAGTTCATATTTGTGATTTGCATTTGTGATTTGGCTAAGCTTTTATGTCGAACGCCCTTCCTGACACAACCCTCTGCATTTTCCGGACTTGGGACTGGCACAAGAAATCACTGGCTTGTGACCCCTTATGGTTGCATTATAAATTGTCTATGTTAGACATTAGTCTTAAAGAGAAAACAAGATCCAGTGTGTGACCCAGTTTGTCAGTGGACCTACAAACATGTTCAAGGTTAAAAGACACTGCGATAAATACACTCAAAAAAAATATAAACGCAACACCTTTGTTTCGGCTCCCATTTTTCATGAGATGGACTTAAAGATCTAAAATTCATTCCAGATACACAATATTACCATTTCTCTCAAACATTGTTCACAAATCAGTCTAAATGTGTGACAGTGAGCACTTCTGCTTTTCTGAGATAATCCATCCCACCTCACAGGTGTGCCACATCAAGATGCTGATCTGACATCAGGATTAGTGCACAGGTGTACCTTATACTGCCCACAATAAAAGGCCACCCTGGAATGTGCAGTTTTTTGCTTTATTGGGGATCTGGGGACTCAGAACCGGTGAGTAACTGGTGTGACCACCATTTGCCTCATGCAGTGCAACACATCTTCTTCGCATAGAGTTTATCAGATTGTCAATTGTGGCCTGTGGAATGTTGGTCCACTCCTCTTCAATGGCTGTACGAAGTTGTTGGATATTAGTGGGAACTGGTACACGCTGTCGTATATGCCGGTCAAGGACATCCCAAACATGCTCAATGGGTGACATGTCCGGTGAAAATGCTGGCCATGCAAGAACTGGGACATTTTCTGTTAGGGAAAATAATAATGGTGTATTATTATTTTCTTAGGGTGTTTTTATCACATAGTTCTAATGTACTTTTTAAATGTCATTTTGGTTTCAGTCACATGCTCTTGTGCATGACATCCTGTTCCTTTAATATGTTAATGAAGTGTGACTAAATAAAGAGAGCCTGCAGAGGGGAGACCCTTTGAGACCAGTGATTAGATCAGTGAGGGAGACGAGTGACGAGGAGCTGAGAACAGACAGACACGGTTGGCTCATTCCTTATAGTATTTTCCTGGTCTCCCTCTGCAGAACTGATTATCCACATCTACCTCTGCAGAGCTTATTGACTCCATATTCTCTCCGATCCTTGTGTGTGTGATTCTTTGTAGGTCAACCCCTTTTTAAACCTAACATTTTCAGCTTCCAAGAATTGTGTACAGATCCTTGCAACATGGGGCCGTGCATTATCTTGCTGAAACATGAGGTGATGTTCATGGATGTATGGCACAACAATGGGCCTCAGGATCTCATCATGGTATCTCTGTGCATTCAAAATGCCATCAATAAAATGCACCTGTGTTCTTCATCCATAACAGATGCCTGCCCATACCATAACCCCACCACCACCATGGGCCACTCGATCCACAACATTGACATCAGCAAAGCGCTCACCCACACAACGCCACACACGCTGTCTGCCATCCTCCCTGAACACTGTAAACCGAGATTCATCCGTGAAGAGAACACCTCTCCAACGTGCCAAACGCCATCGAATGTGAGCATTTGCCCACTCAAGTCTGTTACGGCGACGAACTGGAGTCAGGTCAAGACCCCGATGAGGACGACGAGCATGCAGTTGAGCTTCCCTGAGACCGTTTCTGACAGTTTGTGCAGAAATTGTTTGGTTATGCAAACCAATTGTTTCAGCAGCTGTCTGAGTGGCTGGTCTCAGACGATCTTGGAGGTGAACCTGCTGGATGTGGAGGTCCTGGGCTGGTGTGGTTACACGTGGTCTGCGGTTGTGAGGCCGGTTGGATGCACTGCCATATTCTCTGAAACGCCTTTGGAGACGGCTTATGGTGGAGAAATGAACATTCAATGCACGAGCAACAGATCTGGTTGACATTCCTGCTGTCAGCATGCCAATTGCACGCTCCCTCAATGCTTGTGGCATCTGTGGCATTTTGCTGTGAGACAAAACTGCATATTCCAGGGTGGCCTTTTATTCTGGGCAGTATAAGGTACACCTGTGCACTAATCATGATGTCAGATCAGCATCTTGATGTGGCCCTCCTGTGAGGTGGGATGGATTATCTCAGAAAAGCAGAAGTGCTCACTATCACACATTTAGACTGATTTTTGAACAATGTTTGAGAGATATGATATTTTTTGTGTACCTGGAATGAATTTTAGATCTTTAAGTCCATCTCATGAAAAATGGGAGCAGAAACAAAGGTGTTGCATTTATATTTTTGTTGAGTGTACAAAAGCTTTAGTTGCATTACAGGCAGAGTCATCAATTTGTAATTTAAAATCCCAAAAAACTTTCCATTTTATAACTAAAGCAAAAAAGTCTCCAAATTCAGAAAACAAAGAAATTGGGCTTGGCTGGACCTCATGGTTTATAAATTATTATATAATACAATGTATTTTCCAAACCTAATTTTAAGATTTGAAATTCACAAGTAGTGAATGAGCCATTATCTATCAGATTACAGATGTAACTGTTTTTAAGCCCACAGCAAGACTTCTCGATGTCCTGAAAGGCATGGTTTGTGAAAAACGGAGCAATTTGGATATCTGGTCATATTTTAGTAGGAGCTAAAAGTTCAAATTCTGTGTGAAGGATTTGTTCAAATGGGGAGCTAGAGCTGCTGTCCGGAGTATTTGAGGGAGAGGGAGATTTTTTGAATCCCAATACCAAGGCCCCTCCAAAAACATCCCTCCCCCTCCTCAACAATTGTGCATGTGCATCACTTGTGTAGTCACAGCGAGTCAAAGGGAAGAAGCAGCAAGCGCTATCGATCATCACCTGATTGTATTTTGTTATGGACATTTCAGACGTGAGCAACTTCTCCATGACTGACGCTCTCTTCCAATATGGCAACCGTAAACAGAAGCGGCCTGTGTGCGCGGCCCCATCTTCACGATGCGCATGCAAGTTGATTGACAGCCGACAAGGCAGAAACTCGAATTCTATTGGCTAAAAAAATTCGGCGGTCAGTGTGAAATGAAGGTGGGACTTATAAAGAATAACAAATGTTGTGGAGCACTATCCTTTTATCATAGTGTTGAACCCCACTATCATTTTAAAGATTTATAAAACTTTGATACATAAATATATTCTCCGGACTGCATCTTTAACAGGGCGTACAAAACTAAATGTGATTGGTAACAGACTCTCATTGCTGGTTGTGGATATTTGTGTCCATGAAATGGGTAAACACGGATTAATAACTAAAGTGGAATTTAGCAAAGTTGCAGTTGTCAGCAGGAGAGGAATTAGAGGGAACTTTGACTATAGGAAAAAGTAGGGATGACATTGTGCCATGGGAGTGTTGTAGATATGTGTGGATCGCTGGAATGTAAACTGTGATCATGGCTGGGGGATGACTGCACACGGTATCTGTCAGGATCTGGGGTTGTTTGGATTTTTGGTTTTCATTAGTGTTTCCGTTCTGATAATTTCGTTGTTTTACCATTTTAATTATTCCTTTTGGTTAGTTCATTTGTACACTTATTCTTATCATTTGTGCATTGGGCTGGTTTCCTTAGATTAGTGTATTTCTGTTAATGCTAGTTCAAGGATTTTTCTTCTTTTCATTTATGGTTTCTCTGTGTTTTAGTCTTTTTTATTTCTCCCTTCCTCAGCCTGTTAGTACGCTCTCCTTCCCAGCTGTTTCTCATCTTCCAATTACTCTCTCTCCCAATGGCCACCACTCACCTCTAATTAGATCTTCACATTTCTTTTTCTATTTCCATCTCTCTTTCCCACCTTGTTGGATTATCCTGTTTGAACCAGTGTTCCATGTCCTGGCCTCCTTGTGTAAACTTTTTAAGTCTACTGTTTTTTTGTTTAATGTTTATCAAAAACTCACCACAGAAATTCTTTGCGTCTGGGTCTTTTACAAACCGTAACTATGACAGCACCTGATGTTGACAGCGCGTATGAGCCCTGCTTGTTGGAATGGACATCTCACCTGAAAAAGGAAAAGGATACTTTTAAATGTTCAAAGAAGCTAAAGCTTAGGGATGTACTGCAGACAGAAGCCAGGAGTTGAGAGAGAGCGGGTAACTAAAACGTTCACATCCATGACCAACTCTGAGTTTTGGACCAGAGGTGAAAACAGACATATGTAATGGCAGAAAATACTTCAGGGTTTCCATAATAAAGAGACTGAATCCCAGAAGGCGTTTAAGTATTTAATACAAACAAGCCTTGGCCAAAACATGGAGGGGACAGAGATTACTCATGCATCGCTCTACCCAGCCTTTCTGACTAACAGCTTAAATAGTATTCAGCAATCACTGTTTATCTCTGTAGATTTCTTCTCCAATCTTCACGCCCAGCCTCTGGACAGCTGCTCCATGCGAGTCTGATAGCGAGACATGAAGCAGCACATCCAAGGCTAGACTGTTATCTTGCTGCCCCGGCGTCTGTCTCTCTGGTGACCTGACACATCTTTATCATAATATTAAGCTGGAACAATAAGCTCTCCCCTAACCTCGTCATCTTGCCCTAGATACATTCACTAAACAGAGAATATATACTTAAATTCTAATTACATAAGAATTTTCCACCACACATACCACTACTCCCTGAGAAAGGGCTGATGAAAATGCTTCTGTGTGATGACAGACTCCGGCCTGTTTTCAATCATTTGAACCCACATGAATGATCACTCTTAGCTAAATTTTAAACAGAGCAGAACCTAAGGTTTATGAGAATAACAGGGACTGTGGCTCATGAGAACCATGTCTTAATCAGATTAAATTTTTTTGTGATGTTTCTGATTATGGAGTTCCTACCGACAGAGTAATTATTGAGAACAATATTCATTTCTGATCATCCCAATCAACCAATATCCTTATTGGTTGATTGGGACGATCAGAACAGCAAGGCTTGTTAACCAGAGAGCTGTCAAGAGTTTAAGGAAGCTGGGTTTCCTTCTCTTTGGGGTAATATTGGTAGAGTTGGAAGGGGAGAAAGAACACGTTGGGGCAAGGGCGCCAGACTGCCAACAAGCAGCTTCTTTTAGCAAATTTTTGAAGTTGAGGACCAAAAGATAAGCGACTGATGTGGGGGAGTTGAATTAGGTCTTTTATTGGGCTGCAGGCTTCAGCTGGGTGGCCTCTGTATAGGAGAAACAGGTTTTGAATAATTAGCCTGCTGCTCTGGCATTTCATCAGCAAATACAGAGAAGATTACAGCTATGCTCTGCTTTCTGGTCTCCTGAGTGGTGGGTCAACTCTCCCCTCTGCAGTTCCAGAACGGCACGTGGCTCTTTGGACCTTTCACAATGGCTTTTAATGACTTTCGCTAAAAATAATAAAGAACCGACAAGAGTTGTTAAACATAGACATATAAACAAATGTAGGTTTTTAACTTTTTTCATAGAGTAACAGCATTGAATTTCCACAATAGAGGGACACTAAAAGTACTGGTAATATTTATTTATATCTAATCTAATATTTATATCTATTTTTTGGTCATCATTAGGTTGGAACCAGTGCATTTTCCCCCAACAAATATCAACATCCCATATGAAAATATATCCATCCATTATCTGTACCCATCCATCCTATGCAGGGTTGCGGGGTGGCTGTTGCCTATCTCCAGCAGTCACAGGGCGAGAGGTGGGGTACACTCTGGACAGGTTCCTAGTCCATCACAGGGCTATGTCAATCCTATTTTTGCTAAAGTTGTGTTTTTCTTCATTTTAAAACCTAAAAATAGAAATTAAATGTTGATTCTTTAAAAAAGAACAAAATATTTCCCCTATATATGATGCCTTTTTTTCCAAAGATCCGGTACACTTTGCACTTCTAAATCAGTTTTATTTAGCTGGACTGAGGGGAAGAAAGGGTCTTTGGATTTTAAAGGTTGCAGATCTCTGCTGAAGGATAGATCCCATTACACCAATTTTATAGTTGCTACCAGTCCGTTTTAGAATTAATGTTAAGATTGATGATTTAGATTCAGCTTAATCATTTTTGTGTTTATTTGGCCAAATGTCTGGCCGTCCTGGAAATAAATGGAGACAATCACCAATCAAACCACACACCGACTCCCTGCCAATCACAGCATCTGTGGATATGCTCACCTCCTCCTGGACTTCCATCTTCTTCTCAAAATAGTATGGAACCTTCTCTCCATCACCATCTCAAAATTGAAAAACAAACTCCTCATATATCAAACATTAATCACTTACCTTTTTCTTCTAGTGTGGACCTGGACCATTACCTCACTTCCTGCTATCTTTTTCCTGTACTTTATTCCAAATAAACTTTTAAAGCCATTCCTTTGTGTCTGTCACTGTTGTCAGCACTAGATTCTCATCTTTAACCAACATCGTTCACCTTGCATCATAGATAACATATTATTTATTTTTAGGGAGGAGCATTATTTTGATTACATTACTCCTCCAGAGAGTAAGAAAGAAAGTTCTCCACATGTACCTGTCTCTTGGTACCTGTGTCTAATGGATGTTATGGAGACTTGAGGACCAAATGTAATCCAATTAAAGGTTGATATTTTAGTTCAACAGTAATAGAAATATACCTCTTAGTATGGGTTCCTTTGAGTATAGGGTCATATATGTAATAACTATGCAAAGTTAATTAAGTCTGAATTTTTTGTATTAAGATGGTATATTAACACAAATATTTGCTCTTTCATCAGCCAATACATACTACTTCATGGTGCAAGCCCAAGGCTTAATTTTGAGGTAAAATGTGAGGACAATTGGCCAGATGAAGTTTTAGGAAGCTGTGAAAAAATGCTATAAAAAAAGAAAGCTTTCATAAATATAAATAATGATTGCTTTTTTTAAAATCAATTTACAAAATGCAATGTGAGCAAACAAAAGAAATATTGAAATCAAATTAATATTTGCTTGTTGGTTTTGCCTTCAAACCAGCATCAATTCTTATAGATACACTTGCACAAAGTCAGGGATTTTGTAGTATTTTAATCAGCTTTAATACCAAACAATTATACCAAACAGGCTAATGATTATCAGTCACACTGAAACACAGTCATTAACTGAAACAGAAACAACTGTGTAGGAGGCTTAAAACTGGTTGAGCAACTGCCAAACTTTGTTACCAAGGTGAGATTGTGGAAGATAATTTCATGTCATAGCAAGATTGAGCACAGCAACAAGACACAATGTAGTTATACTGCATCAGCAAGGTCTCTCCCAGACAAAGATTTCAAAGCAGACTGGGGTTTCAAGATGTGCTGTTTAAGCTTGTTTGAAGAAGAAACAGGGAACACTGAAGATCGTAGACGCAGTGGTCAGCCAACAAAATTTATGAAAGACACATCAAGCTTATTACCCTTCGAAATAGAATATGGTCAAGATAAAATTCAATTCAATTCAATTCAGTTTATTTATATAGCGCCAATTCACAACAGATGTCATCTCAAGGCACTTAACAATAAGTCATTTCAATACATTTATACAAACATTCCAATCAGTTAAAAAGTTTCCTATTTAAGGAATCCCAGCAGATTGCGTCAGTCATTGGCGTGAGGTTGGGCCCCGTTGATGCAGACTTTCCAACCACAGCAATCCTTCAGCAATCCCTCATACTGAGCAAGCATGTAGCGACGGTGGAGAGGAAAATCTCCCCTTTAACAGGAAGAAACCTCCAACAGAACCAGGCTCAGTAGGAGCGGCCATCTGCCACGACCATCTGGGGGTTTGAGAAGACAGAGCAGAAACACAGAAGGAACAGAAGATCTGATATAAGAGAACTTTCTATGTTACAGAAAGTAAAAAGTTGATAACAGGACACAGTGGATGTTCAGTTACTGGGGGGATCATCCCAGTCGATGCCCCCCGTCCAACAGGGCATTGGAGCCAAGCAGGATACCAGACCAGGTATATCTTCTATGGACAGAAAAACACTGAGAGAAAACAAAGTTAACAGTCGAAATAATAGAATGTACTGTAATACAACTGGAGAGTAGTAGGAGAAAAGGAAGTAGCAGAGTGAATAAAATTGGTAAGTCTGTCCTCCAGCAGTCTAAGCCTATAGCAGCATAACTACAGAGATAGCTCAGGATGACCTTAGCCACTCTAACTATAAGCTTTATCAAAAAGGAAAGTTTTAAGCCTGGCCTTAAAAGTAAACAGAGTGTCTGCCTCACGGACTAAAGCTGGGAGCTGGTTCCACAGGAGAGGAGCCTGATAACTAAAAGATCTGCCTCCCATTCTACTTTTAGAAATCCTAGGAATTACAAGTAAACCTGCAGTCTGAGAGCGAAGGGCTCTGTTAGGAACATAAGGAACAATTAGATCTCTGATGTATGATGGAGCTTGATTATT